>CAVNZL010000009.1:1440000-2040000 GCA_963693355.1 Pontia daplidice | reverse complement strand
TCTTTGTTTGTGCACACAACTCTCTCCTGCCATTTGTTATTTGTTCTATAGTCTATTAAATAATTGCGTAATATATTTCGTAATCTGAAATCATAAATTAAAGAATCATTAATAATGGTTCATTTTATTTCAGATTGTGCATTAATTATTTGTGTTAAGAAAAATTTGTGTTATTATATTAAGAAAAGTCAGATCCAGAAATTTCCGATGGATGTGTATTCAAAAATGCAATATGACTACCCTCATAAAATTATACCCTCAAACACATTTATCAGTATGCAGATGCAGGGCATCCACCATTTCAGACTTAAAAACTTCCTACAATTTTACAATAATTTATGAATAATAAATCACAAAGTAACTATTTAGGGTGTATTATGGGACTGCTAACAGAATTGATAGAATATATACTTACATACATAGGATGTCTATTAAAATTATATATATATAAAAATGACATATGTACCTATTAGATCTAGATATTGAACTGTCATTACATATAAGTATGTCTGGTAACAATGTTTGTAGTGCTATAAGTGATTTGCCTCCTGGCGCTGCACACAAGTCTAATACTCTATCTGCTTGTTGAAGGCACAGTGCCAACACTGGAAGTACACTACTGCCATCTAGCGGGTAATAATTGAATACACCTGCAATTTTTTAACCTTGTTAAGTATGCATATATATCAGAATATTAAAATATAAGTGACAACTTTTTCAACAAAATTTCAAACTGTAGAAGTGTTTTATACACTTTACTTTCTATCTTTAGAATTATATATGTATATATAATACTTCTGTGGTATGTCACTGAACTTCTCTCAAATGACTGGACCGATATTGATGAAATTTTTTGTATGTGTTCAAGGGGATCTGGGAATGGTTTAGATTCACATTTGTCGTTTTTTTTAAAAATTAAAACTTAACAGAGGCGCTAGATCATTTCAAATATTATAGAAAAAAAAAAAAAAAAAAAAAACCCCCTTTTGGGCAAAAAAACATTTTTTGGTTCAGCAAGTCTTTGTATAAGTTTCAAGTCAATTGGTTTTTTCTTAACAGAGATTAATATATATAATATTAATATATACAATACTTAGGCCATGTATCATATTATTAAAATTATGTCAAAGCACTATTTAGTCATAAACTAATATGTTACATAGTATAAAATTGAGAGCAGTATTTTTTCTATGAAAAAGAAACAAATATTGAATTCAAGATAGTAACTGAAACATTCATTGATTTAGATATTGATTATACCTGTATTAGATCTTTTTGGTTCAGAAAATTTGTACATTTCACTACCACTTTCATATGTCATAATTTTCAAATGTTCTGGAAATTGGAATTCAGTTTCCGGTTCGATTAATAAGGGAAAATCTCCACTCTCTGAAAATAATTAAACACAAACCTTACTCTTAAGAACAAGTTATTCAACTAAAGCAACATTTTTTAAAACTTTTGTTGTTAAGATACAGGATAATAAATAGTTGTTTATATTTATAATGCTCAAATTGTTAACAGACTATTTTAAAACAATGAATAGGTGAAAATATACATAATACCTTACACCATATAAACTTTATTTAAGAATTATATACACTTACGGGAAGAATAGAAAGAATAATGTAGGGATTCAGGAACAAAATCATCCATGCCCTTTAATTTGGTTGCTGGCACATACTGGTACAAGGATTCTGAAGATATTCCCATTGTAGGATCTATGATCCTGCTATAGTCTATGTGTGCATTATCAATTGCTTCATCTAAGTTTTTTGATATATGTCTAGAAATTAATTAATTTTCTAAATACAAAGAATAATATAGGGCGTTATATATTTAGTAATGCTTAATAAACAAAATTGTATTGCTCAATCCATAATAGAGCAACAGTGGACAACAAAAACTGTTGGTGTTGTAGGATTTATGGTGTTATGATGTGATTTTTTCTGACAAACAAAATTTTGAAGGTAAAAAACACAGAACTTATGAGTGAGCGCCACATACAGTACCCATTTCGCACCTTGTGACTCATATTATTTTATAACAAGCTTTAATTTTGGTTACTCAATCGAGAATGTTTTAGTGAGCCCAACATAAATATGTTATAATTTCTATATATTTATGACAATCTGAATTGTTTCATGAATCATAAATATAAAGAAAGAACAATAACACATAAGTGTTAAGGTATGAGCCAACAAATAAGGTCTATTTGACCAGACTCTCCTATAAAAGGAAAAAGTATTAATAACAATAGGAAATACAAGAATGTCCTTCAAGAAAACACTTTTAAAGGTTGACAATAATGCTCCTCCTTTATAATAAACAAAAAAAATCTTTTATACTTCTTAAACTTACTGTGATTTTTCTTTATCAATTTTGACATCCTCTGTATTATTTAATATTGAATCTTTCAGTTCTATCTTTTCTGGCAGTTCATGGCTTTGTGGATAAATATTGTTTATTTCATCACTCTGAAGTTTTGAAATATAATTTCCTATTTGATTATTTTCACTTTGTTCCACATGTGTAGACTGTAATGGATAATTTGTATGAAACTCTTTCTGTACAGACATTAACTTTTTTAAGCAATGAGCTCCTGAAAAAAATGTAGGAGTTATTAATATATGTTGTGCAATTTCAAAACACTCTCTCTGATTTATACATAAAAATATGAACATGCTTTTGAATTGTTAAAATTTAAAATAAAACTCGCAAGATATAATTATCATATAAACTTGGCTCGCTGAAAGATTACCTTTGTTCGACAAGTCTTCAATTGTTTCTTCAGTATCTCCGTAATTATTTATAACTGCAACATACTTTGAACGTCGGAAGAGAGCTTCCCGTATTGAGGTCCACTGGTCGCCGAAAACTGAACCGTAGAAATCATCGAAATGATTTATTGCCTTATGTTTGGGTCCAGTATTCTTTTTAAGCTTGGCCTGGAATTATTGTTTATATAAGAATCTAGCCAAGTTTTCTATTGAATACAGATTAAAATAAATACCCAATGTGTTTTGGTTTTATGTCGAACTTGTGCAATTATTATTGGGTATAAATAAGTATTTTTATTTATATTCAATACAGTTAACATTTTAATAGTAGTAGACTTATACACAATTTCAAAGTTATTAATAATATTTATTATTTACAACTGCAAACTTTTTCAGGTTATGACTTATGACTGCCTTCTATTCGTGTGACAATTGGCAATTGACGTTAGTTACTAGTTATATGTCAGAATATCAAAAATACAATCTTAGTTAACCACATTTATTTATTTATTTAGTTAGACACATTTGAATAGAAAAAATCATCTATAGCGGCTGATCTTAGTAAAATTTTAGATTATAAAATATAATAATAATACTTATAAAATTTTGTGTAGTGTTGTGTGTTGTCAGCCATTGAAGAAAGTCATTGTCTAGTCTAGGAGTGAATGAAAGATAAATATATAGCGCCCCTGTTTTAACAACGCGCGCCAACAACAAATTCCTTGGTATTGATTTGTTTACAAGGATTGGGATGGGAGACTTGTATATTGTCCTATATTAATATACTGCATATATCTCTACAACCTTGTCAAGATTGAAAACGATTTGGAGATAATAATCGTACCTAATTACCACCTTCCGTGTTGAGGTGTTTATCAGTTAATCGTGCCAGGCAAAGTTTAGCCCCTGGAAGTTTTAGGGGTCTTTTAAGCTTAATTACCAGTGTTGCGAGACGTTTTATCGATTGCAAGTCCTTCCGTGATTCAACACACTGCCTATACGATCTAGTAACTTGATAAGAATAAATAATGCATAGAGACTACATCATGTGGCAATTGTACGAATACCACTAAGAAAGGGTACGCTTTTTCTTATTTTTTTTTTGTATATTTGAAATTATTAAATAAGCATTTGTAATAATAATATAAACTTTTGGAATAATTATATAAAATCTGTTCTGCTTCTAGGTTTAAGGCCTCGTAACGTGCTTTAGTGGAAGTGATGTTAAATTGAAAGGCCTTTTAAGAAAAGAATATTTTCCAGTCATGTATGGGATGCTGCAAACACTTTATCAGGCGAGTACTACAGCATGGAAGGCGGTAAGCTGGAGGCTATGCCTCCTGGGTTGGTCCATTTGGACACAGTAAGAGCTTTGCATCAGACTGTAGTCTCTCTTCGCACAGCCTTGGAATTGTCTAAGTGTGAACTGAAGGAATTGAAAGAAAAGTACAAAGAGCAGTCGCGTTGTCTAGAACACTCTGATATTATAGAAAAGCTTACTATTGAAAATCATATTTTAAGAAGGAAAATTATTGATGGTGAATGTCCACAAAAAAGTAATTATGAAAGCAGCTCTTGTGTTGAAGAAAGTACTGATGTTCATATAAGAACGGCTACTGCTGAAAGTAGAGAAGATATAGACTGTGCAAAAGAATACCAGCTGCCAGAAATCATTGAAGAGACCTCTATATCAAATCAATCTGAGACATCTGAACAAAAAGAAGATCCCGAATGTGATGTACCATTGGCAAATAAAGCAAACTATAAAACTAAAGTAGAACTTTCATCAAAATTTGATGTAAAAATTAAAGTTGCTACTTTAAAAGAAGGTTTGTCTACATCTGCCTCAGAAACAGATTCAACTATTGAAGAGAAGATCCATCCTACTGTGGATACAGAATTTCAAGAAAAAAGAGAGCATTTTGAGAATTTTAAAACACCTAGTGGTGAAGTCAATATCCGGACTGAGTCAAGTGAAAATATAAAAATGGCGGTACCCAGTGATGCTGATAACAAAAATGACAAGTTTGATGTTCAAGTGAAAATCACGTCGGAGGACAATGTTGTAGTAAAACAGACTATGGAGAGAACTAAAAGAAAAGAAACATTCAATTTAGATGTTGATTCTTTGAGTCTCCGGTGAGTACTAATTTAGTAATAATTCTAGCTGATATTTGTGGTAAAAAAGTACATTGTCCAGTATTCTAATATCATTTGGTACTACTAGACAAATCTTTAATATGTAACTTTAATAAAATAAAAAATTTGAACACACAGTTGAACAAAATTAATAATAAATTTCAATTATTCTTAGGAGAATACTTTTAGTTCAAACGAAAAAGGATTCCCTCTATTTCCCTGCAATACCATCATTGGATCCTGTTTTTTTTTAAAATTAAAATTTAAATATAGTTTAAATTTTATCATGGACTATCTTCTCCAACAAATAATGGAAATACATTAAGCAGAGAATTGAATTTTTTTAATTGGCTTAAAATAAATAATTTCCTCTAATAGCGCACCTTTTACCAGATCGATGTCAGAAGGCGATAACTCAGTTTTCTCAGAAGGAACAACACCAATGGAGAATAGTGCCCCAGATGAGAAGCAGGATCCGGAGAATAGTGGGAACGAGTCTGAGGAGGTTGATGATATAGAACTGATATTTACAACAGATGAGTCTAAGGATATAAGTAATTTACAGGTAAACATTTTCGAATATTAAAACTAATTGTTTATGCAATTCCAGTTTGGGTTCATTGAAAGTGTTTAATTCCTAAATACTATTTTTTATTAAAGTAAATGTAGAATCTAGTTTTACAGTTTTACATATATTAGTGGCGATTCTGATGTATACCTCTACAACTAAAAATCTCTAAATTTAGGTTTAGACCTGTCAAACGTGTGTAACCTATTCTATATATTTCTACATTGACAATTTAAACCTTATTGCTATCAATTTAGAGATGTACAGAATAGGTTACGCTCTCTAAAACTGTTTGACAGGTCTATAGGTAAATTTAGAGATTTTTAGTTTAGAGTGTGTACATCAGAATCGCCACCACTATAAATCTGGGATAGTTATATTTTTGCTTATCTTGGCACTAGTGTTATTGAAGGTTTTTGTTTTACATACCTCTTTTTTACACTAGTGTTATTTTATGGCTTTATTAGTGGGCCGATTGTTTAACAGCCAAAAAGTTTGCATAACACGTGTATTTTGACCGCAATTAGTATATATAAAAATAATCAATAAGTATAAAACGCTATAAGTCAATATGCGGAGCAACCTGAGGAAGTTCCGAGGATCTGTTTGGGAAGGGGCGAAACGTACACCGAGTGGTTGCGGGTTTTACCAATTTCTTGCATATTGGTCTATTTAGTTTTTGTACTATGGACTTCCGCAAGGTAACGCCTGATTCTATTAATTACTAGCGATTCGTCGAATTACTTAAGACATCACATTAGAAACCTCAAAAATACAACAGTACTTCTCTACTATTTAATGGATGTTATTATACGTATAAATCCTCCTTCCTCTCCTTCATCTTGAATCACCTATCTATTTAAAAAAACCGCATCAAAATCCGTGGCGTACTTTCAAAGATTTAAGCATACAAAGGGACAGAAAAAAGCGACTTTGTTTTATACTATGTAGTCAATCAATCAATATGTCAATACAGCAAAAACAAGTCTACTAAAAGCGATATACAAACTCACATTTTAAATACACGGTATTCGTGTTTGCATGTTTATTACCTTGCGCTAATACTTCTATTTAAATAACCCATGAAAATAAAGAACGTAATGATTTAATTGGGACAATTTCATGATTACTCGGCTTCGCGGAGCTGAATTTGTACCAGTGTTCACGCAATCTTAGGGGAGTTTTTTCTTCGCGTTACAAATTCTTTGCAAGTTAGTAACATTGCTAGGATTTAGCAAATAGGAGCTAGCGAACCCAGGAATTTATTTTGGGGGGGGATAATTTTTTAAGAATACCTTAAAAATACATTGCGTATTTAAATATATGTAAAATGAGGTAACATTTTTTTATTCAAGATAAATATTTTCGGCTGGGAGGGGGGGACATTCCCCAATATCCCCCCTTGGGTCCGCCCCTGGGATACCTCTATGGCCTGAATAAGTAATAGCACCCTAGAAAGTCACGTGATATAAATCGTTTTTGTATAAGTACGGTTCAAATTTAGTACGCCTTTCTCTATAATATTATTAATCAATTTTAGTATTAAAAACACGCTACGTTGTGTGTTGTGAACTACTTAAGCTACTCGTGTCAAAGTTTTGTTTTAAAATATGTGGAGCAATAGTTAAATGATTTCATTTTTATGTTAACCGTATAGAAGAA
Organism: Pontia daplidice; assembly: GCA_963693355.1. Lineage (NCBI taxonomy): Eukaryota > Metazoa > Arthropoda > Insecta > Lepidoptera > Pieridae > Pontia > Pontia daplidice. The sequence goes on along the minus strand of CAVNZL010000009.1, from coordinate 2,032,851 downwards.
AAATTATTCTGGCATTAGACATTGCATCTTCGTCATACTATTTAAAATAAATGTTTATATTAATACATATTTAAAATCGCCTGCCAAGATGTTTGTCCGTGATGGACTCCTAAAGTTAAGACTTAACGAATTTTAAATTAAATTGGCACACCGTGAGCAGTCAAGTCCAACTTAAAAGGAAAGGAAAGGAAAAAAAAAAAAAAAAAAAAAAAAAATTTATTTTTTTTTAATTTTTTTTTTAAAAAAAAAAAAAAAAAACACAAATCCCCCCCCAAAAAAAAAACCCAAAAAATTTTTCCAGGGAAGGGAAAAAAAAAAAAAAAAAAAAAAAAAAAAAAAAAAAAAAAAAAAAAAAAAAAAAAAAAAAAAAAAAAAAAAAAAAAAAAAATTTTGGGGGAAAAAAAAAAAACCCCCCCCCCCCCCAAAAAAAAAAAAAAAAAAAAAAAAAAAAAAAAAAAAAAAAAAAAAAACCCCAAAAGGGAAAAAAAACCTGGGCGGGGGGGCGCAAATAAAAAAAAAAAAATCCCAAAAAAATACTTAAAAAAAAAAATTCCAACTTTTAAAACCAGCAAACCGACGGCTCTGTTTCCACCAACCAAACATAGAACACCCCAAAGCTTAAGAGATTTCATTGGAGAATGAAACGGTGTCAGTAAGAGACCATTCACTAAATTTTTGTTTGTAAAATCGATTATTGTTAAAAAGACAGTCTAACCACCATTTTCAGTTCGATTGTCAAGAGCCTTGCGTGTAAAACTGTTATCAATCGAGGAAAAGTATGTTAGTTCGCGTACTCACGTCGTAAATTCAGAACTTCAATTGCATGCTTAAGTGGATTCAAAACTGATGCATGCAGACGATTGATTGTACATTTATTGTCTTCACTCTATATTTGCGAACTTTTATACGACTTATATCTTGAAATTTATCTATATATTCAGATAGATATATATATATAAGTCAACTAGCTGGCCGAGCAAACGTTGTTTTGCCATACATGTGATTTCAATGTTCAAGTAATAAATATAAAATAAATCTTGATCTTAGAAGGGTGAAAATTTAGGATTGTATGTATTTTTGTATGTTGTATCATAAAAAAATAGAAACTAAAAATTTTGTCTCAATTATTTAGGGGTGGACTAAAAGGTGGACTACTAATATAACCCCAAACCCCTAATATTTAGGGGGATGAATAATAGATGTTATTCGATTCTCAGACCTACTCAATACGCTCACAAAGTTTCATGACAATCGGTCAAGCCGTTTCGGAAGAGTATGGGAACAAAAACTGTGACACGAGAATTTTATATATAAGATATATAAGTATCTGAAATCCAAATCGAAATCCATTGAAGGCCACCGACGCCTGATCCGACCAAAAGTATCAATACACTTTTCATTTGGGATTTTATAAGACCACACATAAAATAAAAAAAATACTCACACTACATAAACCTAATTCAAATTGATTAGCCACTTATAGGAATTGAAAAATTTCAGGAGGACCTCGTGTCTATTCGCGATTCGGATCATTGGACCCCCGGTTCAACGACACACTCTACACCAGTACTCATAAAATTCCACACACTCGATCCAGAATTTCACCCAGCGACGACCAACAAGAGCATCGCCAAGAACGAGCAACTGAAAATGAAGAGAGTCTCTCTGCCAAACGACAAAGAAATTTGCCACAATGTTAGGGGAAGCTTAGACCTGCCCGGCCGCGGTATTTTGAAGAGTTTCAACAATAAATCGGACAATATGCTGTACCGGAGGAGTCCTAATGCCAGTACTAAAAGATTGGATAGCGTGGACAGTTTGACGTGCGAATATAATCGTGGTTTGAGCTTGGATAACACCAAGTCGTCGAGCTTTGAATTAGGCTCAAGTATGGATATACTTCATCGTGAAGCGAGCGTGGATAGTTTCCGGTCAAGGTTCGATAGGTTCTCAGTGTTCGCGGAGACGGATATATCGAAGTGTGGTATTTCTGAGGATGATTTAGCTGCGAATCTCAATTCTAGGAGGAATACTTGCCCCAATCCGTTTCAATACAGGTGAGTTGCGATTCTGGTCGGAGATCCGTCTGGTTTGATGTTGATACCTATACTACTACAGCGATTTTAATATGTGGCCGCGATGGACTCCTGGTCCAACTAGTAAAGCTAGGATTGTTAGATATTGGCATTTGTGCAATTTTATTTTGCAGTCTGTGTCAACTTAAGAGGTAGGATAGTCACAATTAGATCTTTAATTATAGATCGAACAATTCATTTATTGTAGTATTTCGTTAAATTTACTGATGGTAATTGTCTCTAAGTTTAATTGAAAATCAGTCACAATTAGATATGTTAAAAAAACTCCATTAAAGAATACATTTCAAATTAATATGTTCGGATTTTTAAAATTTAAAGTAAAAAATTTTAAGAAATGTGTCACGGTTAGAAACGAAATAAACATTTGTATATAAACTCGTGCACACACTTGTGCATAATATAATAAAATGGTACCAAATATATTTATACAACGATGGATTTCCTCAATACAATTACCATGCAGTGGATGTGGGGTCTCCATGCTGGATTGCCGACCATAGGGTCCCGGGTTCGATTCGGGTACGGTAACATTTGTGATTGTTGATTGTGCCTACTAAAAGTGTTTATCGTGACTGCAGACTCCAACCCTCTCGTGTGCCATCACGCTCAAAGCCAGTAGCTGGTCGCGTTCGCCCCATCCTCCGCGAGAGCTACGGACCGCGCAAAGAAGGCTCTGCTCAGACGGACATGTCCGCCTTACCGCCGCGATGGACCTCCGATGGATACCTTGCTTATAAGGTACTATCCTTAATAAATGAATATATTTTTATCCTTACAAAATAAATTCTAAAAATGTATTTCTAAAGGTATTGCAATATTAAAATTTGAACATTCTTGAGTCTATGGAAGCTTTGATGCATCAAAAGGAAAGGCGAAAGATCTTGTTTGTAACTCTATTTGGTTTGATCTTCTAACATATATAATATAGACTCTATAAAAATGGCGAATATACAAAAATCAAGTTGAATACTGCGTTTAATAATATTATTTCAAATTATATTAAAATTTATAAAAAAATTATAAAACAAAAATATATTAAAATATATACTCATTTAAACAGTATATTTTTGGTCTACATTGTTAAAAGTATTAGCCAAGATTTTTATTATAAGCTGTACAATAAATACAGGTAATAGATGCAAAAAGAATATTTCGAACGAGATATAATAGTACAAGGAATAACTTTTTTAAATGAAATTTTGATATAATAATAAATTATTGATTGTGTTCTATATAGCGGATGCACACAATCTGTCAAATAGTATGCAAAAGTGACTATAAATAATTAATTACTTATAATAAGACAATAAATTATATTAAATTGAAAATATTTTACAGATGTCCCCCCCACCGTGTGTTGCGCCTACTTTGCCGCAACGAGCGAGTCCCGCGCGACACCTGACCATACCAGAAAAGGTTCCCTTGCAGCGGCGGTCTGATGAAGCCAGGAGGCTCCTACTAAGCGATATTGGTAGGTTAACTCCATCGGTGCTCTTTTACAAGATAATAATACAGTGTAACCTTAATATAACGTACCTCATTATAACGACTTCCTCGATTTAACAAATTTTTCGTAATCCCCTTGACTTGCCCATAAGAGTCAATATAAAATATACCTTTACATTGCGAACATTCTTTGCGTACAACCTCTTTATAACGAATTTTCAACTATCAAGAAAAAGTATTCATACCTCTAATTAACGAATTTTGCCAACCCAAAACCTTTATATAAAGTTTCCACCAATAATATAACTCTTAATCTTATAATGTGATTCATGTCCCGACATGTTTCGACACGCTTTTGTTTGTAAAGACCTCTTTATAACGAATCTTAGACCAATCTAACCTCAACATAACAAACCTCAGTTCAACGAATTACTTGATATTACGAATATTTTCTTTTTCCCCTCCGATTTGTTACATCGAGGTTGCACTGTATTGTCTTTTATTGACATAACTATTACTCATTTAAAGAAAAACACTTTGTTAACGGATTATTTACAAAGTCTAAGTATATTTTACATTATTTTAATTTGACGGTAATAGTCTACCGTGACCACGCACGCTGTAAAGTACGCGAAACGTCGGAAAAATTATTGGGAATGATATGGGTTAATGGGAAATGCAGGATTTCTCGTTTAGAAATGCTCAAATGTGTGTCTTGAGATACTTCGAACGAGCCTTAAAATACGTTTTAGAAAACATATTTTAAATTTATTACTAGCACTAGTAACAATATCAATGAATAGGATTCACCTCAATGGTACCAGAGCTGTCACGCTCGGCTGAACCATTGTGGACGCTACGGAGGGCGCAACAGTCTTCTGAAAACAGGTATTTTTTTATATCTCTGATTATGACTTACATCTATGTTTACAGATAAAATCTTTATATATATAAATCTCCTGTCACGATATTTGTCCGCGATGGACTTCTAAACTATTTAACCGATTTTAAATTAAATTGGCACACCGTGAGCAGTCTGGTCCAACTTAAGAGATAGGATAGCTTAGATCTTTAATTATAGTCGCAATTTCATTTTATAGCAAATTATTTTCCTATAATTATTTGACAGTCACAATTATCTATAACTCCAAAAGATTCTAACAGATGTCGATACTTTTCGATTGGATTGAGTAAGTAATGAACAGATGGCACTGCTATGATAAACCTACAAACGTGTCATATAAAGATTAATTTACCTAAATAAAGCATATTTTTATTGTTTAAAACGCTTTTGAATATAAACATATTCCCGCGCACCGCAAGCTGATAATTATTTTTATTAAACTAAAAAAATGATTGCTAGAAATGACATTTATGGCAAAACAACGTTTGCAGGATCAGCTAGTATTTCATATAATTCTCTGAGTGTTTAAAAAATCAGTGTTTTATAATAAAAACTCCATAAGGGAGTAAGTTTAAATATTTTTGAATAAAAAATAACCTAGATCGCTTTAAGAACGGCTCTTCGTAAGTATACGCGAATATAACAGGTGTGTACTAGCACACAGTATAGATATCTTGTCTTGGATACATCAAAACTTCTTTGTATAAATTTTGTGTTTTATTATTAATATTATCATATAATTAATGTAGATACACTCGTGGTTCGTACCGTTCGCCGAGTGCGAGTGTTGAGCGAAGTTCGGAGTGGACTCATCAACGTCACACTTCACGAGGTAATGCGCTTTTGAATAACGAACTGAATGCGTGATTGTGATTGGTCGAGACGTCACACTTCACGAGGTAATGCGCTTTTGAATAACGAACTGAATGCGTGATTGTGATTGGTCGAGACGTCACACTTCACGAGGTAATGCGCTTTTGAATAACGAACTGAATGCGTGATTGTGATTGGTCGAGACGTCACACTTCACGAGGTAATGCGCTTTTGAATAACGAACTGAATGCGTGATTGTGATTGGTCGAGACGTTGACCAATCGTAATTGATTCCATTTTTCGAAATAATCTATGGCTTTTTATATGTGAGCTATGATGTACAGTGGGGAACTAGCAATCTGGGCACGCAAGTTCAAGGAAACTAATAATCTATTATAATAAAATTAAACCTTCGTTTAATTTTGTACGACTTTTCTCTCATATACCACTCTAATCGGTCGTTGTATTATAAATATGTCATGTATTTAATAGAATCAGGTGTTTCATTGAGTCCAGAGTTCGAAAACTTTAATACACCAATCTATCATCAATACTTTGCGAAAAAACCCACACGCGTTTCCCCAGAGCATCACGAAGTTGCCTCTACGAACAGCGTTCGTCGAGTATTTGAGGATTTTCGCGGAGTATTGCTAGTAGTCTATTAGAGTTTTGTAATTTCAAAACGGTCAAGTGGTTTTTGAGTTTGTTCATTAGATATAATCTTCTGTATTAATTAGTTCAAGTGTATTCCACTAGGTGAGTGTATGTCCTGGCGTGGATCTTTGCCGGATGTCCGGGACGACACAGACACTCTACTCCGCGATACCGAAACATTCTTACGTCGCTCCATTGACAATTTGCGCTCTACGTCACTGGATCGTAAGTATATTTTATTGTGACAGTGGTGGCGATTCTGATGTACACCTCTAAAACTAAAAATTTAGTGATTTAGGTTTAGACCTGTCAAACGCGTGTAACCTATTCTATATGTTTCTACATTGATAATTTAAACCTTATTGCTATCAATTTAGAGATGCACAGAATAGGTTACGCTCTCTAAAACTTTTTGACAGGTCTAAAGGTAAATTTAGAGATTTTTAGTTTAGAGTGTGTACATCAGAATTGCCACCATTATATATAATATAATAACATAAAAATCTAAGTTTAACCATCATTATTCGTACAATATAGATCACACAAATTGTTTCGTTTGGTTTCGTTTTTTTAGCAAGCACCTCTGTGTGAGTGTAATTTTCTTGTCTGTTGCACGTTATTTTCTCGTCTACATGGAGGTTTTATTATATTTGAAAGGTGAACTATTTCTATAGTAATTTGAGAGTTATATTTTTTAAAGAAAAACATTTTTGCAGAATTTAAATATATTTTACATTATTTTTTTTCCGATGATTTATATATATCGCATCTGCTTGTCATGCATAATTATAGTCTCCAAGGATTGTTTAATTTTTAAAATTCCTTTTTTTTATTTTTTTCATATACCTCGATGAATTCCTATAGTCCATTTCAAATTTAAAAAAAAAAAACATGGTCATTTGTAATATTTACAGTGGAAGCCCCATTCGAGAGAACGGGCCAGCCGTACATTCCTGGTGAGCCGAAGCAATTGCGTTTGGGCCACACTGTCAAACTCATTACTCCGCAAGGCAGGCTGGCTGTAGGAAGAGTAAGGTATAATTTTCAAAGAAAGACAAGCTGCCAAATCGATGTCTATGGTTGTAAGGGCGGCCATTTTGACAGTTTTGGTTCGAGACGGCCCCCGCGCACCACGCTTGCGACGAATCGCTTTCAATCAGAGTCATAGTTAAATCTTTTGTTGTAATTAAGTTGCTATCATAGGAATTAGATTGTACATTGTTCAATTGACCGTTAATTTCAATACAAAATACCTGTGATTTATTTGCTCACGCCCACCTGCTGAAGTACATGACTTCTTACCCACATGAGTTCCGATCGAGGCCCCTCCTGTCCCTTCATTTACGATATAAAAATAATGAAAAAATAAAACAAAACTGAGAACAACAATATTTGTGCAAAATTCATTCAAATGTCAATGCTGTCTTAATCTGGGTCTATAACTTGTTTTAATTAACTTAAACGGGGAATGAGTCGCAGACTCGGATTAATGGTTTGAAATTCAAATATCAATGAATTCAAACGAAATTAATTCCATATTATAACTAATACCGATATTTTTCTATTTTATGTTAGCCGAAAGTTAACCATAAAAAATATTACGTTAACATTAAAATATTTTAAATATTTCTTTTTTACAGATACGTAGGCATAGCCGGCGGAACAGCTGCGAATAGTGGAATCGTTGTTGGCGCTGAGTTCTCTTGTATGGAATATCCGGGAATTCCCCGAAACGACGGTACATACCGGGGCAGACGATATTTCCTAACCCCGCCCCAATATACCGCGGTGTTTGTGCCATTCTCCAAAATCGTTATGGCATGGGCCAATTAGAGTATGTTTCCATACAAATTGGCATTGATTCCGGCTCGAAGGACTTTTTACTTAATGTGAGTAATCCAATTACTAAAATATGTTACATTAAATTGTATCGAATGTATTGGTGTAAAATCTAAGTAATTCAAAAATATACTTTTCTAAAACTTCTAAAAATTTTCTCACAAATCGTATGACGTCAGTTATGTGAAAACAGTTTAATTTGAACGTCCTTTTTCTTGAATGAGGAGTTTAACGATTCTTGTAAATTTGTATATAAATGAATTGTTGAGGTTGGCAACATTCTTTTACTAACGAGGAATAAAACGTCTAAAAATAGCTTGATATATCTAAAAACACATATATAGATAAAGGATTTTTTATGAATTTTTCGAAATAAAATGTATTATTGGGATTTCAATATTATAATTGGGGTTTAAAGAAACTGAATTGACACGAAAGATTATCTTATAAAGTTGAATAATGGATATTTGCTCAGTTTATTTGTAAGGCCTAAGGTATAATGAAAACCAGTACTCTTCAAGTTCTAGGTTATTTTACAGACGACTCTTGACTAGGGGAGACTCGGGTGTATAATTTTTTACAATTTTAACAATGTAAAAAAATTTACGCGTTGCTCAATGTTTATATTATCACGCTCGGTGAGCATCCAACATTATAAATGAACATTTCTGATATATAGAAAAATCAAATCATATTTTTTAATCTTATCATTTTTTATATCACTTACACCGCACAAAGGAATTGATAATGCTTTATAACCAATATTCTCCTAGTCAACTTATTTTTATACAAATTTATTCAGCCGGAATTCTAAACTTTGTTACACTTGTCGCGTTAATACAAATTAAAATTAATCATATCAGTAGAAAACTGTAGATTCTAAAACGTTCATCGGGTTTTTAATTATTACATTTAATGTGGCTGTTCTAAATGATTGTCGATAGTTATGTGGTAGGATGGGGACGGACATAGTGAATATTTAAATACCTCAGTGAATAATATTGTCTTTTATTAACATAACTGTTAATCATTTAAAGAAAAAAACTTTGTTACCGGATAAAAATATTTTACAAAATTATATATTACATCGTCAAACGATCGAAAGTAAAATAATGTTTTGTAAAACACATAACTTAATCCGTTGACAAAGTGTTTTTCTTTATACCTCAGTGAGGGTCGCTAAATATTTTAATATTCCTTTATCTATCTAAGTAAATTAAATCACCAGTTCTAACTATTGGATAATCGTACTTTACTGAAGTATCGCCTAACAGATTCGTTCTAAAAGTGATTCATAGATGGCGTCTAATTCGATTTAAACTTCATACATCTTCGGCTAGTGTAATAATTAAAAATCTTATGCGGCTTTATAAAACGTATGACGTTGCCATGGTAACGAAGTTCTGAACAATGACGTAACCATGGTAACAAATCGTAATTTAATCGTGACCCACGTTTTATAAGGTGTTTAATCGGCTAGTTGTACGCATAACGTGTGTAGTAATATATGCCTCGGTTCAGAGCGGAAAACTTAGGCTGTTTGTTGTTAGTAAATGTTACATTAATATAATTTACCCGCAAACGTTTTATATTTTCCATGATGGTATTTTTTTTATCAGCCTAAGCCCGAAACATCTTTTTCTTCGTATTTTTTGGAATATGAACGTAAAATAGATGTTTAATATTGGATAGTGGTACATTTCTAATTTATGCAGTTTGTGTCTATATAGCTATATAAACTTATGTAAAAAAAATAATTGTTGTATACATATTACGTCAACTTTTGGAATTCTAATTTTTGAGGTTTGACAATTGACAGCGTAGTAAACGACTTGTAATGAAGTCGGACTCATTTAATGGCGGTTAAATTTAAAAACTCACACGAAGGGTTTACTTACTGTTTTTTGAATGGGACATATTTATTTAATTCTATTTCTCAATGTGTTGTTAAAAGTAGAAATATGTCATCTGCGTCCTGATCATCTCATGAACCAGGGTTCATCTTCGTGACGTACATCTTTTTACGCGTTTACAATGCAGTGTTGCCATCTTTTACCAACTAAGAAAGGTGTAATAATAATCAGTAAATATTAAAAACAATGTTGTGCAAAGTCTCGATAAGTTCTAGTTCGGTTGTTATATTTATAGTAACAATGTGTAATATAACAATATAAAAATATTTTCTATATCTAATAATATCATTTTATATAACCTTTAAGTTTTGGTGCTCAATTTTTCTCACGTACGTTTTAACGTACTTTGTATCTAGTCATGCTATCAGAAATATTATTTTTAGGTATTAAATGTGTCTTACTAATTATGAGGTAAGAGACGTAACGTGGTTATGTAGGTTATAGCAAATATTAAAATGAGTAATTCATATTAAGGTTCGTAAAATGTGTTACAAAAGCTGTTTTTTGTATCTTAAGGTACAAGTACAGATTTGATATAGTTTGCTCGATCTAACAAGTACACAGAACATATAATGGCTAATGTATGAAGTCACAGTACACCCCTTGAACATTGATATTTGACTACAATTTAAAGCGAATTTGAATATTTGAGATAATCTTGGATGTTCTTAAGTAGGTTTAAAACTTGAAGAAGGTTGTAAGCACAAGTATCTGTTAAGACTTGTATTCAATCAGTATTATTTTATGACCAAACACTTATGTGGTTGTGTGCTAGAAATTATATCTATTTTTTTATTTTTTGCCTATATTTTATTTTTATTTTTTTTATATCCATCATGATAGGTATATTTAAAAGATGTGCCAAAATTATTGGCTTTCTTTCGTAAAATGGATGATATGTTTTTGTCTGCAAGTTTTTTCGTCTATTTACTTGAACAAGTTTCAGTGCATTTAAAATGTGTGTGTAGATATGTAGACTTGTAGGATTTCTCACTAACTCTGTAACTGTTATGAAAATAAAAAAATCTATTTTAAATATTGTACTAAATGTATGTTAATTGTATGATAATAAATGGAAAAAATAAATGGTATTTTTATTACACCTAGAATTTTAATTAAACAACAGGATATGTAATATATTTTTATTAACAACAACAATAAAAACAACATTGTAACAAATAGCGCACGATATCTCAAAGAAAGCAAAAAAGATAGAAACAGTAAAGAAAGAAGGAAGACTAAGCAAGCAGGTAAGCAAAGAAAGAAGGAAGATAAAAGAAATAAATAAGATAAATGCATTTCTAAACAAAATATATATACATATATTGTTTTTATATCAAGAATAAAAAGTTTAAATTATCTTTTAAAAGTATAATTTGAAGTTTGGTATAAAGTAAAGATATAGTAGAAAATAAGGTTCTGTATATAACAATGCAAAACAGTAGTGAAGGTAAAATAGTAAGGCGAAAAACATTGTAAAATGATCTACTTTTATGTGAATAAAGAAATAAGATATATATATTCAATATATTAAGTAAATATAAATTATAAGTATGTAATAGGAATAGAAGTCTTGATGATAATAAGATGGTATATGTCGTAAATAAGATTTAAAGAGATATAAAAGTTACTGAATGATATGCGAAGATATTAAAATAGAAAAATGAAAATAGGAAAGTAGGAAAAATAGTGATTTGTACGAAGTAACTAAGCTGTGTGACTTTGTACACGAACAAACCTAAACTGATAATGTCTGTGAAAAGTATGAAGAATAATAAGAATATATAAGATTTAAAGAAGAAAAAAGTTCAATAGAGAAATATGAAACCGGCAGTAGAAATGGAACATAAAGGTGAATTAAAAAGTCGATAGTTTACGAAATACAAGAAATAGAAGTAAAGGTTCATATTTCAGTAATTAAATATTGTAGACTGAAGTATAGTATAGTATAGTAGTAAGTAATAAGTATAAACGTAAGAAGTAGAAGAAAGATTGTGAAGAATGTTTTATGATAAGAAAGAATTACAAGAAGAAAAATTAAACAAATTCAGAAGATTTTATGAAACTAAGTGAATGATTATGTAGAAGAATTTTATTAAGAAGATGAAGAAGTGTTTTAATGAATCGAAGATTTAATCGAAAATATATATGATGAGAAATGTTATTAATAATTAATGTATGTATGTAATAAAACAAAAATTAGTTATGTATGAAAATAAAGTTGACATGTAGTGAATATATAGTAGAATAAGAAGAAAATCTTAAGAAAAAGGTTTAATAATGTGAACAGATAGTTATAGCATATGTTAAAAATATGAAGTTGTCGAACGAAAAAGAATTATAAATACACAGCGCAATAGAGAAGGATAATCGAAAAGGAAGTGGTAATGAAGTTTTAAGAGAATCGAAGATATAGAACAGATATAATCAAGTAAAAACATAAAAAACAACATACATATATGAAAGTAATAATAGCGAATAGATTGAAGAAATAGAGTGGGTGATAGTGAAGATTAGATAGAAAGATAGTAAGTAAAAGTTGTTTAAGAAATAAATAGAATTAGAAAAGAAAGCGTGATAGGTGAATATGAATTTTGTAATACATAAAATTTATAAGGAAAATAGGATAAGAGTGAATTGAATATATAATTGTATGTTTCTTTATAACGATATAGTAAATTCTCAAATGTTTATAGTACAGAAGAAAGGGAAACAAGTGAAAGGATAGAAATATATTGAAGATTACTTGAAAAATAATGAAATATCGAAGTGCTGTAAACGAAAAATAGCTTTAGGATAGAAAAGTAGAATTTAAGATAAAGAAAAAGGAAAAACGGAAGCAAGTATGGTAGATATTTAGATTTTTTTAAGAAGTAGAAATAGATATTTAAATATTGGAGCGAGGAAACGTAAGAAGTGCAAGAAACAACAGTAAAAGAGAAAGAAAGAGAGATATATAGAGATGCATTTAAGCAGTTAGAGTGATAGTGAGTTATCGTTGCGCTTATCACAGTTTACTTTGCATAAACAAACATCTAGAGTGTCTTATACTATGCGGAATTAACCGTCTAAAACAAATGTGCGGTAATTCTGCAAAAATCAATCTTTGGTATGTGGATACCTATCTTGGCAAGATTGTCTATTAATACTGTCCGAATGAGTCTACGATAACTTAATAGGATTAGTGGTTGTTGAGTGGGTAGTCCGCGTACCAACCAAAGGCTCCGTTGTCGCCCGTTTGAGCCCCAAAATCAACATACTCTCCGAAATCTGCAGGTCGTTCTGCATATTGCACTAGAGGCTCAGCTCTGTTTTCTTGCGGTTGTATTCTTGGGGCTTGTGGTAGTGGGGGAGGTGCTAGAGCTACGCCTGAAAAAATATTTTTATCAAAATTTGTTTTTATAGGTAAATTCATATGAAGTTGTATCTCGGTTGTACAACTAAGTGCTAAGTTAGAGTAATGCATTATCTTTATAATTTAATAAGAAGAAACACTATTTTTAAGCAAATATCTATATATTCACAAAATAATTCAAGCGTATTTTGTTGTGCCGAGAATAATTCTGTAATCGCTTTGACGGCAATACTAGCAACATTGTTTTAACAGCTATTGTACATTTAATTGCCATTTATGAGATACTCATCATCATGTAATGTAATTTTATTATTTACACATAGCGTACAATATCTACCGCGTTCGATTTCGTTATAAACACATTAAATTAATGTTGAAAAAAGCCACGTATGTATTGTACAATAGCGGTGAATCGAATTCATCATTGACCTCAAGTGAAAGTCACAAAGGATCACTTTCTAGTAACGAGGCGTAACCTGTTTTACATTCAATAGCGCTCGAAATCACTTTCATCTATTGTCCATTATGTAAAAGATCGCTTTCGATATCTTATATCATCTATGGCGACGTGTAATTACTTATATTATGTCATACGGACGTTATTCGACTCGTAATGAAACCATATGAACTGGACTACACTAAATAGGACATAAACGCTGGAAGCACAGTTGATTCCACATAAGAAACTAAATAATTATTAAATTACAAAATAAACTCACTTGGCTCGTTATACTGTTCCAACGGTACAGGCTGGTAGTCATCTTGGTAAGCAGCTTGTGGAAGAGAAGGTGGTTCCAGTGTCTGTCTTGGAAGCCTGCGGGCGCGGAGGGCGGTCAAATCCAGAAATGCTATCTGGTCTGAGGGCACCGCAATATAAGAAGGGAGAGCTGATGCTGCACCAAGTACTACCATAATGATGAACAGTTTCTGTTGAAAAAAGTTCTGGTTAATAAAATTTACTATCATTTCTATTGCTCTATGTTAGAATATTTCTTTTTCTATTTACGGTACGCGAAAAATAATGTTTGATAATTCAAACAATGATTTTGAACTGAATTTATTGAATTATCAAACATTCATTGGGTGCAGACAAAATCAATTGATGACTCGAGACCGGGTAAAAATACACAAAAAAACGCATATTTATAAAAAGTAAAATTAAAAAGTGTGATAATATACAACCTCGTTCTAAATAAGGTAAATGTTGAAGTGAATTGTCAAAGTTCTCAATTGCAGTGTAGTCTGTGGTGCATTCGTGCTCAATCGAATGCAACCTACATAAGTTCTGTTGCAACACGCTTAAGTATTTTCTCGCACGTACAAAACGTGCCGAAATTAATGAGTGTAACTTGAACTCGTCAGGAATAGATAACATTGTGACGGACATGTCGCAACAACTATTATACAATTTAAACAAACGTTTCTGTGAAATTATATAGATTAATAAAATAATAATAGAATAGTATGAAAATATAACTCTAATCAATGATATGTAATCAAACCTTAGCGTATTTAGCCAAGACGCCAAATGCAATATACTTTTTATAAACTGATTAACTTAGGTATATTTTAGTTATAGTACTATATAGTTATATATAATTTGTAGCGAACGTTGATGACAGTACAAAGATGTTAGTACAAAGCCAAGTATTGTAGCTCAAAGGCTATTTGCTACGATGTCTATGCTTAGCAAAATTAAATTATTATACAAAAAAAATATCCACCGTATAACTAGCATGTAACACTTGTGCAAAATTCGGGTGTTATCAAAATAATCTATGTGTAATTAAGATTATTTTCGTGTGAAAATTTAAAGTATGTCAAGTAAAGTTGAGATGTAGTAAGTCGTCACGGACAGTGCGTTTGCGCAACTTATGTAATTGGAGTGCGCCGGCGACTGACCGCTGAATATATTGTTTCACTCTCAGAATACCTACTCGATGCATTTGTTTTTAATATGAACGAATTTTATTAAATACAGGCTGATCTGGCATACGATGTTTTGCCATACATGTAATTTCAATTTTCAATTAATAAATAAAAAATAAGGGTTGATCGTAGAATGGTGAAAATTTAGAATCGTATGTATTTTTGTATGTTGTATCATAAAAAAGTAGAAATTAAAAATTTTGTCTAAAAAATAAAAATTTAGGGGTGGACTACCCTTAACATTTAGGAGGATGAAAAATGGATGTTGGCCGATTCTCAGACCTACTTAATACGCTCACAAATTTTCATGAGAATCGGTCCAGCCGTTTCGAAGGAGTATGGGAACGAAAACTGTGACACCAGAATTTTATATATAAAATAAACGGGCATTCATATATTTGGGCCTACTAGTTGAAAAGGTTTATTTTGACATGACTGCATAATAATTATAAATAATTGTTCTATCTGGTTTTAATAACCTTTGGGGATTATTAAGTTTTAAATAAGTTAATGGAGGATAAAACGCCTACCTATGCTCGTACACTCCTCCGCAATACGAAACAACTTTCAAATTACCAATCGAATGTTAAGGAGTTTGAATATTTCGCTTTAATTTATTCTCGATAAGATTTGTATAATACGTAATATGAATTATTCTATAACATAATGAGACCTGAGGTGATATGATTAAGTTTAATAATACGATATGAACGATGGGATGGATGCGTTTATTTTGGGTCGTGACAACTGTAGGAGTGTGTATCTCAATAACGGATCAAGTTAAGATAAAAATCTAGTTAGATAAAGTTAAGATAAAGGCGTTTGCCTTTATCGAAGGGTTTATAAAATCACCTTATAGGTCGTATTACTGCCCTTAAACTGGATTTTGTAAAAAGACGCGATTTTGTAATCAGACCTTGATTTTGTATAGCGACAGTAATGTTTCCTTTGTCATACCTTTTACTTGCTGAAGGTGAACGAGACGGGCGTGGCTGTTATACTAAATTACTTCCTGTACTCAATGCGACAAAAAAGGATTTAATTTCTGTAGTGACAGTTTATAAAATGTCAGTCGGCAAAGAGACGTAGGTCAGGGTTGCAATTTTAATTGTATTTATAATGATTTCCGTGATCAACTCCCTCTGTATTCCAAAGTAATGCTAGCGTAGAATAAAAAATTTATAGTTACTTTGAAAATAAATTAAATGAAGAAAAAGTTTGGTAATACGTATTTATAAGGCTATCTTGTCTTAATTTTAACTCAAGTGTATTTACAGACACCAAACTTAATTTTCACTTTCTAAATTGTTGAGTAGCGTACAGATTCAAAAACGTAAGTAACCATGAAGTAACGGTTAAGATAACTGTTGCACAATGTATTTTCGCTTTTACTAAAATTGAAAGTTATTTACAATAAGAGAACGCGAAGTTAAATTAACGTTTTACTTTTAAAAGAACTTGTGTGAATGCTTTTTGATCGACTAAAACCATTCGACGAATGTTTTTTTTAATACAAATAAAAGAAAGGATAAATATGAAATAAAGTTATTGTAGGAGTTTTAATAGATAAATTTCATATTGCTGCAAATTTAAAAGTTCGCAATAAACAGTTTCGCGGAAATTTGGATAATGTGTTTAATGGATTTTTTATAAAAATTTAATCATCAATTCTTTCGAATAACTTTCGTGTCACGTAATTTAGTTTTTATTTGTGGCATCAAGAACTTATGAATCTGGCGACTATGAGACTCATTTGAATCTATTAAAATAACGCATTTCAAAATTGTAGATACTATTAAGTATATATTTGGTTAGAGTTAAAGATATAGTATTTACATGAGATTATATGCGACAATTAAGTCTAGGTATTATAATAGAAAATATCTAATCAGAATATAATTTTACATACATTTTCTATTAACCTCGCAATAAAGAGAACAAGGGCTTTTGTTAAAGAACGCGTTTTCATAATTTAATGCAATTTTCCGTCAATATGGCGTAACTAATTCAATGTTAAATTCCGATTTCCAACTTTGATTTTATTTGTTCAATTTGTTTAAATATCATATTATGTTAAGAAGTAAATAATATTAAACAAATAAAATATGTAAAAAAATATTAAGAAAAATTGGTTAGATTCGATCAGAAATAATTTTAACAGACATATACAAGATAATATTCAAAAGCAATTAATTTTTTAGGTAGGTAGTATTTTTATAAAATATTATTTTTGCATTAAGTTGCCTAAACTGGTTTAACGACCTTGCAATTATATTTTAACGATAAACTTTCATTACTGAGTATTTCCTCATATCATTTTGGCAATTCGGTATAAAGTAACAAATAAATAAACAAGCAAAATTTTATCAAAGACAAAGATTATAGCAATAAGGTCTTATAAAAGATCAGAAATTAAAAGCACATGCACGTTCTAGGTAAATAATAAATAAAATTGTTAGAAACAAAAGAGAAGCACAAGAAAGCAGTAAATACATACGTATCTAAGTAATACTAAGAAAGAATAGAGAAGGAAGGAAGCACAGAAAACACAACACAAGAAACACACTGAATTCAATGGAGTTTTCACGAGAGATCGTAAAAAATCCATTCAATTCAAACACATCGAAAATCACTAACTGACCATTGTGTGTGGCGGGACAAGCGGCGTCCGAGGGGCTTTCTCGACTGAGCCAACACAGCGCTGCACAATCTTATATCAACCTCTGGCCAACCAAGTTTCACTTTCTCTTGACTCGACTGATCTACTTTTTGTACCTTTAATGGCACAGACATTAGCCCTGGATACACGTAAATGCATTACAGCGATAAAATCATTAATAAATTAGAATTTTAAATTATAACTGTACGGACATGGCATGATATAAACTATACAGTTCATATTCCAATATATAACCGATACTCACATTACTAAATTAAGTATGTCCCCTGAATGGGGCAGAGGGTGTAGGTGTGACAGTGATCCTCTATCGTATTCGGTGTTAAGCTTCTCGTTGTAAGTATTTAGGATGACTTTACTTGATGAAGATGATTTCCTTGAGGATTCCAATCAAGCGGCTCTTGGCAGTAGGCGTATCCAGAAAATCGAAAGTGCCCTTTAATTCAATCCGTTACCTTTGTTAAGTAGTTACGCCACAATTAATATAATATATTTAGGCCAACGGAGACTGCAATAACTCACTATTATTGGACACTACATGTACGAAAAATTAAATTATTGTAATCCCTGTGAGGATCTATTTACAAAATTTGTAATCTTATTAATAAGCATATTTTATTGTCAGTTGATAAACAGTTAATATAATAAATAAATAAGTAATAAATTAGAAATCTTAAGTACTAGTTTTATAAAACTTTTTCTGTGATGCCTATCAATTGTTTCCATGGGTCATCCAATACAGTCAGTGTTGGACACTGATCACTCATTGTGATTTAGTAATAGAGTTCTCTTGAAATATCTTGATTATCTTACACTGATTCAATATATGGCATATTAAAATTTAAAAGTAACTTAATACGCATTTTAAATTATTAAAAACGTTAACCATTTCGAGATTTTCAGTTGCAGTCATAGAGACTGAATATAAATTCTGTGCTCGGATTCAGTATGAATTTACAAGTTTATTTAGTTTACTCTCCTCTTAAGTCATCATTAATATAAAAACATAAAATTGAACTGTTCGAAAGTTTAAGAATATGTTGTGAAGGTCGTTGGCGAATTCCTTTGACATTCACTTAATGCTTGAACTTTTTAACACATGACTCGAATGAAATTGAACCTAAAATGGGATTTCTCTTAGCTCTACAAATTTCAATTTTATTACTATTCTGTAATCGATTTTAGTTTGTATATATCAAAGAACTTTATTATAAAACTTCGTTTCGGATATTTAACATTTATTCTACGATATAGAAACGTAATTCCATGTATTAATTACCAACAAATTTCGCCGTTATTTGCAAGCCATTATATACAACAAATCATTAGTGATATAAATTACGTATACATAGTGAGTTTCGTCATCAATCGACGGTCCTTCATGAGCTTCATTCATTCGTCAGTATCCCATCTCTTATCTTCTTTTTTAGGTTATTCTCTAAGATCCTCCTCTACGCTTATCCATCACCTATTTTTTTAATCTGTGACATCATAACCAACCAGTTCCAACGTACTATATGACACAGAACAAATTTACATTATTCTGTCCACAAATCTTTTTATGTCTTTCGCGTGTAACATGGTGATAGATCTAAAAGGCCGGTTTGGTAGTCTTTAAGTAATTAGGAGTTACGTTTATACCACAAGAGTTTTCTGTTACCGCATGTTGCAATTTCCGCAGTTATTTATTTTATTCAATGGTGTTGCTATTACATAATAATAGTCGCAATCAATGGAGCAGATAATTAAAAAAACTTTAACTTTAGCTTTGGTAAAATGAAAGTGATTAAGATAAAACATTTTACATCTTTTTGGAATTGTGTTGTTGCGAGTAGGTGCGCTAAAAGTAACTACGAATGTTGTTCAATACTCAACATCTATATGTTACAGTATTCCGAGCTAAAACAATGTTTTAATAATAGAAACATTAAGTACAAAAAGGTAGGTAAATGAAATAATTCTACTAACATCGGACCTGGACTGCTAAGAAAGAGTCTTTTATATCAAAACGAATCTTAAATTCGTTGTTATATCAATACATTATATATAAAACCTATTGATACAATTAATTCGTCTGATTTAAGTTCCAAAACGGTATTCCATGTGGCTCGTGCAAAATTATATCTAAGTTATGCTAAGGTACACAAAGAACAAGTCGAAAGTAACTGGATCCAGTTTAGTACTTGTGAAAGTCTATACTAGCTCAGATCACTTTTTTGCACTCTAAAGCAGTACAATGTTTTTTTAATAATAAAAATTACTTTAATGAAATGTAATTTTTATTATTAATTTCATTGATAGTCCTAAAAATAAGTGTGAGAGAAGGGAAGAAAGGTTGTTATTTTATTTATATCTTTAAATGTATGCAAAGTATGTTCATGTGTAATACATGTATGTGTGAATACGTAATAATGAATAGTTCACAATGTCCGTTAAGCGTAAACAGATAAAACATGAATAATGAGAAAAAAGAAAGCAAACAATACACCGTAACCGGAAATGATTGCTATTAGTCACAATTATCTACAGCTGTTACGGTTGCTCTACAGCAGTGTTTTTCAACCTTTTTCATGATGCGACCCCCCTGATATAAAAAAAATATTTCGCGGCCTCCTTTGACCCTGTTTTTTATCATGTATGTTGCAGTATTAATATTAACAAAATTAATTGTCTTTATTGTTTTTTCTACTAAAGTACCCATTTTTTTCGACCTCTGCCGACCCCCCTATCTATGTTCCTACAGAAGCTTCGCGACCCACAGGTTGAAAAGCAATGCTCTACAGCTTCAGTAAAACAGTAAACCATCTACTAATATAAATAACGTTAATTTGCTTATATATTTCAAACTATTATCAGTCTGAGAAATAAAGTGTATCAATAGTATTATTTATTTTTTTAAGAAATTGTAAGTGTGTATAGTTGTATATATATAAAAACAGTTCAATACATGTTGTTAACGTTCGATTATCATAAATATCTATACCATTCTGCACTGTAGAATGTTATGTTATGCCATTGGTTAGTGTTTTTGTATCGAACTTAATTGTTTTTAAAATATTATCGCATTTTTTATCGGCATGGCAAAGATTAGGGTTAATTTTTTTCGCAAGTTTGTAAGATTAATACTTATATATGTCTGGACCAAAATTTATAAAATACATTCCTGCCCGCGCTTTGTCTTAGAACGCTACGTTAAAGTCACTATTTAATGGTGCAGCTCCCGCGGGGTAACTTCTCATGTTTTATACATTTTATAAAACATATCGTCATAGTTGTCAGTGTTCTAGATTTGTCTTTTTTTATTTATTTTATATACGTACGTCCCTGGTAATGCGTGATACGTGTGTGTTGGCGTCCCTTAAGAGGAGTACGCTCGTTTTTTAAGGCCCAATTGAGGTCGGATTTGTTCTTTATAAAAATTGCAAGCTAAGTTAGAAAGTAGATAGACATTGCTCGAGATGTGAACACTGTTTATTCCAATACTGGCTGAGGCTTGGCGATACGGCGATTGTTTTTAATATAGTTAACTTTAACCCCAATTCTTTTTAAGGTTAAAGTGGACTAAATAAGTCGACCCCAATCAGAAACCCTCTTCAGGGTTTCGATTTCAAGCAGAAGTTTGGTATAAATCCGAGAAATATGTCAGCGGCTGCTATAAAAATTGTCCACATTAATGTTATCCGCATACCAATGTAACGTACATTGGCTTAACTGCATCATGTCATTGAAATGAAGAAGGAACAGTGTCGGTGAGAGCACACAGCCTTGCGAAACACCAGCACTATTGGGTTTTAGGTCGGAACATGCTCTGACAAGCAAAGAGAGAAATAAATTCAAAAAATCTGGAAATGCAAGAATAGAGTTTCATTTTTTAAATTCATAGATACCCCTGATTCCACTTTTATATTTTAATGTACAGAAATTCAATCTCTACAGTTTTACAATAAGTATAATTTTTTATGATTATTGAACGACACAGACACGAAAAAGATAAGTCCACTAATGAAATGCGAATCAAATTCATAAACCACCTTTTCTCGACGACCATACTCAAAGACTTTTTTCTTTGCACTAATTAAAAACAAACATTTGTTCGTTGTTACACATTAATTATTATGAAGGGGTTATCTAGAAATCTAGCTCTATATTTCTTTGTTCTATGTTAATAAGCCTAGCATCTTAACGGGTCGTCGCTCATTAGACAGCATTTCAAATCAGAGAGAGCAGCTACCACCGTGACGGTTACGAAACTATTGTTTGCGGAATCGAATAATTACATCTCTACAAAAGACTTTGATTTTATCTTCATCGTTAGTGCGATGTGTTAGGTTCCTTTATTAAATACGTGCCGTAATTGTAAGTAACGCTACGAAAACGATTACAAACGAGAACCAGTTTTGCTTTTAAACTACAAAGCATACTTTGACCATTAAAGCACCTAATGGTTAAGTTATTAAGCAAAAAAAAACAAACCGGTATATCTGGATCTTCAGCAGTAGTTCTACCGCTGAGGTCCATCTTTTGTCTTCTGAGGGTCAAAACACTCAAGTCCTTCAAAATCGGAAGCTAACAAATAACAAATTTTACTTACCTTACAAACACATCAAACTAGCTGAGAGTGGCTGCGTTTGTCTTTCAAATTGATTATATTTTAAAAGTAATTAAACAAAATGAAAACACCATAATTGTTTATTTTAATACGTGAAAACATTACAAAATCTATGTTACAGGTATTCGACCTTAAACTTCATTATAACATTTTTTTAATCATTATAACATTTATTTAAATAGACAATTGACATACAAATAGAATATAAGGTTTGTTTAAGATACGTAAAGTAGATAATTGTATAACAAAGAACTCGGTGAATGGAGACGTTGATAGCTTCTCTTGTCATGTGCGATAAGTGATCTATAGTCCATTTTACTAGACTTGGTAAGTGTAGTAAGTAAACAAGCCGTGTAAAATCAGAAATCTACTTATTTCACTAGATTTCATGGACGAACAATAATATTACCCTATGATTTTTGTACTTAAATTAGGAAAGCCAAGTATCTTCTCTGGTGCTTAGGTTTATTGTCACTGACAGTTGACTTTTGTTTGTAAATATTTGTGTTTAAATTTAAATAAATTTATGAAACAAGGGATTTTTATTTATTTACGTTGCTGGATAAGTTAATAAATAAATTAAACACCAATAATGATAGCAACTATTGAGTCAATAATACCGCCGCCTTTTGATATTGAAATATTTATTTCGAATTTAGATACAAAAACCACCTAGGCGGAGTATCTTAGGAGGTATGCGTGCAATGGAAGGCAAAGATTACAAGGATGTGATCCATTGTATCGCCTTACCAGACTTAGCTCAATTATTATATGTTTGAACTGACCTCTTATACGAATAATTTATGTTTTGTATTGTACAATCTTTTATATAAAATAAAAATTTATTGATTCCCTTATATTAATTAGTTATTACCACTGCATTTATTGGAAATAAGAACACAAATTCAGTGAGAAATATATAACCATATTTATTTAAACTTTGTTGGTAGAACTATACATTGTTATGTTTTACCTTTTGAACTTGAGTGTAATTACAGTTTTCTTTACTTAAGATCACTTTAAATTACATTTGTAAACC
Organism: Pontia daplidice; assembly: GCA_963693355.1. NCBI lineage: Eukaryota > Metazoa > Arthropoda > Insecta > Lepidoptera > Pieridae > Pontia > Pontia daplidice. Next base: position 2,009,577 of record CAVNZL010000009.1, on the reverse strand, counting down.
CAATATATCAGCACCATACAGTGTTTCTTATCAATATTATATCAAAAGTAGATACTAAATACACCTGAATTAGTGAGTATATAACTAGAACAAGAATAATTTAACAATTATAAACCGAAACAAAATAGGATATTCTTAATGTAAATAAGAAGGTTCTATAGAAACATCTAAATGTCTTCACCAAAGGGGCAAATGCGCTCATAAGGTAAATAATATATAACTCCCAATGCCAGTATTGGGGAAAAGGTCAGTGGGGGAAAAATTAATTGTTATCTACATACTACTTCTATAAACTAAACAATCACAGATCATTGTTAGTAGCTAGAGGTATTATTCATAAAAAAAATACAATCGCTCTCACTCTTCTATCTCTTTCCATAATATTGTTTTAAGGCCTCCGAACTAGATGAGTACTCTGATAAAACACTGCAATTTGAATGATATATTTTTCACGAATAAGTTTGTCGTCGATATTCATTTTTATTTTCAACATGACAGCTGTAGCAGGTATAAAACGGATGTACAGTTGTCCAGTAGCATAGGTTTTAAATGCCGCCATTTCTCCACTACTATAAAAATTTGTAAGTTATTTGGTTCATACTTCATATTGAAGACAAAAATCAAGTGTTTTTACTATTTAAAATTCTTATTAGTTTATTCCACCATTGTGTGATAGTATATATATTAAGGAGATTACCTTGTGCATAGCCTAAGAAAAGACTAGAATACTTAGGTTCTATGCAGTTTTATCATGGAAGTCCTGATACCATCTCGATCTAGGTGTAGATCAGTCTCTTAACAAATTAGATTTGTTAATGCAGTAGTAAAAAGACCAAATCTTCTATACTTACTTAATCCATATTCAGGTAGACAAGGCAAGTTGAGAATTTCAAGCATCTAGTTAACGCAGCAATGCCAAAAGATGGCGTTGCTTTTAATAATGCGTGTTCGATGAAAGGTGAATCATGAAAAATTAATAATTGTAGAATAAAAATCCCCAGCTGTAAAATCTAGAAAGCATTCTGTGGTAGAATAAATACTTAGTAGAATGAAAAGTATATTCCAAAGATATCATATTGTATATATAGGCGTTGGGACAACTCGAACTGGATCCGCTTTCAGACTCTTTACCATAGAGGTGGGATGTTAGTAATGAACAAACGATTGTTATTCGCAAAACTTAATACAATTATAATTTTACTTAACTAAAATCTGTAATTCTATTATAATATTATTGTCAAAGCATTTTACGTAGTTTAAATAGATCGGACAATATCATAAAACTAACTACTAGATAATAAAACGTCTGACGATTTATTATTACGAGTTACAACAGGTTATGTTTAATAATTAATTTTAATTAATTAAAAGGGCTGCGATTTCTTTCACGTTTCGCTAAGCAAATTCATATTTATATGATGAAATATAGAAAAAACAATTTACAATAACCTATTACAAACTTTCATGATATAAATTAGCACCTATATTTGTACTTTAATACGTAACCATGTATCGCGTACTATAAATTCTCGAATTGAATTACATTAATAACTCGAATTTGTAAATGGATCGAAATAATCGATTTGTTTTTCGATTATTTCTTATACATTTGTATGAAAATGTGTACAGACGACCAGCGTTAGTATTAGTTGGCTGTATATCATTACCAGTTTTGATACTATTATATATTATCAAATAACAAGAATTGTCAGCACTATAATGGAGTTTTGTAATATATTATGAAGTTTTAGTTTTTGAAGTCAATTAAAATTCAATTAAGTTTACGTATACCATGGTTACGATTATTGTATAACATTACTCGAGAAAAAAATTAGTTTGTCTGTAACTTATCATGCCTTCCAAGGCTTTCTAAATTACTATGATGCGAGTCTATTCTATTCATATTCGCTTTAATCTCGTTTCTCAACACACTCTTTGGGATTTCGTTCTCGTTTCGACGTTCACTTTCGAGAAACTCGTGAGAACCGTTAGTAGGGGTATGTTTACTTGCGTCGTAGGAGAGATCGAAGTTGGATACTGATTTCAGTTTGTCTGCTGCCTCGAGACCCGCTGACATTGATTTTGATGTTAGGTTATCTGAAAACGTTCATTATTCTAATAAGCATGGGTTCAGTTTTATATCTTATTTTGTGGAATGGCGTTAGAAGTGATTACAAAGCCAAAGAGATCACTGCAATATATATAAATCTCCGATGCCTACCCCTAAAATATTTAACCGATTTTAAATTAAATTGGCACACCGTGAGCAGTCTGGTTCAACTTAAGAGATAGGATAGGATCTTTAATTATAGTCGCAACTTTATTATATTGCAAATTATTTGTCTTTAATCAATTGATAGGCACAATTGTCTGTTAACTCCAAAAGATTCTAACAGATGTCGATACTTTTCGACGGGATTTCAGTAAGTAATCAATAGATGGCACTGTTATGTAAACTGACAAACATGTAATATAAATATTAATTCATTAACCTAAATAGAGCATACTATACTGTTTAAAACGCTTTCTATTATTAACAACCCCGCAGACTAAAAGCTGATATTATTTATTTTGTTAACAACAGCATTAGCTATATACAATTTATTGCTAGAAACACATTTATGGCTTTTGAAAAACAACGTTTGCCGGACAGCCTAGTTATAATATATAATTGACATTCATATACTGGACAATTGTAACCAACTTAAAGCTTGACTCTTTCAACGGATTAACGCAGGACGAAATACTATTTATATTTATTTAATTAGATCCAGCTCAAATTTTGAATGAAATTAAATTTCACGAAACACATAATATGGAAGCTTAAATAGAACATAGATATGGTATCAAACATAATACTCTCAAATCCTAATAATCAATCAAAATTATCACTTTTGCCTACATCGAGAATAAACTCATAAGATAAGCGTTTAAATTAGTTCTATAGTAAATGTAAAAGAAGTTTAAGAGACTTTGGACTATGATTATCCTTTTGCGTTCAACGATCCTGTTCCATTGATTGTTAAGCCTTTTGGTTTTATAACAGGACATTTACTATTTTGTTATCCAAAAAATATATCTTTAGGATCCAAGTTGGATTGGTTTTGAGTGACGAGTTGTAATCTAATATATAAAACTCTCTTGACCGATCCTCATGAAACTTTGTGAGCGTATTGAGTAGTTCAGAGAATTGGCCAACATCTATTTTTCATCCCCCTAAATGTTAAGGGTAGTCCACCCCTAAATTTTTTATTTTATTTTTTAGACATAATTTTTAGTTTCTATTTTTTTATGATACAACATATAAAAATACATACAATCCTAAATTTTCATCCTTCTACGATCAAGCTTAATCAAGATTAATTGAAAATTGAAATCAAATGTATGGCAAAACAACGTATTCTCTAACTGTATGTATGTATGCATATGATTAACTAGTGTATTTTATATATATAGAAGTTTTGACTCCACAACTTTTGACCAACCTTTAAGAGAATCTGGTGTTATGGGTGAAGTTTCTTTATCATCTTTGTGATCTTTGGGCATCGAGGCAGCTCGTGGGCCCAGCATTCCTAGTACTCTGAAAAATATACAATTTACCATTGAATCGCCTTTATCCGGGCTATGTACAAAAACTATTGCGATTTTCTTAACTATGAACCCTTGATTCCGTTTAAAATGTTTTAATATACTTCAATTATCAACGAACTGAAGATTTCATATGCTTAATTGGGAACACACAAAATAAAAAAAAGTTGAGCAATTTACCGGGAGTTAGACAGATCGCCAAAAGGTGTTAGGGGCGAGTGCATGTGGTGAGGCGTAGATGTCCCCGAAGTCGTGGCCACAGCCCAACCCTCCGCTATCAGCGTTTCGCCGATGTCAACCGATCCTTCTGTAAAGGATAAACAAACCACCATTTATATATTCAGTACTCTTATAATTTGATTTATCTGGTTCTCGTTCCAGGTATAATCAGTTTTGTATTTAGTGATATGTCGAAGTCGGTACACAAATGTATAATAAATAGTTTTACCAGAAAAAAACCTGAATAATTATTGACAATTAGTACAGATGACTTATTCGGCTGAGTACAAGTACTCTTTGCGTATGTAATATACGCAAAACAAATAAACAAATGAAATACCATCGGTGACGTCATACAGCTTTATCCCTGGAATCTCCTTTTCCATGTCCCCGCGTAACGTAGACGTACGCTTGTACGTACACGTCTTGGATTGTAGAGGCTTCCAACGTGCAACCTTGAAAAATATATTATTTCAAACACCATTTTCTAATTTCGTCTTTTTTTTTAATAAATTCATCCTAGTTCTGCTACTCACTCTTTTATCATCACATATAATGTATTTATAGTATAGAAATTACCTGCGAGAGTTCTTCGAACCGCTCGACCGCCTGAGGATGCCACTTGGGGAAGTCTCCCCTCGACTCTTCCTTGTCCGCGGACGCGGGTTTCACACCCGCTAGGAAACATTCCATCGCCTGAAATAGTAAAACTTAACCGCTATGAACCTAAAAAATATCTAGTTCAATTCCAATTTTCATAACATTAGAATCACGTCTAGAAGTTATTTAGTGAACTTAGTGAAGTTCTTGAACAAATTTGGCATTGTCAATTAACAATTAAAAAATAATAATATATTTTCCATGTAAAAGGTTTTTGATGTAAAAATGTAAGTAATAATTACGAATTAACTGTATATCTATAATATAATACAAAAAATACCTCTTTCTTCATTTTATTGTACAAATTATATAAATTTCTTTTAGTGTATACACTAATAGTCTTTTATTAACACGATTATCACAGATTTAAATATTTGCAACGGATTAAAACGCGGTTAATTAAAAAAAAATTCCTCGGTTCATCGCGCGTTACAAGGTATTTTATTTAAAGTATGAACATTATATTCCACTGATGAGTTGTGGGTTATTAAAAAGTAAAAATAAAAATCTAACAGACCAATACACTAGCGCGAAAAAACCCTCAAATACTCGACAAACACTGTTCGTAGAGGCAAGAGGATGCTGTTTATTTGGAATTTAATAAATTGGTCTATTACGATTATATACTATGGACTTCCGCAAAGTATCTCCTGATTTTACAAATAATATATAAAAAAAATACCTGGAAACGCAGTCTAAGAAGATCAGCCCTCAGTTCGCATAGCTCGTGCGTTGCGACGTACTCGCTGTCGCCATAGTCCAAGTAGAATACGTCCGCTACCTGCGAACATTATTCGCTCATTTTCAGTCTCAATATTCAATTGACCCAGAGAACCATATTTCTTTTATATATACTAAGTAGTAATACAAAAACAAACAAAATTATGAACATTAAAGTTAGTTTGAGAGTCATTCCGTTATATTATTTACATGTTATTTTAATTTTTAATTTCCACTAGCAATAGATCGGCGTATAACGATAAAAATGTATTTAATGTTTTTTAACATCGTATATAATAACACCTGTTGGGTTGCGTCGAATTCGTTGGGTCGAATGTCGTCAACGCGGGCTCGGTACCAACGACCATCGTGGCGGAACACCGCTGCCACCACTTGACCCACGGATACTGATTTCAACTGGAATACAAAAAATGTGGCGTCAAATCAAAAATAACTCAACGAGGAGCCGTCCTTAGGGAGAAGCGACCACCCATCATTTTTTTTAAACAAATATCATAATACTATGGTTTGGTAACCTTATAAACTTCATTCGATCATTACTAAGAATAAAAATATATTTTATATAAAATGTGATTTAAATGTTATCTAAGATTTTATTAGTTAAAAACTTACGAAGAATATTGGAAACATTAAAGATTTAAAATTTTCTCATATAATTTATTTTTAATAGTGGCGGGAAGCTCTTACCGCATGCGCACTCCGATTATCCTTATTATTATAGTATTCAGTCATATGAGCGACCAAATCGTCCAGTTGGGCGACTTGTGGCCCGACAAGTTGTACCCAAAATCGCGAAGGTGAAGAAATCGCCGACACGTACACTTCGATCGATGTACTGGGTGGTTCTGAAAATCCGACGTCAGTATGTTAAATCTAGTTTACTTCTTTGGAAAATAATAGGGAAATCAATTTAAAATAAAATAGGGTCTAACTTCACAATATTCTAGTATTGAACCTTTTGACAATTGACCTTAATCAGCTAAGATTAAGATCAATTGTCAAATACGCTACGCTAAGTTACTGTACTGTCAAGTACGCTAAGTTACTTGATAGAGCATTAGTAAAAAAAATTTTTGTATACGGTGAAATCGTAAAATTTTAGGAACTCATTTTCATTTGATGGCTTGACAACGAATTTGATGATGTTTGATCATATCATGGAATCACGTAGAGATCCTGTATTTCGAAAAGAAGCTAGTCATGTAGCTTCTTTTCGAAACCTTTGATGATGAGGAATTTAGAATGCGATTTCGACTTAATAAATTGTTATATTCATAAACTTATTGAGGTTAAAGTTTCTTGTGTATTTTTTTTCTATCAATTACAATGTATAATTGTGAAAATGCACGGAGTAATTTGTGAAATGAATATTTCTCTCACATTTTTGGGACATTGTAAGAACCATAAATATCAAAGAAAGACAAGACGACAAAACTCAAACGCGTTAAGTTCCATCTTTGACAATTTACTTACGTTTCGTTCCAAATAAAAAAAAACGATTTGCAAAATTTTTAATTTATTAATTATACAGGCTTTTAATGTATGCGTGAATGATGAATTTTAAATAATTTGGGAATTTATTGAATTTAATACTAATAATAAATATTCCTTGATTCGGCACATCAAAATACGTTGCCATGTCTTACTTACAACAAATTTACAATACAATTGTCAGATACAATACAATTACAATAGGCAGATTTATTAAAAGAAAATAATTTTAAAAGGAAATATGTATTTTTTATTTAGTTCAAATACATTCAGCCTTTGTGAAACAGACCCTAATATAATTTGCATGACATGAATATGTAAGTCACAGAATTATCAAAATATCTCCCCTCAATCAAAGTACCGTCAAAAATGTAAATAAGTAAAAATATTAGTGTCTAGCAGGTTCAATTTTTGTGTAAAAAAAATACAAGTTGATACTATTCCATTTATTGATTTTAATAAATAATAATTTTTGAGACTCTACAACTTACAAGCACTTCTTAAACTATTTGCGCCTACCACCTTTTTAAAAACAAACACACACTGACTCCCCCAAAACAACACAAATAAATATGGACTAATTAAAAAATAATAGATATTAAATCAATTAGCCCAAATTTGCTTGGAAAACACAACGATACACCGAAAATTCAATGTGCCTTTTACCCAAAAAAAATCCTCCAAACACTTGACCCATCCCAAAACGGTGAAATAAATTATCTACGTGATGACGTCACAACACACTACAAACCATCATGCTATACAATGATATACATTGATAGTATAATAAATATTCACAGCTGTTTTTGCTGCAAATTGGTCTTACGTTTTTGGATTGGATATCCTGAAATGTTTGTTCTAAGGCGCATTTAAAAAGCAAGCATGCATCTTACCAGGCGTATAGCGGACATGCTTGGCTGTGTCACCTGTTTCGGGCGTGGCCAGGGGAGCTGGGCTGACGGGGGGCAGACGGGGGCGCTTCGCTTGCTCCACCTCGCGTCTGCACTTCTCCTGGGCAACCTGGATATTAACAGGTGATTAAGAATTTTAAAAAAAATCCTATCGTAGCCGGAGAGATGTTTTCCCAATTTTATTTTTTAGCAAAAAAAAATTATTTGTTGCTAAAACCCCAATTTTTTTTTCAAAAACTTCCTTTTTTTTCAAAAAAAAAAAAGGTTTGATTTCTGGCACCATTGTATTTTTTAACCTATTTTCCTTATATTGTTTTAAAACCAATGATGCAATTAAAGTATCAAAACAAATACACACATATGTGAACACATTATGTATTGCATGAATTGGTACTCACACATAAGTCTACAAGCTTCTTAGCCTTCTCGATCTGTTCTTTTGTGCCTCGAAGCGATATCTTCCGTGCTTCGTTGCTATTGCCTCCTGGTAAGGATTCCACTTTCACTCTCGCACCACTGGTATGGCTTATTTCATTAATATTTTCGCCACCACTGCCTGTAATGTTCAATTATTACTTATACTTTATTATAACTTTCATATAATTTCGAGACTAACAGTATTTTTTTTTTTTTTATGTGTTTAGAAACTGCTCTCAGTTTTATGACTTATAATGTTTTAGTTTGAAGTACATCATACTATATATTTGGTGAGCTGGAAAACATTGTCAGGTGTTCATGCTTTTTATTTCTAAGGCTTAAATTTTTGTAGGAGTATCAACTCCTCAGCATTACGTAGAACCGAAATTTTAAGATTGTATTGTTAACACCCGTCGCAGATGTACATCTTGGCTAAAGAATCTTCGGCAATGGTTTGGTCAAAGCACGATATCATTGTTCAGAAACGCGATATAGAAAGTCAGATTTGATTGACGGCACCATAAGAGAAAAACTTAATCAGTTAACCAATTAATAACAAAAAGCGACAGTCTCCGAACGACAACTGAATAACTTCCGCAAAATAAGCGTAAGCGTTTCGTAGTTTTAGCGGTAAAAAAAATCATTTACGCCAAAAAAGTTTTCATATTTTATTACCAATAATCCTGCCAACAGTCCACCCAGGTACCTCCATAGTATCAGTCACAATGTTTGGCTGCTGTTTAATGAAGTCATGTATCATAGTTTCTGCAAGTTGAGTTGCACTGCTCCTTCCTCGGATTATACATACATCGTAATCTTTATCACTAAACTTTTTAAAATGCATAAGCGCACCAGACTTTTGTTCAATTTCTTTTATGTTAGAACCATTGCGACCTGAAAATATGGACTATAATATTATTCTGAATACACACAGATAAATTTTAAGAATTGATGAATGAACTTTAATATATTTTTGTAATAAACATATCAATTTGCAGATCAGTTATATGCTTTAAAAATGTAATTATTAAAATTTAAGTCTATTCATGTTAGAACAGTAGTGGCACATAATTATAACTCGGTTCCTGGTTCAAATACCGAAAAATTCCAAGTTGGTACAAGCTGGATGTAGGATGTAGTTGGCACAAAGCTGGAGGATTAGGTTGTTATAGGCCATCAATCAATTTGTTACATCACACTGGATTATACATTCCACATTTTCTTTAATAAACTTGGGATCTTATATCTAAAACCTTCAGAGACCTATTGATATTGACACAATGAATATCATCAAATTAGTGTAATTATGAATGGTATTGCTGGACAAATAATTTTAATAACCATCAAAATATGTATGAATGCAGGAAAATGAAGGTTGTATGTAATGTATTTGTAAGACGATATTTTTAGTAAATAGAAGTTTTAAGTAACAAAGCATGATATGCAAGGTCAATATGTATTCAAATACTTTAGAGTATCCTTGAACATAATATGTGTTTGACTTATTGGTTATACTATCTATATGTGTAAATATAAGTTAATATTGCTTAAATGTTAGGAATAAATTTCATAAGTAATTTAGTGAAGCATAGATTTTAAAGTAGTTTTAGTTAGGTTGTGATGTAATTATCATTGAGAAAAAGAAATAAAATATAAGAAGTTATAAATATAAAGTTCACAAAAAATATCATCCAGGCATTAATTATACTTTTTACTATTTAACATTATATAGCAGTTTTAATCATATTGCAAATCAATGGCTTACAAAAATAGTGTCATGATTGTTTAAAAATATATTTACTTACCAATTAAAGCAGGAATAATGCTTTTGGGGACCTGCAGTTCAATTACATTAACTCTTGTTGTTTTGACAGTCTTATCACTTTCCTCTTCCTTTTTAAAGATATAATAGACCACAAATGCTGTCACTGTTATAATGGAAAAACCTAATGCTACAGGTAGCATCAATTTTGTATTCATTGCCATTATGAAAACCTGTTAACGAATAATTATATATCTTTTATCATAAACAGAATATATTTATGCTATACTATAACTATGGATATCTAAGAGACAATTCATAAGGTGTTTACTTTAACTTTAAATTGAATATTGAAAATCAAAGCAGACTTTCAGTTATAAACATAAAATATAAGACAACTATTTTCTTGCCTACAACTCTCAAACCATAATAAACTCATTGGTGTTGTTTTTAAGATTTTTATCTGTACCAACTTAAAATTTTGAATGCATATAAATGTTTTTAAATTCAATCCCTTTCATATTAGATAGTACATTATTCAAAAACTCGAACTCGAGAGAAGAATAAATAGTACGTTTGATCTAAATATTACGACGACGTTGTCCTTGGCCTATATATAATATGTATCCCGCATTACAAGATTTTATTGTTTTGGGTATAGCATTATATCATATATATTTTATTAAATTGAAAGACTATAAAATGATATAATTTCTATTCACAGCTATGACATAATGGTAAAAGAAAAGTTACTTCATCGGTAATCTGATACTCGGTAAGCTTTTAAAAAGAAATGCTAAATTGCCTTCTACTTAATATAATGCAAAAAGTTTTTAATATGGAAATGGCACAAAATGTAATAACATTACTTACACGATATTCTCTAATTAATTATTTTTGCCAAATTATTCGTAGTTAGAACTTGCAAACAAAATATATCTATACGAATCACATTGTCCAACAGTTGTCCAATCAAATTTCAAAAACCTATAGCAGATTGCAGAAGGCGCCTTATTTGATCTGTCAAGTATTGACGAATGGAAAGAGACAATGACAAATCACAGTACCACCTTTACCGGAATTTATTACATAAATATATCCGACATATATAATCTGTTGTAATGAAAATTAACCTAAGTACGATTATTAATTCCAGTTGGTAAAATGACAAGTGCAACTGACTCTGATATAAAAAAGAGTGACTTATGGCTACGAAATACCATAGTATAGAACATTTTGCAAATTAAAATAAAATGCTTCTAAGCCATTCTTCAAAACACTCCGAATTTCTTAATGATAGTCCAAACTATATTTTTTATAAAAAAATAAGTAAACCACTTATTTATATTTAAAAAATCTAAAAAACCTTAAGCACTGTCTATATGTAATATTTAATATGTTATTTTAGTGTTTTATGTAATATTAAATTACTTATCGTGTAAGCCTTTTGTTAATTTCCGTAAATTATATATTTTAATATATAAAGGCAATTTAATATTGAACAAAAAAATTAATGTCGCATAACTTTTAGCTGTAAAATCTCGATTCTACGACATCAACATTTATTTGGGACCAAAAAACTACTACACTGGAAATGTATACTTTTACTGACTTGAATGAATAATGGTACTTTATTTTTGTATTTATTAATATTATACTGACGCTATCAATGTTTCAAGTAAAAGTTCAGGTTTCGTGGAAAGAGATCTGCAAAACATGACACTTAAGAAATTCATCGTCACATTTGACAGTACAAACTTGTAAAAAAATTGCCTAGGGCTTTGACAATTTAGAGAAGACTAATATATTTTTGTTTACTTTTTCTTGTATTTGAACACTGAACATTTAGTTCTTCAAACTCTTCTACAATCATGTTTTATATTTAAATAAAAAAAATCTTCAAAAAAGTAAAAAATGGCATGGGATTTAACTTTAGGTAAGATGAGCTACAAGAGATTAATCATGTAATCGTGATTGTGGCATTTAGTCTTGATTTTCTTACATTTCCATGTCATCCCAAAATTACGAAACGTTGTATTCGCAAAGACCTCGCGGTGTCCATGTTTTATAATAAAATATAATATCAATCTAAGAGGTACAAATTTAAGCACAATTACAACATAAACTTAGCTCATCATCAGTCACAAGAATTTACAGTACAATATTATAGGATAGTAATAGAGAGTAATCTAGGCTTTTTCAGACCAGCTAGATCATTTAGCATTGCGTAGGGATGTAGACTCCCTATGAGGCTTTTATTGGCAGTAGCTAATTTTTTATCTTTGTACTTGGAGTCAGAGTACAAAATTCCACCTACTTTGACGCCTGGTGTTTTATGAAAGAGCGCATACATAGGATACAACGCACTAGCCCTTTAACAATTTATCAGCTACAATTCAACCTTTTTCCGAAACGTGTTGACTAAGAGACCTGCAGGAAGGACCCTACTGGCAATTTATTTGCAATTGATACAGGTGTTCATGCGTTGCGGTCGGGGGGGGGGGGTTTTTTTTTTTTTTTTAAAAAAAAAAAAAAAAAAAAAAAAAAAAATTTAAAAAAGGGGGGGGGGGGGGGGGGCCCCGGGGGGGGGGGGCAAAACCCCCCCCCCCCCCCCAAAAAAAATTGGGGGGGGCCACAACGGGGGGGGGTTTTCCCCCCCCAGGGGGTGGTTTTTTTTTAAGCAAAAAAATTGGAACGGTTGGAGATGTGGAAAAAATGTTTGTTTGTTTGTTTGTTGCTGTCCCATAAGCTATGAATAATATATTATAACACTAGCGACCCGTCCCGAATTGGCGAAGCTCCGCACGGGTGGAATGCCGATACTTTTACACTACAGAAAAATAAACGCGTCCGATCGCTGCTAAATTCAAAGTGTGTCCAAATCTGTAATATCTTCGAAAATATTCACTTAAATCATACCGTGTAAAGGGTCATATAGATATTAAATGAACAATGTATTCAAGGTATTTACTTGGTTAAGGGTTAATGCTGTATTGGTTAAAATCGCTTCGAAAATTAGCCATTATTTGTCGTAAAAAATAAATGACAAAAAAAGTTATTGTGGGTTATCCATAAGAGATAGACATATACTATTACGGACTTTTCTGTAGACCTTTTCAATGTGGACAATACTTAGTAGATTATTTAAGGGGTTCAAGGCCTGCGTTTGCAATGTAAGCGGAAAAAATTTAATTATTTACGACATCACATTAGAAAACTCAAAAATACAACAGTACTTCTCGACTACTTAATGGATGTAATTATACATATAAACCTTCCTCTTGAATCACCATACTATTAAAAAAAACGCATCAAAATCCGTTGTTCAAAGAGTTAAGCATACAAAAGGGACAGAGAAAGCGACTTTGTTTTATACTATGTAGTGATGGTTAAATTAAAACACAGTTTTCTAATGGAACAAACATACTCACCCTATATCTTCGACGAGCGTGCGGAACGTAATAGCCGTAGTATATTTTTTATTGTCTCCCTATTTCCACAAGCACGGAAAGCTTTCGTAATCTCCCTCAGTTACTGCTCTATAATCGTAGGAGACATATTTCGTGAAATCATTATACATAATGCAGCGTCCATATAAACGCCGTTATTTGCGCTCTAATAATATGCATCAGGCATTTTATGGCGGTATTTAAAATTGTTTAATTAATAAGTAGTATGATTGACAATTTTTTATAACGCTGTTATTTTTCATTAGATTTCGAATATGTTGTGACTAAAAAGGCCCCACCTCGTATGTGTTTTGGAACGACATTAGATCGCGAAGTTCTACCAACTAAAGGTCCAAATTTAAGTCCATTTATGAGGCGTAATGCTGGTGAAATAAGACCGAATTTGGGCCCTGGTACCTATGAAAATGACCGAGATGCCTTTTACGACCTAACACATAGGGTTTGTATTTATTATTGCTCCTACTACATTCCTTTGGGTGTGTACCCGTAAAATATATCTATTCCTTTTTTTTTTCAGATTTATAGCAAATTGTATTATGGGCCAAAATCGCCACGTTGGAAAACTAAGCATGAGTATCAACCGCCGCCTAAAGAGTTACCTCCTGCTAAGCCTATCCATAAAAATTGCGCACCTTTTAATTCTACGTCAAAAAGAAAAGGATTATTCTCAGCGAATGATTATCCAGCGTATTACAAACATTTAATAACTTTATGATAAAGTCATAGAAATATCTCTAATACGAATCGATATTTCTGTGACTTAAGGTTAAAATAGATTAATTAACCAGTATTTGATGCTATAAATTAAATTAATGAAACTTTTTAGGGCATGCGATTACTATCCCATATATAAGAAAAAGGAAATGCAATTTTCTTACTGTTTCAGTGGAAAAAAAACACTGAAATGTGCAGTAGAAGTATGTATTTTTATATAAGTTAGCTTTTTCTTTCCAATCGGTACATATTTATATGTATTTTTTTAGATTAAATGTGTTCCATATAATTTGGACGCATGTGGAGTATGTGGTTGTTCTTGTTCAGCTCAAGGTGACTATTGGCAGTTTGAAAATCGCATTTTTTTATGCAGAAAACATTATGCAAGATTATTTAAACACTGCTTATCTACTTTTCAAGGGGCAAAGTTGGCACAGTTTAAGGTGAATTTGTGTGAATTAAAAATATGTACCCATTCTGACTTATAAAAAAACACAACATTATTAAGTTAATATTTTTACATTTCAGTCAATAAGAGATTGTTTCTTTGCACACGCTCATAACAGCTGCAAAGCCGCTTTGAAAATAATGAAAATTGAAGAAATTGAGAAAAAGCTACGGAAAGAAGCTTATTTAGATTTATATTTCCCGCAACGCCGCATTTGCAACAATTAGAACTATTGTTGCTATTGTATGAATTAGTTTTATGTGATAAGATTGGTCTCTGTAATTACTTTATTATTTTGTTTTCAAAAACACTTAAAAAAAAAATTCTTAGTCTGCGGAAGAAAGAATCGGATACTATATAAATTTCGAACGAGAATTCGTTGGAAAGATTTAAAATCATCGTCGTGGATAACTTATATATTTATATATTATATTCCTATTGTACCAAGTACTGTCGCAATTAAAGCTATTAGTTTATTTATTATTAGTTAGTAAATTAGTTTATATATTATAGATACAGAGTATGTTCAGAAAGTGTAAATATGTGGCAACACTAAATAAATCATCTGACCTATTCGATTACTCTCTTCTGTGATACAAATTATTTATTTACAATTTATTATTTTGCATTCCGGAAAATTTTTGTATCATCCGTGAAAATGAAACTAGATTCTAATAACAAGATGATAAATGGTGAAGGTGGAACAGAAACGCCAGAGGAAGTCGTAGATCCACGTCAGAATGCAGAGGATCTTATTGATGAGATATTAGCCGAATTCACAGAGTCTCGAACTCCTGACCCCAGATATACGGGAATCCCAGAGAATTTACTCAATATGATTCAGGCACCAAGACCATCAGCCACTGCATTTTCTATCAATCAACCTCCGCAAACGCGAACTCCGGCAAATTCTTTCTCAGAGAATTCAACTCTGGATGATATTGATCCATCGTCAGATCTTGGAACTTCCATAAGAAACAAATGTATGGAACTTGAGGAGATCCTTCAAAGCCTTAAATCCCGCTTAAATCATGTTGTTCTTGATGAAAATATAATTCTAAGTCCAGATGCAAATTCTATGGAGGCACAGCTTGAACATGATTTAGACACTGATTGTCAAGAAGATTTGTCTCTACAAGAATTTCTTGAAATTCTGCATTCCCAAAACAAAGTGGCTCACAGTAGTGTATAAATATTTCTATGCAATGGTTGTTTTGGATTAATTGTTTATTATTATTGTAACTAATACATAACATTAATTCAATCTTTATAGGTGTTGTTTATATATTAGTTGGTACTTAGATTTCCAATTTGTTTAGTTTTTGGTAGCTACAGAATAGAGAAAATAGAGTAAATTTTTATAACTAGCTTTACCATAACTGAGAATTTATACCAACATAATTCGCTTGTCACTTTAAGAAAAAAATATTTTTCTTTAGCGGATTTCTTCACAGATATTATATCATTATATCATGATATCTCATACATTTAAGTTATGAGTTATAATTCAATTAATTGTCTATAGTAAATTACAGGTTTTATAAAGTTTATTTCTTTTTTTTAAGTCATATACAATAGTATCTGGAGGGATTAAGTATTTTAACTAGAAATAAAATTTACTTTTATTAACACATTCAATATAATAAATCACAATTTAGTTTTACCAAATGGAAGCAAACAATAATCTATTTCTAAATATCAGCAAACATCTCATTTATTTGACTACTTATTGTTACCTCGGTCAAATCAGCCATTGTGTCATTTTCATACAATTGACTGTCTTCATCTTGATTTGTAAAAGTACTTCTTTCATTTTCGCTTTTTATTATAAAATTTATTTGCTTTTCATTCATCATCTGTAAAATATATCTTTTATTCCTATCATTCAATTCTGTTCTGAATTCTCTCAACCAATTATTGTAGTAAGACGGGTCTGCTGAAACACATTCACTTCTGAAATGTTTTATGGCATCAAATGCTTTATCAAAGTTTCCATCAATGTTCCCATAAATAAGTTTGTCTATTACTTGTGAAATTTCAAAGCAAAGATCCTTAAAACATTTTCCAGATTCTTTCAATGTGTTAAAATCACTAACAGGGTTGTCTGTATCAACCTTTTCTACCTTAAAAAGTTTATCCACAATGTTAAATTGCATTTTATCCTTCTTCATATTTTCATTATTCATATCAGATGTTGGCTGTGCAAAATCAACATCCATAGGTTCAATTTTCTTCTTTGGTTTAATTTCTACCTTATTTAACTGAAACAGACTCTTAAGTCTTTCAATTGGTTGTTTAGCTCTCTTCTCTATCAAAGGTGGTGTTTTGAAAAGCATCATTATATCATCTCTTGGTGGTGGCAATGGTTTCCCAGGATTCATAGCTCTGTAAGCAATGCAATCCATTACATATTGTGCTGAAGGGCTGACTGTTTCAGCAATAGGAAACGCTTCAGTGTCATCAAATTCTGATTCCTCATATGCCTTTGTAAGATTCATTGCGTGAATCAAGTCTTTGAAAGCATTAACCTGTTCCTCTGTGCAAGAATATTTCTTCAAAGTTATAGGAGGGAAAGATATATTTTTTAAATCTTCTTTATAGCAAATTCCTATTAAAGAAAGGCAGATATATTTTGTATCAATCACAGGTATTAAGGCATACATTTTTGGGGTATTTCCAGTGTTATAAACTCTTCTTACTACACCAACTAAGTTTAGTTCATGAAGGCACTCAGCCAGGCATTTTATTGCATATTTGGCTTTTTCATCTTTTTTGGATCCAAAAACATATGATAAACCATCACCATTGAGTATCTGCCATGAAATGTTCTTTGCATCAGTAAATCCATAAACATTGAGGGATTTTACACCTGGATCATAAAGCATGCTCTTGTCACATTCAGAAAATGGGATTATCTCCTGGCCGTAATAATATCCCTTTATTACATTTTCTTGTTCAAGAATACTTTGATTATCTGTATTAACAAATACCTTACTTTTCATAATACCTTCAGTTGAGCTTGCAGTGTTTGTGACTGGATCCCTTACACTTTTTAACCAGTTTTTTACTACAGGCTCATCTTTAAGACGAATGTAAACAGAAACTGGTATTTTAATATTTGGTCCAATACTTAAATCAACATTCCAGGGCACTGGATTGGTAGCTTTCTTTTTATGAAAAAGTAAATATCTCATTATAAAATCAAAAGTTGCAGTTGTGCCATTTGTTCCCTCAACAAATTTCTTGGCAATATCTATGTCAACGGTTTTAGTTTCAGAATATAAGTCAGGGCCAAAAACATCAATTTCATAATTATTTTCTTTAACACCAGTCAAGATCTGAAACTTATAAATAGTAGAGAAACTTTTCTCTTTGAAGTATTTATATATACTATTATTATATATAGTATTAATATGACTAATATTTACCCTGTTAACGTCTTCATCTTCAGCATAAGAAGGGGATTTAAAGTTGGTAATCAATATAATTTGTTTATTCAGAAATTTAACACCACTCATTTCATTTTGGAAGTGATTGACTGCAACAATAACAGCATCAAACCAATTGCCCTTGGCTTTGCATGGCTAAAACACAAAAGAATGTATTATTAAACTGTTAACAAAAATTCAATAAAAAGACATTATTAAAATACAAAATTCAGACTTAGTCTCAAACTTAAGTTTATAGCCAACAGTTATTGTTTTATTGGAAGGAGTTTTCATAAATCAAGAATAAGCAGGACATACCATTTGCGGGATGTCGCGAATCATTTGCCAAGTTGGAGCCTGAAGTCCACGAAACAATTCGATGTTTTTAAAATCTCCGCACGACATTTTGGAGCCCAATAATATTATTCCTATATAATTTTTATCTTTGCTTATAATTTTTCGCTCGATAATTTTGCAGACACATTCTCTAGCACTTTGATAGAAGCATTTTTCACCTTTCCCTTCTTTTTCTGATACGTTTCTTCCAATATCCAATATTATTAAAGTTCCTTGATCAATTTTAGTAGGTGCCATAATATAATAGAGATTCAAAATATTTAATTTTATGGAAACTGAAATACTATTAAATAATTCGTCTAATAAATACGTTACAAACTTAAAACATGTTCGCGCTTGTTTTTGTTCAGTAAATTTATGTAAATAGTAAACAAAAGTCTGTCAATGTCACTTTGAACGGATTCAATGCTAAATCGGATTTCTCGCTCTTTTACAAATGTCTATATAGCAAGTTTACGTTTAGTATTATGTGTAGTTAATTTAATCACTCGAATTAATTCTATTGTATTAATTCCATTGCAAAGGGGAGTAACAGTTTCACGCAAATCTTTTTTTAAACAATATACAAAATCCCACGTTGACGATGTAAATTGTCATGTTGTCACAATAATAAATAAATTTATCCGAATACTCAATTTAAAAAAAAAACGTCTTTTTTACCAAATACATAAGACTGGCGTCGCTGAACGTCGGTACCATAGTATGTCTGTACTCTGTAAGCACATGCTCGTCCGAGTTACTCGGCCGTATTGTTCTGCCAGACTATAAATTAATAGCGCGGTATGCCGTGTGAGAAGTAATAATTTGGTATTCATTCAACATACACAGAACACTATATTTTTGTCAGTGTAATATTTTTTTATAATAGAAATAGTTCAAAATAAACAAAACTCAGTAATGCAAATTTATTTGTTTCCTGTTAACGTGAGGGGAAGATGAATAAAATAAAATTATTCATAAGAGGAGGGATTATTTTTTTTATTAAATCTCGATTGAATGATCTTAATTAACAATAAGTGGAACCGAGTGGTATTTGGCATAGAAAATATAATTTAACATGGACTGGTCTCAGCTGCTAAACATTTAGTAATCTGTGATTTAAACAAAAATGTTTTTTCTTCTTCACACTGTATTTTTGAAAATAACATTTTTTAATGTATAGGAAACTAAATAAAAACGTAAAATCAATTAAAATGTAGTTAATTAAAAAAATATAGATTAAATTGTTATAATCCATTACTAAGTAAAACTGATATTTAACTAACACAGAGGAAAATGAAGTTTTCATTTCATCACCGTGCTTTTTACTGCTATATTGGTATGAGCATTTGGATTTTCTTTCTGATTACTGGTAAATATCTTTTTTGCCTCTATCTTTTGTTTTAAAATTAGTACATTTGTTGAACACTCAACATGATTTGGTTTTCACATGCTTGTAATATTTATCAGAAGTACTTCTAAGTTACTGTACTCATACTCTATTTGTAAATCCTTCCAATATTTCAGTTGTATACAAATACATAAATGTTAATGATGCTCCTGTAGCTGTAAAGATAGAGCAAAATGAATACATACTTAAAATTGATACCAAATATAGAAGGATCCTCCATAGAGCTTGTAGTCCCCCTGAAGATATTGTGAGGGGTTCAGAAGGTACTTTATCTTACTTAAGTCATGTTATTTATTATGAATCACATGATAAAGTATAAAATCTAGATATACCAGAAATATGATGTTTAATCAACTGCTGTGGATTCTCCTTAAACATTTTTGTCATAGATGAATATTCTGGAATATAAAAACATGATGCGTGATGCTGTGGCATTTTATTATGTGAATTCTATTCTTAGGTGACTGAAAGAAGAGTAATGATTTTCTGAAATAAATTGGTTAAACTAGGACTAGTATGCCACTTTTATAAATTAACATATATTATTTCATAACTACACAAAATAATGAGCAGAGATCCACATGTTTCATACCTACAATTTTCTTCGAGTTCATCTAAAAACATATTTTTTAATCTATTGATACCGTTAGCAAATTAATGAACAGTCCAGTCCATGTACATGTAAATAAAACTTTTAAGGTGTGGTTGACAGCGATACATGGTTATTACAAGGAGTTCTTGTGATAACAAGACATGGAGATAGAGGTCCACTTACACATCTTAAGGATGGTGACAAATTACCATGTGATAATGTCCCAGTCTCAACATTGCTTCGAAGGTGAGTTAGTGAAGTGAAAATTCATCTTCGTCTCATGTGTAATGCAAATAATTGAAAATTTTAAGTTGAAAAATATGTTGTAATAGAGCTATTTTATAAGTAATATTGTTACTGAAACATATTCATAAGTATATATCAGGCATATATGAACAAGGCGGAAATGCTTGGCTCTCACATTGATTTATTGTGTAAACAGTGTATTTAATGTAATTGGCCTATCTAACACAAAAGTAGTTTCTAAGATCTGCCTGATTAAATGCAAAAAATAAGTACATATTTTTCAGCTATGAAGAGTTTGTCCTCAATGCAAGTTCGTCAGGCCGTGCTTGGTGGGTGGCTGGTCCAGGGCCCTTTCACAACTTCCCATCCTTGCCTCGTACTGCCACAACCCACTGTGCTCTCGGACAACTAACGCCTAAGGGGCTTCTGCAAATGATTACTGTGGGTGAGTATACCTTAGATACTTAACACACATATATTCAATTATTTTTGGACTCTGTACTATAATAACTCAGTAATATACAGGGTATTATTAATTTTTATTTTTATACAAAATTAATATGATTGAGATTGTTGTAATGAAGCAATTCTCTCAAATCCTTATGTTGCAACATCCGTCTGAGAATTGCTTAATTAATTACTTTTGTAATACTTCTCTTAAAGATATATACAAAAAATATGTTTGCAGGTAATATTTTGCGTGAGGCATATGGAGAAAAGCTTAGTTTGGACAGTATGGAGTTATCCGGCAAGAAGGATACAGGTATTTTATAAATATAATTTAATATCTGCTCCCTGCGGTTTCACCTACATTGCAGATCAATGATCATGGTTAACCCTAATTTGCCATATGAGCTATTTTGAAACTATGAAATCTCTTTTTTAATTTTTTTTTAAATGGTTATATTGATTCTGAAATTTTTGTGGTGTTGAAATTTTCGCGCAATTAACATTTTTAAGAGTTAGCAACGCTCATTTGTAAGTGTAAGTAAACTAATAGTGGATATCTGAAATAGGTGGCATAGCCTACAGCACGCGCTACCGCCGCACGTTTCAGTCTCTCCAGGCCCTGTCTTGGGGTGGGACGAGAAACGCCGCCGCAGCCCGAGAGGCCCACAGCGTAGCCTTTTGTTTCAGGCACTGTGCGTGCAATGCCCATCACGCGCTTGCCAAGTCAGTATTACGCTCATTTCAAATTCAAACTTCGAATTTGAAACTTTTTTTTAAATTAAGAATTGAAATTCGAAAGATTTATTAATTTGAATTTCGAATATAATGTATTTTACAACAAGTCGTAGTAGTAGTTGTAGCATGTGTATATTTGATCATTTTAATGGGTGATGAGCGTTCTGTAACTCCTAAAAAGAGTTTACCCAGGAATCGAACCTATTATGAGTCGTGTATGACCAAGTCTTAAATTTAGTTTACATCGCTTATTTTGTTAAGACCTTAACCAAACTATTGATTATAATTATTATAATTTAATTACTTGCGTACATTGCGAATATTGACTAAAACATTGCAACCTTGTTTCTCAGAAAAATAAGCACACAAGCAAAAGCCAGACTAGAATCTCATCCAAACATCAAGGAATTAATAAAAAAACTATCCAACGTATTATTCGAATCTCAAGAGTATACAGATGCTGACGTCGTACGAGACGCACTTTTGGCATATATGTGTCACGACGCGCCCCTCCCCTGTTCGAAAACAAACAAAAAACTGAATATCGATAAAAAAAGGAGATTCCGATCGGAAACGCACCGGAATCTTTTAGAAGTCGACATAGACGCGTTGAACATGGAGCTGGATTATATTAACAATCAATTAGATTTCAACAACGAGATTGGAAGAAAAGCGCGCGAAATAATCAAACCGTTGGATAAAAATAGGCTGGACTTTGACGCGCAAATGGAAAGGGAAAAGTTGCTGTACTACCAACAACGGTACCTCGACACGGATTACGACGACGTGGTCGTAGTGAAGAAGAATGTAGACGCGGATTTCAATTTTCCGAACGAGCAAGATTTCGACGAGGAATATAAAGAGCCGACACGCTCGACGGAACAGTTTTGCGTGCGAAAAGAACATATAATATCGATTTTCGCGTATCTGGAGTGGAGCTATCGTCAAGATGTGAATGATATTAATAATAGACGCAGGGGTCTGCTGATCGCGTATGGTCTGATACATAACATAGTTCAGCATATGATTCGGATGATCTCCGAGAATAAGCCGAAGTTTGTGGTGTATTCGGGCCACGATAAGACCCTACAAGCTATGATACTGGCTTTGGGTCTTACCAATTATCAGCACTACAACATACAATACGCCAGCCGGATGATATTTGAAGTCTACAGACGGAAGGATTTGGTGGACGAATTCAAGTTTATGAAACGGAGAGCGGTGGCGCAGGACTTTTATTTCCGCCTTGTGTATAATGGCGAGGATGTGACGGACGAAATTGGCTTCTGCAAAAGTACAGTTGTTATGGAGAGTGTGGATCCATTTGATGATAGGAAGTATGTTACACATTTGTGTCCGATTGAGAGTATTGTTAGGTTTATACATGATGATTATTTCGCGAGTTTTAATGTTAGCAATTATAAGGACGCGTGCGCTGCGTATGGGAAGCGGGGATAGCTCTGTCTCTTTTCTTTGTTACATATGTGTGAGTGTTTGGGGTCCGGCGTCATTTTCAGTCCGATCGGATACGACAAATTGTGAAATATATCACAATAATGAGTTTAGAACATGAATAATACGCACAACGCGTTTAGAGTACTGTGCAACAATAATATTATTTTTTTTATAATATTTTTTTTATATACAAATTTTAGAATAGAGAAAATTCTAAATTAGAATAAGACGTTCCACCTTAACATAGCACTATGAGCCCCAATTTGCTTTGTATGTCACGTATTATGAAAAGGACAAAACATTTATCGCTTAAGTTTAAATGGAAATTATATACAACAAAATAAATGCCACATATCAATCATTTCCTCGTTTTCAGAAGATTTTGGTAAGAAAAATTTCAATTGCAACTAGTAGAGATGCGAATGCAACCAAACAAACTCTTTATAATATAGTAATGATGAAATTATTTTAAAAGCGCGATATATCGAAACGTACAATTAATGGCTATGATAGTGTACATATCATTTAGTACTTAATTTTAGGGATTTAAGACTGATTTTGTTTAAAGATTTACCAGTAAATTTGCTGCAATGTGATAGTATAGTACATATTTGATTTATTTGTATAAGCACAACTGTTTGACTTTCTCCGTTGGCTTAAAATCGTATTCAATTCTATACCATTTTGTTTTATCACGATTGATTGAGGTGATAACGCTTGACTTGGGGAGTAAGCTAGCGAGCCCGTGACGTAAGCGTTACGAAAAGTGTGATAAGCTAGAGAAAGCAGTGTGCGCGAAATTTTTTTTTTTCTCTTCCTCTAATTCATTGTTTTTCAACCTATGGGTCGCGACCCTGGACCCGCGAAGCTTCTGTCGTCAGAGGTCGAAAAAATGGGTACTTTAGTAAAAATAAAGACAATTAATATTGTTAATGGTAAAACTGTAACATACACATACATACCTGATAAAAAAAAGGTCAAAGGGGGTCGCGAAATATTTTTTTTATAACAGGGGGGTCGCATCATATAAAAGGTTGAAAAACACTGCTCTTATTGCTATTGTATCCAATAATAAATTAACGTTAAAGATCTATTGATAAATGAAAACATAATTAAATATTTGTTTATATTGTGAGTATATGTGTAAGCAAAAGAAGTTTCATTTCTGTCGTGTGGTCATAATTAAGTCTTGAATTGACTTAGTAAAAGATTATCTTTCAACTTTTCTAAACATTATTGTTTTATAGTTTGTTTTCATTGTGAGGTTTAGCAGGAGTGGTATAAACTTATTAAAACAGATCTCAAATGGTGACATTTTAAGCTATACATATAGCTATATAAAGTAAAATAGTACACAGATTATATACATAATTGATCTCATCAGTATTATCATTCCAAATTGTAAATAAAGATAAATGAGTTAAGTTAGTTTAATTTTTTATTATATATATTTATTGCACAAACATTTATCGAGTTATTCAATTGTATTATAATTTAATATATGGCAGTGAAGTTAACATATCAATAAGGATGTAAGATAATAAAAATAAATGTTCGAAAACAATAGTTTGATTTATTTCTCTCTCCTTATTTATAACTCAGTGAGGAATTAAAAACAAAATTAAATAAAATCTTGTTTATCTCGAGAAGCAAGTTTGTCTCTTGCTCACGTCTTGTGTGAAGCTATGGATTCTATCACGAGGTACTCAAGAGCCAGATAAGGAAAGTTGATCAAATCACCTTGCATATGAAAAATATAATGAATCGTCTTCAGATAACATGTACTTAGAGCCACTCTTGGAAGGTATACCTTTAAAGTAAAAAATAAAGAGAATTTTAATGAAGTTTAATTATACGCAAGTAATCAGTGCTAGGTACTTGTGCAGTTTAACATTCCAATCGTATCACATTGTGGTACTAATGTTTGACCTTGGCATTGACCGAACGTATTCGTCTTGCTTCGTGAACTTCACGCTTCTTATGAAGCTAAAAAAATGTAAAACCAAGATTGTGTATTCCATTGACACAAAAAACAAGACGCTATTCATATGAATTAAGACGTAAAATATTATTTTTTATAACTTTAACAAATTCTCACAAACTAACTCACATATTGCCTTAATAAATATTAAAGGCTTTGGTGGTAAAGGCTCTACACACCTCTCTGTTCATCCAGGACTAAATGTAGAGATAAAAACACATGAAATTATTCCTTGCTACCTGCTTTGCCCTTGGCACAAACAATTCATATATTCGAATAGTCAATGTATATACTTAGTAACCATATTTCGTATGGAAAACTAAACAGAGCTCAAGCCGCATATTAACCATATACGTCCAACAAATTCGAATAATTCGTTATTATAATTCGATAACGTTATGGTTGTAAAAATTTACCACGAATCGGTAGATTTTGGTTTCTTTTATATTAAAATGTAGACTAAAGTAAAGAAATTAAAGCTTCAGACAGGGGAAATTTCCTGAGAAATAGATTTTTTTTCTTAATCATTGATTCATGTTGAAAGTCATCATTTTTGAGTAGGCTTTTTGTTTAATGTTACTTAAAGTGCCGACCAGATTTCGACTTCGCACCGTTTGAAACTGATTAGCGCAACTGTTATAGGCAGATATGTCAAAAATGTTTTGTCTTATTATTTTGGCAACAATGTTAGTTTTTCTAGTTAGTTTTAGAAGTCGCAAACGAATCTTAAGAACTTCCTGGTTTTTGCAAAAAAATGGACGCTGGCCAAACAACAAATTATATAAATTATCTTCATTCGATTATATTTATATTTCGCAATTTCTTCCGTTTGTTTAATTATATTATGTCATTCTATCAACCTTGCAATGTATTATGGCAGGATTTGAACACTGATTTAGTCCATGTAACCACTAAGCCTGTGGTAACAATAATTCGTATATAAACATAATTTGTATGCTCGGAGACTCGGAGACTCGATACGTATTGCCTTGAGAATATTTAAGCGGTCGTTGTTTGCTAGTACATATTTAACAGTTCTAGGGAGTCGACTCAGTGGAAACTTCACAGACGACCCTTGTCCAAGTCCTTGAGATTTACAACATTTTACGATGTACCTTTATTGAATACAATGCATTTGTTAAACTATGTAAGCATCATATGGTACTTTTTTCAGATTTGAAATAATCAATTCGATAAAATGAATATGTAGTAGTATTTAACCACTATTTAATGTAAATTTATACAATGGAATATAATAAATTTATAATCATTTTTATAATAATTTCCCAGCGATCGAAATTTTTGTTTCTTATTTAATTTTGATAATTAGAAAAAAAACTTGTTTGTAATTTTTTATTATTTTTTATTGACATTCGATTTAGAACTATATAAAACTATATTATGTGTCCGCGATCTATAATTTCGTGCTTCATACTACTCACAGTAAGTCGTAAATGTTTAATTGATTTAAAATATTAATTGCTTTGTTTACAAGATTCTTGCGTTACTTAGGTATGCCAAAATCAAAAGTACTTTAGTAAATATTGCCAAAGACAAAGTAAATAATACCAACATATATTATTATCTGAAATTTATAATTTTAAAAATAACTTACCGCATGTACAGCGAGCCTTTAGTATAGAATTACCTCTACACGTTAGTATAATGTTCTATTAAGTTTCCAAAATGCTGTAACTAGTATAATAGAAAATCGTAGTTACCGTTTACGTTGATACAGAACTTGAAATTGTTGATAGCTAATGGATATATAAAATTATGTGATTATACATAACCCTAATATATAAGAACGTAAAGGGTTGCCATCCGTCCGGGTTTCCCCGGATTTGTCCTAGTTTAGAGGGCATCCGGCGTCCGGCGAAGTTTTCATTTGTAGACTGGGTTTATTATAAAAAAATTGGTATTTCAATAAAGTTTTGTTTTCTTATTTCAAGATTTTAAAAGCTGATATAAACAATTTGTAACAAAATTAAATATGATTGTGTTTTGTTAAAATTATGAATGAATAATAAAGGTGATTTATGACATTTTCAAGTGTTTTTTATTACATTGAATATGTTTAAAAGATCTTGTTGATATGACCGGTTTTTGTACTCTAAAATCCGGGGTTTTCACGCGTCTTGTCCTGTTTTACAAATTTTAGAGATGGCAGCCCAACGTGTAACATGGAAGTGATGTGTGGAAGGTTGCAGTTGACTTAGGTGACAAGGAGCAGAGCATCGAAGCAGAATGTGAGCAATTAAGAACTATTGAAACCTTCCACTGCTATGCATCATGTGTGCGCGGAACATTACGCAATTTATCTATTAAGTATAGCACATCATCTTTCATATAAGAATAGACACGTGTTTATGAATCAAGCAACCGCTATAAATTCTTCGCGAATTTTATACTAACTTTTTAATGAAGTAACCGGTCTTTAAAACGTAGATAATTGCACTGTTGTTTATAAAATTAGAATTTATAATTTATTGTATTATTTATGTATGTATAGATATAGTTGCGGAGACACGGTGCTCAGGAATTAGTCATAACCGTTTTCCTGGTATTCTTTGTAAACAAGGAGGTGTGTCTATTACGTGTTGTTTATGATATATGCATATTAGTCTTTTCGTATATAAATGATTCTTGTAGAAGGAGTATCGAAAATATTTTTTTAGAACAGTATTTCATAAAGAATTAAAGATTGGGCAACCTGCAAATTCTGCTGATAAGTGATCTCCAGGCAACCCTATATTACGTATAATTAGATATCCTATTATATTAATTCATAATCTATGGTCTATATGGTTATATGGTCCTAGTAATGCGTCTCATGTGTTCGATTTTAAGCGAAGCCTTGTCAAAACAAATGTGAAAGCAAAAAATCTAACGTAGGACATAATTTTACGGTTATTTATTTATTTATACGAAATATATTACAGGAATATTGTTTTGTTTTTAGTCAAGTTCAAAAAGACTATTTCTTATTCAAATACATAATGCGTTAGATAAAATGGCGTAAACAACTTCAAGGCCATGGAAGCAAAAAATATTCCTAAGCCATTTACAAAACTTATGGCTTTAGTTTGTTGTTAGTAAGAAGTATAACTCTCTCATCAAATTTTTTTTTGCCCCCGCCTTGTTGACCTACCTCCCTGGCGACTTCCGCCCCAGGGCCGTGGAGCTGCTACGTCTACCCCCCAACTATTGCAAATCAGGGCCCCTTTTCTTTCTTTATTTAAGGCAGACTATACAATTTTTATTTTTACATTCTATAATTATATAATATTTATTTGCGTCTTTTTCACATATTACCTTCGTACATTTTACGTTTTTTACGTTGTTTGTAATTTTTACAGTTTACTTCGCGATTTACAGTGTTTGTAAAATTTATATCATTAAAACCGGGCAAGTGCCAGTCGGAATAGCGTGTGAAGTGTTCCGTACCATTACACAGTTAAACAGTTAAACAGTTTTTTTGTATGAGAGCCACCATAAATATATATTTTGTTTTTTAGTATTTGTTGTTAAAGCAACAGAGATACACCATATTATGTCAAAAATATCAACTTCCTAACTATCACGGCCCGAGTTAGCCTGGTATCAGATGAACGACTAACGGACAAACAGACGGACGGCTAAGACAGTATAGGCTACCGTCTTTTTCTTTGGATATGGAACCCTAAAATAAGCAACTGCAGCCTAACAGCGTGTTGACACTTTGTTATTTATAACTCTCGCATTTATATTTGCTTGTCCGGTGAAAGAGTCTTTCTTCCACTTTCTTTTGCCGTGTAAAATCGTTTTGTATCTATAAACTCTACATGGAAACTACTTTTCCGTTATTTGTACCGCAAACTATTCGCGTACGATCAATAATTGCTGTTATATTTTGTATAAAAATATTGTTTAGTATTAATATACGTAGCGCAACTAACTAACGTAACTTTACACAAAATTTGTTCGTATGGAGTTTGTGGGCGTTTTATTCCTCATTCGCAAATAGTGATAGCAACAGAATTATATCCTGATATATGACGCATAGCATACAACGGTTGATACATGAAAACGGTCAAGGTTGCATGGCGCCAAAAATAACGAGAATTAATCGGTCTTGTACAACATCACGTAAGCTTCATAAGCTTATTTTTGTTAATATTATTACAATACATAATATGACTTAAATAAATATAAGTTCTGAAAGTCTGTAATTGATTATCAATCTTATATTCAAGTCCTTCTCATTCTAAACCCTAGCTTAAAGTATATTGTTATTACAATACGTAATTTCAAATGTGTATATAAGAGAGGTCGTACCGTAGGTACCCGAGAGGGTCCCATTTAATACAAACATGTTTATATTTATCTTATTTTTTTATTATTATTTAAAATAATTTATTATCGATTTTTTATTATCGCTGTCATGTTTTAAAGATTTTTGTATTAGTTGTGTAAATAAAGCTATTATTATTATATAAGAGAGGTATTAGAATCGAAATCTTAATTTCTCTTAAATAATGTAAAGAAAATTGTTACAACTTTGCTTTTTAATAGAAAATATTAAGTATTCGTAAGGTGTCTACAATGGCAGCTTGTGTTTGTCACTTATTCAATGAATTTTACGATTTTCGTTATGAAAGGCTCTTTATCCACTCGAATGAATTACTCATTGTTTAGCAAGAATAAAGTATACAAGTAGCAGTTATATCACAGAAACGGAGGATTATGACCTTATTTGATAAACTACAAACATTATTTATGGTAGATTTTATGTTAGAGTTTTGCGTGGTCTATAGTTTTTATGTCATTTCACAGACAAAAGATATTTTTTGATCGTCACATCGAAAATGACTGCTACATTTGTAAAGGAACTTAAATAAGTTTTTATATTTATAAAAAGTCAGTTTTGATTGTCACCAAGGAGGTTTACATTTGTACCCTAATCCACTTCATAACAACAAAGACAACTAAAAACGTTTAAAATTTAAAAAAAAAAAGTTTTAAATTTTAAGAAAATAATAAAAGATTAGATAGATAATAATAATAATAGACTGCAAGATACTAATTACTTAAATAATAAAGAATAAGATATAGATATTTAGAATCCTAGATGCAGTTGGTTTATCTTCTGATAGCCTCGATTCGAAAATGTAAAATACATTCGATATAAATTTAATGGGATTACTCCAAGGTTTAGTAAGATTACCAGTTAGGGCCATCACATAATTTTATGAAGAGGATATTCTTTTTTATGTTACTAAATACAACAACTTTGCGCTGAATTTTTAAAAGGTACTTCCTAACATTTTAGGTATCTTTTATTAAAGTACATAATAATGCGTGATGTTTGAGTACAAAGTAAATATAACTGGTGCATTTCACGACAAGAACAATCTTCTAAGATAATAAAAACCTGTAACCAATCCTATTCAAGTTCTGTTTTTCATAACTCTATATTCTCACGGGCAAAATCTGACCTCGTCTTAAAAATACTTTGCAGAAAACACCGAAAGAACTAACTGTAAATATGTCTCAAATATAAATCGATGTTTTTAATACAGTATTAATAATAAATGCACACTCGTTATTGAAACATAGCAAAGCGAATTCACATTATTATTTTTATTATTCTTTATATGTTTAACTACAAGATTTTACAATTTGTCACAGATTAAATCAAACTTAGTATTCATAGAGTATAAATTTTTATTTTTACAACAATCTTTATATATATAATTCTTCTCTGAGTGTGTATGTCACTGAACTTCTCTCAAACGACTGGACCGATTTTGATGAAATTTTGTGTGTTTGTTAAAGGGGATCTGGGAATGGTTTAGATTCACAATTTTGTCCGCTGGACAATGTTTTTTTAATCAATTTTTAATTTATTAGTAGTTGTTGATTTTGGAATATTTTACATTAGATAGAGATACGCCGACAGACGGCGCTACCATCGCAGTGTCAAATTTTAAATAATATTCGAATAATTAATTGAAAATTGAAATCACATGTATGGCAAAACGTTCGACGGATCAGCTAGTAGAGTATAAATTTTTATTTTTACAACAAATACCTCTAACTAACAATATATAGTTAATATAATTAAATGCGCTCATCTATTCATAACTGCGCAGTTGAACAAAAACAACACATTTTATATAATAATGAATTACCGTAGTAGGAAAAAGTGTTATGTAATAAATAATTGTGATAACAATAACGATAAGCAACTATATAGACATGCACAATATATAATTTAGTACATGGGATTGGTCTGTACGAGTGTTAGCTTAAGATTTTTTTATCTGTTTCATTGAGACGGAAGAATCCTGTTGTAAAAAATCTCGCGATATTTTCCCTCGACGTTCTTAGTTTACGAGAGTATACGAGAAAATTGTTTGTACTAGTGTTTGAACCTACAACCGTTGAGTTGATTAAGTAGTTTGGTTATTATTCTCACATGATATCATTTTATTTGCCCTATCGTTTGGCTCAAGCAAGTATAATTGGGGTTTATGAGTGCACTTCTATTCAATGTAATGAATATGCTTATCATTACGAGAAATAGTAATAACCATTTATAATCTCACAACTGAACTTAGTTCATCGTCCTAGAAACCTTAAAAAGCTATAGAACTTTTGGAGTTGATAAAATCGAGTAGGTAGTAAAGAATCATGTTTATTTTTAATGTTCGTAGATTATGAAATCATTTTTATAGTTAAACATATACTTATATTGTTTTTGTTTCGCATTTTATATAAAATATACCTTTGTATGTTAAATCAAAGTTATGTCAAAGTATGTTTGCTAGAGCACAAGATAATTTTTGTTTATGCCCCTTCATGTTTTGATTGATAATATTTGTTGTTATTCACACGTGCATTGCAATATTCCAAGAATTTTTTATGAGGTAATCTAATATGCCAATTTAATTTTTGTTAATAATAATTCCAGATATTAAAATAGGAATAATTTAATTGTAACTTGCAATGTATGCAAGAATCAGTTTTGTGGTTATCTTCTTCGGAATTGAGGGTAGGTACTTTTGCAAGTGGACGTAAATAATAATAATGTTTTTCGTGCTTAATTTAGATATTTAAGTTTCTGTTGTATGAAACATCTGCTAATAGCAGTAAGACCTACTTAAATAGGCGTTTTATGTATTTTGCCTGTTTATTATTTTTATGTGGATTTTCGTAAGCATTCTAGAATCTATAGGTAAAGGAGAGATATCCTAACCTAACAAGTTGTTAGTATAATTAATTAACACTACTAGTCATCTACTTACGGCGGCTGCGTTTTTAACAAAAAATACATTAGAAATAAAACAAGTAGATCTATAAAACACACCGTGTTAACTTCTAGTAAATTATTATCACATGTAAAGTAAAATCGAGGTCAACTGAATGGAATAATAAAATAAGGATAAACCCGATGTAATCTTTAAAAAAATACAACAAACTACTTGAAAAAAACTCAGGTATAAAAGTCGCGCTCGAAATCTTGTTATAATTTGCATTACCTTACATTGCCCGGATAGCTCAGTCGGTAGAGCATTGGACTTTTAATCCAAGGGTCCAGGGTTCAAGTCCCTGTTCGGGCGGCGTTCTTTTTCCTGTTGTTAAATTTGAATTTTTCGATGATTATTTGCAAAGAAATGGAATTTTTTGGTATTGTTATAACATTTTTTAACACAAAAAACAATGTTTACAATGTTACAAAAATTATATTTTTCATTTTTTAATATGTCACCACTTCAATAATTGTCAGTCAGCAAAAATTGTTACTTATAAATGTTGACCGCTTCGGAGAACTTTTACTACGATTATTAAGTTTACTGGCAGCATTTTAACACACTAACCGATTTTCGCTGCCCGTTGCTATGTTGAATAAAGTCAAGGCTATCCATCTTCAAAACCGGTTGATAACACGTGGTGATAAAATTAAATCATTACATTTATTGTTCCTTCTTTGTATTTGTATAAAAATATTTTGAACGGAAAACATTCAAAATATTTTTCTATTTTTTCTGAACATCGTATACAAATAAAATTAAAATGCTGAAAAGTGCCGATAAGAGAGAGGGAGCCGCTATTAGACTATTTTTTATGATACAAATTGTATTAAACGATATTTATTAACGATTCAATAATTTAAAGAGTGCCAAAATGTGTTTTTTTTTTGCGGAATGAACGCACCCCTTCAATGTACTTAGGTTTTAACTGCTTTCTTTCGAATAAGGAATCCTAAAAACAGTACAGTCTCGTTCATTATATTATGTTTTACGGGGGTACAAGTAATACAATAAGTCGTAGTTGAAAAATATCTTATCGATGTCGAAAAATATTTAATCAAAAAGAAAAATAATGAAAATTTGTACTCAAACATAAATCAATCGATTACAGCTATTCTCGCTAACTATTGTTCTCATAATAATAATATTATTAATACAATATTAATTTGTTTATCTAACTTTTGATCAAGTTGGACGTAAATTATGTCACCATAGCATAAAATAAAACTACTACGCATTAACATTTGTCCATGTGTGAGTTTTGTTGGCAAAGATTAATCATGCCAGGTAATCGATTACGGGAGAGTCAATATTTTTTATTTTTGTGACGATACTTATTCAAGGGACGTGCGTTTTTAATTATTCTTATAGAATCATGTTTAGAGTTCTACAAATATTATTTATTTTGTTATAAGATTGTGTTCCAAATAACAATGTTTCTAGTTAACTTAAATTAAACACTATTAATATTAATCACAATAGAATGTTGTTCCATAATTTGAGTTTGCAATAATATTGTTTTCCTTGGAACCACCTACAATTGTTCGCTGAAATGTTATCCATGAACCTGCTATTTAACTGCGCAATAGAATATTCCAAATATTGTTTTTACCCAAAACTTGGTAATATAGCACATTCAAAATTAATCATTCTAATTACTTAAACAAAAAATACGTGACACTATTTTTTTCTACACCATTAGAAAAACATGTTATTCTTTGAACAGTTCGATACACACAATCAATGTGTGAGTTGTGTATTCACGTTATTACTTTATCGTGTGAGTAGCTTGGTGCTGGCGTATTTATTTTAGTCGCGGCTTGAACTCGGCTCAGTCTTTCTTGAATTTAACAAGTGTGTGTTGTGATTAAATAAAATAATGTCTGCATCACCAATTGCAAGGGCAACGCATAGCCAGGCTATCCCCACAAGGCGTGTCCATATAACAGATCCCTCGCAAATGCCAGATGTCTACTCTAGCACACCTGGGGGCACTATATACTCTACTACACCTGGAGGTAATTGTTTACATTTTAATGAACTTCCAAGTGAAGGAAATTAGGGAATCTGATAACCGGGATGGATTAAATTCATTAGTTTAATATTCATGCCACTTCTCTAGTCAAACCTATCACTTAGTAACAAATTTATATTCCTCACACGTTTCGAAGTTCCAGTTGTTTTATTTTATAGTACAAATTATAAAGCACTCATATTCGTATACGTGATTTAATATAAGCTAAACCTAACCATAATATAAAGCACGTGCAATTTGTTTTCGTTACGTAATATAACACGCGATATTATTAAACAACATGATATTCTAACCTAAAACTAACATTTAATAAAAACATGAATATTTATGATAATTGGTTTAAATATTTTGACGTTTTATTTGTTAACGTATTTGAATTCTATTTAATGAGTATTTGTTCTTCTGGTTTCGCATAGCATTTTAAACGCTTATTTTAAAATTATACTTATCTAAGAGAAAGTGTTCATGTTCTGTGTCAACAGAACTGTGTCTGTGTTTTAAAAAGTAAAAAGTTCTGCGATATTCAATTACTTGAGTCAAATTGAATTTAGCATCTATTAAAATAGTATGAATTACTAAATGTAGTATGAATTAGTAAATTGTACGTTACGGCTTAATAACATCTAATTGAAGGCAAAGTAAATTTAGATATGACCGGTTCTCTCGTTGGAAGCTTCGGTAATTGTCAGACTAGTAAACAAACATAGAGCTGACAAAGCAATGAGTGATTTAAAATTCGTTATCAAAACTGTGATGTATAATATGTGTGTATATGAAAGAAGTATTTTAAATGAAATAAAGAAAGTTTTTAGTACTTCGAACACATTAGAAATATTTTGTATTCTCTCTACATTATAAAACTGTTGTCAGAAGAATTAAACGCTAACAGTTATATGAACTTAAATAAACATTAATATTAATTATATAATATAGATATAGGGAAACAAGGTCATTCAATTTTTTTTTTAGTCTAGAACACGTGAAGACAGCTTTATCGCGTAGATAAGGAATAGATAACATTTGATATCTCTCACATTTAGTATTAGCTCCTAAGATTTCACACAAATCCGAAGCGATATGTAAAGACTGAAGTATATTTATAAATTTTATTACAAAAAATTGCGTCAGCCTCAAGGTCATTAACGCTTGTTTACATTTGAGAGTCCGAGTCTATCGAATTTAATTATGTGCATTTCAAATGAGCAATAAAATTTTATCTGTTGAATTATTTATCTTGTTGAGAATTCAATGCTTTTTTTTAGTTCAGAATAAAAAAGACTAGCATTGTACTTCTCTGATTTTTTAATGCGTGGAATTCAAGTGTTATTTTCATTTCAGGTACTAGAATTGTATATGAAAGGTCATTTATGATGTCACTAAGTCAGTCACCGATCTCAAAAACACCACCGAAATGCGCACTACCAGCAGCGATGCTCAAGAATCCTTCGGGACCTATTGCCCACCTGCAGACGTCTTCTCATAAGCCTCGCTCGAATTCCATCTCCTTTGATGAATCACAGGAGACATTCTCTATGGATCTCTAAATAGGTTAAGGTTGATCAACTTCCGCAACAAATACTCTGTAGCGGAAATTGGCGCAGAAAGGAACTGTCGCGTGATAATTTTTATGTTAGTGCTAAGTCAAAACCTGCAAATCTCTAGTCAAGTTATTAACGTTGAGTATATAATTAAAAAAATCTATTAAATTATCCTACAGAGGACAGGATGATGTACGGCTGATAAATATCACAAAAATAGCATTTTGTCGACTGATTTGAATTTTGACTTAAGCCTATGTATTTTTAAGATAGTTAAGGGAAGATGTTATCGTGATCGTAATGTCTAAGCGTTTAAAAACGCAACCCTTTGAAAAAAAAACAATAAAAGTCACAATAAAAACAATAGATATTCTTTATGGAATGGCTGGATGCATGTCTTAAATTAGAAAACAAAGGGTTTTAAATGTAGAATGTATTATAATTCAGAGTGCGTTTGACGCAAAACTAAAGAGGTGCTTTCTGTTAAAATAACACCATATCGATGTAATTGCCAAAAATAGAGATAAATCGTTACCAAATTTTAAAAACAAAACGAATACAATTTTAAAGTACACATTTAGTTCTTAATATAAATGATATTTTATAAAGATATTATGAAAATGCCTTTAAAGATATTTGCGTTTGATTGTTCTGAAGATGTATTATTACATGACTGCTAATAAATTTTTTTAAAAATAAAAGTTTCTTTATTTTCATCAAAAATCCAAGTATACTTTTTAAGACTAGACTTGCATACTACATATGTGTATACAAAAAGGAAGGACGAGTGAGACCAATTCTGTAGGAGCGACACTGACTTCTGGTTTCGAAAACTTCTATTTGACATTTTATCAAAATGTATCTGAATGAAACTGTATAGTTAGGCTTCGCTATAAAAGGACTGTGTGAGACAGCCGGCTATGCCCTGCGCTATTTTTAAACTTACAGAAGCCTGCCGATAATAGAGATACCCTGCTCATAGAAACAAAGCCACATAATATACGAGAAATGGTCCATGGGATCGTAGCACTATTATTCTTTTTAAGGGTAGCATTTTTGCTATCCTTAAAAAGAAGGTTAGTCGACGAAGAGACGAAGAGCTGATAGCTACCTCGGAGAAAGAAATTTAAATTACTTAAGATGATATTAATTATTTATATTTTAAAGTACAAATATGTTTATATAAATGTTTGTTTTTTACATACCAGATATAATATGTGTATTTACACGGATTTATTTCTTTAAGCGAGTAAAAGTAAAAGTAAAGTTCTCTTCCTACTTTAATCCCAAATTTATTGCTATGAAGATTAGATGCATATCTTAGTAATGTTGGAAAAATACTGATTTATAGCTTCATCAGGGGGAATGTGCTTTATAATATTTGCAGGCGCACATTTATTTATACAGAGCAATCTACCAAGGATACTTAAGAATAAATATATATCACTATAGAATAGTGATGAACTATTTTAGTGCGACACTATAGATGTTTTTAACAACCAAAACGTAATGTTTTAATATCTGTTGTGGTAGCTATATTTTTTTATATTTAATTATTAAAATTATAACAATAATATTAAAAAGTTACCAGTTTCCATCTTCAGTGTAAACTAGAAGGTGCCCTGGATTCAACAATCTTACAAAATTATAAAGATATTGCAAAAGAAGGATTTAGTGTCTATCAAATTTATACCAAACGACTAATACCATTAGGATTTAGTAACAATTTCAAGGTTATATAGTTTATAAGCTAATCATCTGTGGAACTGTTTTTATAGTATTTACAAAGCTAACAATTCGATCTATCGATTTTTTTAAAAACTATTCTGTAATGTTAAACCGTGTTTTACTAAACGATGCTAATTTAAATTTTGAGGTTCCCACAAGTTTACGTCTAATAAATAGAAAGAATGACTAAAAAAATCTGTATGTGTTCTATTATTCGTCTTATTTGACTCTCCTCTCAGATTCCGTTGTAATATTTTTTTATACAGAAAATAAACCACATTTTATTTTATGTATACATATGCTACAAACTAACCATAGTTAGTTTGTTTGTAGTCTAGTCAGAAGAGGAATGTTGTAATTACGCTACATTGCAATGCCTTGAGTGTGTCCACATTTTGGCATAGTTCATTACCCTTGTTTAGCTATTTTGCAATACGTATGACGCATACGGACGCACTAAATGTGATCTTATTTACAATATGATAGAGTTCAAAATGATTTTGCAATTTTTGCACCCTGTCCCTCACCCTTCAAAATGATCTGTCTGGGTCTAATTGCTTGATTCGTCTGTTTGGGCTACATTAGAATATTGCAATAAATCTATGTATATTAGTAAGATATTAATACAGTACTGTATTATTTTATATTTTTGGAATCTTAATGAGTTAAGAAATATTTATAAATAGATAACCACGCGAACTTCGTACCACCTAAGTCGATTCTTTAATTTTTAGTCGATAATCTTTTATTTTTTTTAAATTCCTCTCTATATATACATATGAGTGTATATAAAATGTTGTTTTAAGACGTTGATATGTGATTATTTAATTTTTTTTTCCGTCAGATCATTTCATAAAAATCATTTTCCTACTTAAAGGAACATCGTTTATTCATAAGCGACTAAACATATACATTTGGTATCTGATATATACAATCCGATACAGACAATAAAAGTTGTGTAATATTTTTGAAATTACATTTATAGTGTGTTGGACATTTTCTATTACAGATATAACTTTTTTTCAAGTTCATTTATATACTTCATTTAATAGTATAATATTAAATTAAGTAGTCGACCAATAATAGTTTTAATATAAAATAATTGTTTTTTGAGCCCTTGCATAGAATCTGTATAGCGTTGCGGTTTATATAATAAACTCAAGCTGTGTTTGGCATAAATTTGGCACGAATTGTTGTTCTAATTTTTGCACCTTCGTTTTTTAGTTTGTTAGCTTTACTGACCCATTTTATACATAATTTATTCAGTTTCGTTTCAGTACAGTATCATGTGACAACTTATTTTCATGACCAACCTTTTGTATTGTTGCAAAATGAGCCTACTCACACGGTGTTATTAATTAAGCGAGGAATATTTTATTAATGAGGTGTATTAACTATCAATGTGAGTACCACAAAATCCAGACTGTAAGTGGTATAAATATACCTAAACTGTGGCTTATGTAACTATTGAGGCTTCCGATAAACTCATTAGGGTGAGCTGGCAGTGGGTACTATCAACCAGCGACTGTAAACAACGGCTATCAATACTGTGCGAATCTTATTTTTCTAATATCAATAGAAATTCGACGATTCCCCTTATTCTAAAAACAATGTATATGCTATTTATTTACATCAATGAACATGTTGGCAGACGTTAAATACGTATCATTTATAATTAAATTTAATTAAATATTACGTAAAAATGAAAATAAACTATTTCGAACATTAAGCCAAATAATAAATCTTATCCACATATATTTGTTATAGAATGACAAACCTTTTTTTGATAATTTTAATCCTTAGTCAATAAATTTTTTTATTGAAATACTTAGGTAGGAATTTTATTTTGCTTACCATTCATTACGTTCCTATTTAAATAATCTCTTCATTTTAAAATGCAAAAAAAACTTTCGTATTCTGATTTTAGGTCATGAACATCAATCTCATTAGAGAGCAGCTAAGGGTGTCTGTTTCTTAATCATTTATAAGCAACATGGAAATAACTAACCTAACCTAACCGCAGGTTAAACAATATGAGTTATCCACTTAAATATGTTTAGTATATAAGAAAAGCAAAGGGCAGATTGCATCTAAATATTTATTCCGTCTCCCATCGTGCCTTCTGTTTATTTTCTAAGACTATTCAAGGAAAATGTTGTCTACCAGGACATGGACGACGGCTTACAAGGCTGACAAGGCAGAAGCTCCTTCCATTTGATCTCATTCAACGGTCCCAATCGTTGGCATATTGGCCGATCGAGGCCCATTTTACAGGTTTCCAGTTCCAGTTCCAAGTAAAAATTATAACTGTTATGATTAAATTACCAAGTCAATATAAGAACGACGGAGAACTCATGACGTCTATTCCCGTCCAATTATTAAGTGTCGGTTCTCATCAAAGCCGCTCAGATGAAGGGGTGTCGCCGGCGAAATGGGGGTGAAATCGCAAATAGGAGACGGCGTTTGTTCACCCGCCACAGATAATTTGTACTTCACATTGTGTCTGATTTACATAATTCGAAATGAGTATTTATTATTTTGATATATACGCGTTTATTTTTATTTTGTGATTTTTTTTTTAAATTTATTCCGATGGAGATAATTAATAGATAAAATTGTTTATCTGTTATCTTTATTTGCTTAAAAGAATCATCTGTGATTATCTTGGTAATGTTTGGATGTGGATGATTTGGAGATTCGATGTACAAAATTTTACCTAGAGATTTTATATTCTTAATATATTAACTGTATGGTATTTTCCAAATGGTATTTTTAATCAAATGTGTTGCGGAATCTTTCTTTGTTGTTTTAAAAATATTTACTGCACAACAAAGATCTAATTAGATATTCCTAAGGATTTAATGAATTCTATTCTAATGGACTGTAGTTATGTGGAAAAGACTTTAAAAGATTGTGAATACATTTATGGCCAAACAATTCCAAGCAGTCGTTGCGTTAGTATTACTGACATTATATTATATCATTCATATTATTATGTATGAACTACCTACTACTATAATATGATATCATATCACAAATAAAACATAATATTTAAGTTTAAGTTTTTCGATGGTGTAGCACTATACGATTATTAATCATTTACATAAGTTTCATAGGAGATTTAAGTATATACAAAGTGTATGGCAACTTTATATAAAAGGTATAATACCTACTATGATTTGGATTGCTACAATTACTTAAAAGCTTTTTTTATTCTGTGTAATACTTAATTGTTAAATTTAAGATTCAGTTTTACGTTTAATCGACTACAATATTTATACATATTAAACCTTCTTTTACGGTCGTCGTTCATAGGTCATATGAAGAAAAATGACATGAAGCATAAAAATATAAAGTCAAGACCTATCACCTATAAACACATTTTTGAAAATTTCACTCATTAAGATGTATATTGTATTAAACTTGGTGTCAATGGAACCCAATGTGAGAAGTTTTTTAGAGCACCGTGTAAATGAAAATTGTATTCAGGTCATCCACTGCGGATTTAGGTTTTGTTATTTAAAATAAAAAATTTAACCCAGCACACCCGGTAAAATAACTATTCAATTATATTGAAAATTGAGCCGGTTTGCTACCGCATTATTATATAATGTTTGCAGATTTGGGAACTCCAAATGGAGCTTATCTAAAACATGAAATAGCCTAGCCTATAGCAAAATAATTTGATTTATTTCAAGCATTATTCCAAATGCTTTGATTTCTTTTGTTACCGTTGTAGGGTTATTTACTTAAATGTACTTGTAAATGGTCGGACATGCAGACCTTAAAATAAGTCGCTTGCCGCATGCCCATTGAAGACTCTGTCAAGTGGAAATCTATTAGCTATTAACAGATTTATGATCGCTTATACCTAATTTAAGTACGTATTTCATCTTACGGTTATGCTAAGTTGGTGCTGCTCTGGTATTGTGAAAACAATGTTCTATGTTCAGCTTAGTATGTACAACAAGACTTATTTCTTTAAAAAAAATGTAGACACTTAATTGAAATCGATGATCGGTAATTCCGTGACCGGTGGAGATGTTTGTCAGGGCGGGGTTAGCTCGGTTAGTGTTGGATTGACTTTAACGTCGATTGATTGCTCAAGTGTTTCCCCATTTTAAGAAACATTAATCACATTTTTTTGCGAATACTAAATGAAGCAACACGCATTAATACTTATTTTCAACTCAAATTTTATAACATGTCTTTAGTTCTTTACCTAGCTTTCTTGAGAGTGCAAGTGCATTATTAATATATAAAAAAAATCGTTCTAGTAAAGGAAGCTGGGGTGAAATGCAAATTGCAACAGTTATTGCCATTGTGCACCCCTAGTGGCGTGTCGGTCAGCTGGGTGCGCGCGCCGCGGTCGATAGGGCCCAGGAGGCTCCGCGCAGGCGCGGGACTATCGAGCCCGCATACTGGCCGCCGCCACCGCGCGCCTCACACGCGATGCATGCGGGAACTTAGCGGGACAACGCGCGCGGGCCTCATGGGCACCGTGCTGAGCTTCAGCCCGCGAGAGCGGCGCCCGCCCACCGCCGCGCCGCCCCCCGATCGTGCCGCCCTAGCCTACTCCTACGAAAGAC
This sequence comes from Pontia daplidice, assembly GCA_963693355.1. NCBI lineage: Eukaryota > Metazoa > Arthropoda > Insecta > Lepidoptera > Pieridae > Pontia > Pontia daplidice. The sequence continues at coordinate 1,967,337 of CAVNZL010000009.1, read as the reverse complement.
TCAACAACGCGAAGAACAGGGAAAACCGTGACCTAACGCGCGATGAACGACGAGCTACCCTTGACGATGCCGCCAAAATCATTTCCGAGAAAACAGCGCTCGAGAAAAACCTCAAGAAGCACTCGCTGTTCATCAATGCCCTGTCGTGGAAGAGATTCTCCACCGCCAACAACAATAAGAAGAAGTTGGAATGCAAGAGCAAGAGCGTGACGACGTTTAGAGCGCCGCTGACTGATAATGCGCCGCTCGATAGGAATAAGAATGTCAGCGTCGGGGGTGCGATATACACTCGGGCCCCCGTGGTGCCCCCGCCGACGGAGGTAGCGCGGACGAATGCACTCAACAACAACGTCTGTTACACGGAGAAGTTGCCTACTACAGCTGTCGGGACTGCTCCGGTGGTAGCGCCGAGAAAGACGGTGATACAAGCCTCTACCTCGGAATTGCTCAAGTGCCTGGGGATGTTTCTCCATTCGCGATGTCACCGGCTAAGAGACTTCCAGGCGGGAGATGCCGTGATGTGGTTGCGGACGGTGGACCGTTCATTGCTACTCCAAGGCTGGCAGGTAATTGCGCACGCATTGTATGGTCAATAATCGAAATATGTGTAAGACTTTACCGCAGAATGAGTCACTAGCTGAATAATAAATACGTGACAAAGTTTACAAAGAAATTTTTTCCTCTTGCCTCATTCGGGAAAAGTTAGTTATTGATTTTCCAATTTTCTTTTGTTCCTCGCTCCCCCATTCAATGGAGTAAACAAACAAAAGCCAATACAAGACTAAAAATAATTAGACATCAATTTTATTGTAAAGTTCTAGTTTGTCTTTTTCCGTGTATTGTAGTTTCTGATCGGGATTATCTAACTAAACTGATTTAAAAAATCTAGAAATTTTCACCTATACTTTGTGTATTTACAAAAAAGGCTTTGTTTGTTGAGTATATAGTATTTTCTGTATCTGTGGAACAGGCATCAATCATCTTGTGCTAAAATCTTCCGTAAAACATACAAAATATCTCATACTGGGTTTATTCTATTAAAAGCAATGTAATGTTACCCATTTTATATTTTCCACTTATAAGACGGCAATTTTTGTAATTATTTTTAGAAAACGAGGTCAAAACAAAACTAGGTTAAGCGTAAACCTACCCTCTTAGCACAGAAAGGATTTAAAATAATTGTGTAAAAATAGCACTGAAATTCTATATAAATCCGTCGTGATTCCCTAAACTCATTTCAAAAGTACTTAAAAGTAATACTTTCTGGGCTTAAAAAAACTTGTATATACTAGGTTGCATAATACTAATGTTTTATTGAACATTTTACGCCGGGCTTCCAGGAAAATCGAGCTTTGACTACAACTAGAGTTAGTTGCGTGAAAACTTACGCTAATACGCATACATTAAAGAACACATTTATCAATACTGTCGAGTAGGCACTACTGACCAGATTTAAAATAGTTGCTAGTACCTTGGTTCTTTTTTTAAATATTGTCCTTTGAATCATGACGTATTAAACACAAGAGTTCTTTTAGCGTCCCACTCAATGATTTGAGGAGGTTATTACAACAATTACTTTATGATAGATTAATGATCGGGATTGATTCCAATTCAAATAGGCTCAAATTAGAACAGTTTATTTTAATTCCACGTGAACCCGGCCACGGTCATGGTAAAGGAATCTCTATCTATTCGTCGTTTTTACAAAGATTTGGCTTATTTGTTGTATTTTATTTAGAAGCACTTCGATATGGGTTACGTATGTCGATAAGATTTTAATTTTTATTGACCCACATAAGTTGTTTTAACTGTATTTAATTTTTGGGTTAATTAAAAAAAAGTCTGTAAGGAAAGTTTTAGTGTTTAATAAATTGTGGATTAAAAAATGAACATTAATAAAGAGGGAAATTTATGTTATATATTGGAATGAAATATTTTCAATTATCATATAAATCCGGTTATTTCCGCTACGATTTCAATTGTGTAGGTTTATTTATTTTCCATACATTAGTCTATCTTTACAGCGCATTATTAATACACTAATAAATAATAATACTTTATTAACGCTAAAATATACATCTACATTTTATAACTAAGTATAAATACCTACTATATTAAACTCAGTTAGGTTGCATCGAAATAGGTTCTCCTCTACACAAACCCTATTTAATATGTATCGCTTTTGTGAGAGGCACCTTGATGACTAAATTTGTGTGAGCCAGTGGCACGTCCAACAATGATGACCTCCGCTCCATATTCATGATTGGATCCCAGTTATTGGAGAGGTTAAATTTAATGAACGATTATAAATTTTTCTTTTTAAATCTCGGTTTTCATATTCATGGTTTGTTATAAAAACTCCCACCATAAAAAGAAAACCATCTTCCAGATTGGGTGTTTCAATATTGTAGATATCGCGAAGTGATACTAGGAAAGTTTTATTTAGATTTTCAACACGGTTATGACTTCTCAAATTCCCTAGCCAATGTTGTTATCAGATCGCAGGGCTAAATGAATTGTTTTGTTATATTTTTATTAAATACACTTTTGTGACGTAAATATAATTTTAAATTTGTAATTATTTAAAATGAATCAAGTTGTGTGATAAATCAAAGAACCATAGTCGACTACATCTTTTTTGATCACATTAAATAAAAATTATGTTTTAGTAAATAAGATATGTTTTATATTTTTGTTACATAATATTTACGCTTAAATGCTTCTTAAAACAAACAACTAACGCTGCCTTTCATCCATTAAAATGACTCCGCTTGCCCTGATTGCTATCTTAAGTTTGCGTTTGCCCACCTTTCACAAGCCTCGGTAAGGTTCATTCAATATGTATGCAGAGGTCGCTACACGGCCCAATCGATATCGTCTCGCTTCATGAATAAGGGTTTGTTTAGAAAGGGATAGACTGTCTAAGAAAGAGAGAAAATTTGTTGACGTTATATGAAACCTTCTTGGATGAGTACTACCACAGACTAATACTTTTTGCTTTTAGCCGTTTTTTTTACCACCTCTGTGCCATACATGTTTGATATGAATTTACGAGTGTTGATTTGATCCTATTAACAATGAAATAATAATCACATAACCTACACAATAATGTCATATTTATACAAATACATATATAGATATAGAGAAATAGCCGTATAGTGAATGATAATTATCATGAGTAAGCAATAAAAAATTTCGTAATCACGTGTAAATCTCGTAAACACGTTAGGAAGATAATCACATTTTAATCTTTTATGTATATTGGTCAACCAGTTACGAGTATTGGATTCATACTACAAATATATCTATAAATAAATGGGAAGATGAACCATGATAATCATGACAAGCAATGTTAGTACAAAAATACATTGGCGTTTTACTTTGTTCTATCAAAAAGTATAAAAATATAATCACTACGCGGTCGCGACCCAAAAAGGTTTAATGTTACTCAGAACTATTTAGAATGAATTTTAATGAATGTTAACAAGCGGAGTAATTACAATATTGGCACATATTAGAATATTTTATTATTCGATTGTATAATTACTCGTAATAAATAAAAAATGCGATCCAGTTTTACAAACACGACATTGTGATAATTATTTTCGAATTTTGTATAGTGCTTTTTCAATTCTCCCAAGTTAAGACTAGTGCGAATGGTAGTCAACTCGGGTCGAGTCCAAACCAGGGCTGCTTCAATGGAATTCTTCTTACTCATTTGTGGTTTTTGGGGAAGCAAACATCGTGATAACACTGAAGTGTCTTAAGATCACAGACTACAGAATATTGCTCGTAGTAACTTGAATTACTTTTATATAATAAGATATACAATATATAGAAGCTTGAAAAATAGTTTATCTTTTTATTTGAGTATATTTTGTTATGTTAAGGAGTTGAAACCAATAAATGAAGATCACGTTCTTGTATTTTGAAACATAAATTTGTTAAAACTCCAATTAATTACTTGATTTTATGAAGAAATATGAAGACGTACGATTATATATTATGAACCTACAATATGACAATGAAATCGTGTTTATATTTACATTAGCTAATGTGTAAACGCTTTCACCAGGATTAAGTGTAAAATACCTTTTATTGGCTCATATTTCGTTTGTCAAATACACCCTCTGCAATATTATACTACCCGAATATTCGGTTACTAAGCGCTACAATAATTGCATGAAGAAAGCAAAAACAAGTATTTCGCATTTTGTGCTTTGTATTGTAAAATAATACTGTCATTTACAATAACAATATTATTTTCAATCATTCTTGCACATTACTTCGCAGAATTTTGTAAAAGTAAAAAAGTTACAGATTTATCAAATAAATCGTCGTCCAGTCTTTGTATTTTATAAATGCCATCTTTTATTAAATAATGCCTTTCTTATTTCAGGATGTGGCGTTCATCAATCCAGCGAATGTGGTCTTCGTCTACATGCTGGTCCGTGAACTAGTCGATGGGGAAAGGATAGCTCGGCCGCAGGAGCTCCAAGCCGTTGTCCTGACCTGCCTCTACCTCTCATACTCATACATGGGCAACGAGATCTCCTACCCCCTTAAACCATTCCTAGTAGAGGACTCCAAAGATAAGTTCTGGGACCGCTGCCTTCTAATAGTCGATAGACTGTCTTTTAACATGTTAAGAATCAATTCGGAGCCGGGTTTCTTCACCGAGGTGTTCACGGAATTAAAGGCTTGTGGGGCCATCGAAAGCCCTCCCCCCCGCGCCAGCACACCCCGCCCCCGCCCCCCCTCATGCTCTTACTGCTGCCTGACATACAGAGGTTGCCGTCTTGAGGCTAGCGTTGACAGACAGGCCCAGCCGAGTTTGATGTCGGCTTCTAACTGCTGAGAGTCTTGGTCGATCGGCGATTGGCTACGAATGGTCTTATAATCGGGTTACAAACATTTAATACCTCAATAATACATCCTTTGTGAGAACCTTATCTTAAATGGAAACGATGTATTCTTGCATAACCATTCTTTTTATAGTTATATTATAACAATGTATAGTATCGTAGCATTTTCGTACACTACTACGAAATTGATACGATCTCTACGACGTAGCGTCACACGTCCGTAGAAGGCTACAAATGCAAATTACATTCGTCGATTGACCAGAGACTCGAAGCAGCGTAATGATGAAATCACAGATAAAGCATCTGGAGCGATGTCAAGTTAATTGTGATAAAATTAATGAAAGAGCTAATAAAATAGCGAATTTATAATGATGCGGTATTCTGAAATCAATAACGAATGCGAGTGAATGACCTAAGTCCCAGGTGACACGTATGTAATGTATAATTTAAATGTAGGTTGTTATATATGGAATGTATTGTGGAACATTGATGTATAGCCCAAACACACAAAAACACCTTTAGAAATAGTATTAGTCGTAACAATGTGTACTTATTGTTACAACAGTACTGTAGTGGAAATGGTCGCATTCTACAATTTTCACATTTATGTGAGATCATCGTAATGTATTTTAAAGATTAGCTACGAATAGTAATATTATGGCTAATAAACTGATACAATATAGTACATATTTATTATGGTCAAGAACGAAATATACGGATACCTGGGACCCTTAATAATTCCATTCAAGTGAATTAGTATTTCTTGTAGCTATGTATTCATGTCTATAAACTCTAGGTAATATCTGATTGTCATGTTGCCGTGAACAGTCTTAGTCCAATAGGTCAGCAGTTAGCAAATAAGTTTCGTGTAGTAGAAAAATCGTATTGCAATTTAGTTAGAGAATAGGAAACGCAGGCGGGGGGTTGCAATAAGGCTCCGGATATCCGGTCAGGTCCTTCAGATAAAAGTACGTACTACGGCCGGCTCAAAGCACGTTCCGTTTTGAAGTGCTAATTCTTGAGAGAGTGGGAGGTGTCATCGCGATTTAACATCTCTTTGTTCTTTAACACACTTGAATAGACTTCGACCAAACTCGTAATGTATTAGCACTTTGAGGTGGAGGTCTAAGTTAAATATAGGTCAAATTTTGCGATGTTTTGTACAGATAATGTTAAATAAGGTCCATAAGTCTAGTCATTTAAAAGATATTATTTCCCGAGTACGTCTTGAGATATTTTGCTCGTAATATGGGAACTAATGTTTATAATAAGGCGAATAGATGTAATTGCTTCGTATGGCACTCGGAGTACTCTAGAACAAGTTCGAATGATTATAGAACGAATAAACGTACATAAAGTGTAATCTACTTATAGCCAATTACATAATACTTGTATGTAATTACAACAGAGTTAAAATGTTCTTATACGTGACCTTTTTTTTAGAAGTTTAGAAGAATAAACCTTATTGACGATGTTTTCAATTTCAACTTCGTTCACATAAAGACCACCGAGTGCCAATGACATCTAGTCATATAATTATAAGTAATAATAGAATCTCAGTTAAACTCATAATTGTTCGCGTAAGGTAGTTGTTTGTATGTATTGTTTCGTGCCATTTTTGTTATTAGCGTTACGGTTAGATATAATATTTATGCTGCACATTTGGTACACTGTCTTAAAGGGATTTTTAAAAACATTAAATCCTGATGATCTGTTCACTATCAAACTAAATATGGCGAAGACTGTAATTATCCTTGAATAAATGAAAACTAAGCGACGGTGTCAAATAATGAATTAACATTTGATTGACGGGTGCTTAAGACAAAGTCTAAAGTAATGATTACTGGATGTAGCTTTACATACTGATAAAATACTTTGGTATTAATTAGTTTACCGCAAACTGATTTTGCCAAAGTTAAATTCCCACCTTATTGCAACAATGATAAGGTCACATCTCGTTTACCATGGTCGGTAAAAGGGTGTCTGGTTCAAGTGCGTAAATACCAATATAATATTGATGCCGTCTGCGCCAAATAAATGATAAATTATCTGACTTATGCTATTTCATGCGAATTTTTATACAAGTTTTAGTCTTACATTCCAAAATTTAAATATATTTCGATCAAAAAAGCGAATTTGTCAATTCATATACTCTGAAGGGAGTTTGACATTTTCAAATATAGTTTTGGAATGGGTGATTCTCAAACGATTATCGTCTCCAAATCGCTACATACTATGCTGTGATTGGCTAACTAATAATCTATGCTATACGAGTATGCAACTAAATTCGATAATCGTTTAGAGGCTGGTCTAAGACCGAAATGTCCAATTCGCTTATTATTATCCAGACCTAATTCTTACATAGTATAGAGATGAACGAATAGGTTAGTAATTATCTGTACATTCCAATTATAAAATATAAGTCTGTTATGCTAACCACTACAATAATGTATGAATTTCTTCTCAGATTTCATTATCTTTAATGATCATTGCTAGTAAAAATTGTATGGAAAAGTCAGTAATGTTTCCGTCAAATTCGTCGGCTAGTGTAAAGACGCTCTTAGAAAATCAAGTTAAAGATAAGTGTGCAAAATAATTTAATTTAGGACATCTGAGGTCTTAGCACGACCTTTGCGTTTGTACCAAGGTATTCATAGATGATATGATAACGTCAGTTTTTGGCAGCTTCAACGGATTCGGCACATTCACAGTGCTCTCTCATTGTGTTTTAAGATACCTATACAAAAATTTATAAATAGTATTCTGTATTATTATGGCTGTTCTATTTTGTGTATTGTTCGTGCTATAGCCTGCCCACGGTCTGAATAAAATGTACGAAAAATTTGAACAAATGTCTCATACAAGTGTGAATTTGTTTGTAATTAAAATGGTACAATGAAAACTTCTTTTGTCACACCACATTTGTTATTAACATTCTGTAAATATACCAAATTATTAAAAAAGTTTCGTATATACAATTCTTAGTTTTATTAATTTCTTTATTTTCCTTGCGAATTTTCGGAAAAAATTTCCGTTTCTACAAAATGTTTCTTTTGCTATTTATCTGCTCTTTTATAATATGTTTCTGTGCCGAGAAGGAAAACATACAGAATAGTTTGGTAAAGAAGAAGCAATGTATGTAACCATGGACTGCGATACATACCGAATGAAACAGTTGTGGTTATATCTTTACCAGCTAGAACGTTTTCATTTCTACAGTCATAGAGCCTTCACAAGGAAGAATTCCTACAATGCCGTGATGTGATTTCTTTCTCGGTATATATTATAGGTTTTGTTTTTATGTTAAAGCGTTATATTCACGTGCCTCCATAAAACATACAGCATTGTATATTAAGGCGCATTTGTTATCTGCTGGTAAAAGTATAAAGCACAATATTTAAAAATACAACGCTAAGTAATGACGAAATAAAGTTTAGTAAAAACCGTTATCCACATCCACCGTGTGGATAAAGAAAAAGCTGTCGTCTTCTCTACGAGTCTCTTGAGAAAGTTCTTTCTGATTTTGTCACCGGTAGGTGGAAATAGGCTTGTGATAAATCTATTTTTATCGTCCAGTACCGTGGATGCAAAAATGAGAATAAAACAAAATGTATTAGATTTACAACTAATAACGTAAAACGAGATATTGGTAACCTGAAAGTTAAGGACAGTGAACTAAACTTTGTTGACAAAACTGTTTTCGTAGGCATAACAATAGATAGTAAACTCCAGTGGGGCCCACACATAGAGACTCTTTCGAATAGGTTGAGCTCTGCAGCATATGCAGTAAAGAAAATCCGACAGCTTACTGATAAGGATACGGCTAAAATTGTGTACCATAGCTACTTTCACAGCATTATGTCGTACGGTATTCTACTGTGGGGTGCTGCTGCAGAGGTTCAATCCATATTTGTATATGGATTGAACCTCTGGGGTTCGGGGTATTTGTTGTGTTTCCCCGAGGGAGTCGGTACGGAATAGATTTAAGGAACTAAATATTATGACATTATCCGGTCAATATATTCTTGAAGCCTTGTAGTATGTACAAAAAAACTTAAACGATTTTAAAACAAATGATGACTTTCACCAGTATAATACGCGTAACAGAACTAATTTGAGTGTGCGACCAACCAGGCTCCAGAAAATAAACCTCTCCTTATATCGAAATTGTATTCGTTTTTACAATAAACTCCCAAGCGAAATTAGAGAACTGAGAATTTGTATTAAAAACTTGGCGATTGAAAAGAGTGGCGGAAAGTTTCTTGCCAGTTCTTCTTACCCGCTCTACGCCCTTGACTTGCGAACTGATGGTAAATGTAAATTTACGATTTATTTGTTTAATTATTTATTATTTTGTATGTTTAATTATGATTAATTTGTTTATCTTGACGTTCATAAGTGTACATGTTTACCTAAATGAATAAAGATATTTTGATTTAATTTGAAGTAAATTTTGGACTGTGGTGGTAGATGAAACGAAAATGTTTTGTCTTGATAGTATTCATTACATTTATTATTATATTTGTGTAGAGCAATAAACTATATGACTTACACAATACTATACATTTTACTAACAGTAAATAACAATATAATATAACGAAGGAAAAAATATTTTCATATTCGGTATTTTTGGGCGATATGTTTTCTATTAATTTTTCGATAACAATTGTCCAAAATCGAAATTGTATCATAAACTTTTTTTTTTAAATTTTTTATTTGGTTGACTCAATTAATGGCACGCAGGTCTTGTATGGGCCTGGGTATCTGGAAATTATATCCACGGTGCTCCCTTTCCTCTGTAAAATAAATTTGCACTGGTTCGGCTGTCGCGTGTTAGCGATTTAGCGCGAATAGTTCTCTTTACAGACGAAGGTGAATCCGCAGGGATAATCTAGGATTTTTATTCAATTTGACCAGACTATGAACGCAAATCCTCACGATCTCGCACCCTCAACGTTAACATTGTCTGCATGTCATGTTTAGAATATCGATTGATATTTTCCAAAATAACTATTTCGATATATATCAATACTTTATTCTATTTCGACATCCCTATGACTCGGCGGACCCGGCGCGGACACTGCTACATTAAATAACGCTTAACTTTAAACAGTTCGTACTCGTGACTGTGTTTCTTGTATGATCTGTAGTACTTATTAGTTTGTATAGTTCTTTATAATCTTTATCCCTTTCTAGCTCCAGAGTAATCTAGCTCTATAGTCTATAGCATGTCTTGGCGCGCAAGATAATACAGTTAAATTTATTATTATTATATTATTGAAATTAATTAATTTCTGTATCACATCATTTATATTTTAAAATTACGCTTACTTTTTTGTTGCCTGTTCTGCAACAAATGTTTTCTGTTTGTGTTCAGTAATATTTTGTCTCTACAGTTATTTTATTAATCACAATGAGTGAATATCCTGATCCCGATGAAGAATATGAACTTATGTACTCAGATGAATTGGAGATGATGAGAGAAGTCGAAGATCACGTCGGTAATCGAATATTTTAAGAAACCCATAATAATATGCGTTCATATAACCAATTAAAAACTTTCGTATTTTACTTATTTTACTATAAATATTGCTCTTGTTTAAATTATACAAATATTTCATTTTCATAGATCTATAGTATAGTTCTCATTTTATTCATTTTCAACTATAATTGTATTTATACTTTATGTTTACAGATACAAACCCAGTTAGAAAAGTAAACCAAGCTAAAAGATCACTTGATTTCTCTAGCACTCCAACAAATTCTGTTGCAAAAAACCAAGTGACTGATGTTCCTATAGCAGGTCAAGCACTCAGTAGTAATGATATCAATACTATTTCACAAGATGATAGACCATCATATAAGAGAACTGCAGAAGAATTATTTGGTGATATTGATGATATTGATTTTGAAAGTATGCAACTGCCAAATAAAAAACAAAAAACTGAAGAAGAGAGTGATATTGAATTGATTAATAAGATAATAGAGGGGCGGCGATTGAGACAAATGTTAAATGAACCAAGTAACAGAATGCAAGTAGATACTAAATCATTCTACAATGTGAAAGAGAATTTGTCTTTAGATATACCTAAGTAAGTTATGTACTTTTATGTTGTTACATTTACATTACAATTTTTAAGTGTATATTAAATATTACTTTCATTGTTTCATAGCTGTTCATTAAAAACAGAAAAATGAAATCAAAAGTCAGACATTTACTTAAGAGTTATGCAAAATACGGGTTAATACTTCACTTTTTTTATATACTTCTGTTTTCATTTCCAGATGGTCCTTTATGGCCTTAACTAATTCAGATGGAAATCGTGTTTATGTAAGGTTGGAATCTGAAGATTCTTGGAATATATCACTAGATAATTGTAGCAATGAATTATCATTACATGCCTCTCTTGGAGCTGCATGGGAAGAGGCTAGGAAAATTGTAAGTACCACATTAATAATATGTTGTAAAGAAATTGTAAGGTCCCACATAAACACAATATTTAACAAGGGTTTAAAAGATGAACTAACAAGCAAATTAAGTTTCAACTAAATTTGGCATATTAGGGATGAAGGTACTTTGGTTATGAACTAGAAATTTATGCGGAGATAGCTTACTTCACAGCCAGTAGTCAAACTTGGAAATTCTTAGAGTAGGCATAGAGTAGTAAAGTAGTTTTTAATGAAAACATTAAAAGAAACTAGAATATATTAGAAATGAAAACTTATATTACAATTTTGTGCTGAGATTATATCTAGGTGAGCAATCATTTAGTGGACACACACAATACTCATATATCATATAAGTGAGAGATTTACAAAATTATATCTTAAATTTCAGCTAGAAAAGAAAAGTCAATTGCCAGAGCAACTAAATGAAGATGTTATAGAGATCCCAGTGAGTGAAAATGTAGATTTATGGGTAGACAAGTACAGACCCAGTTCGTATATTGACCTGTTATCAGAAGAACCAGTAAATAGAGCTTTGTTGCATTGGCTGCATTTGTGGGATAAGGTAATAATTTATTATGAGTGTGACAGACAATATAAGATAATTATATTTATAATTATAATCGTTTTGCATGGAGATTTATTGCAACATCATAAAATGCAAAAGGATAATTTTTTATGTTGACAGCCTTATATAATATAAATTATTATATATAACCAATCTTATACTAAAGAAAAACTAAAACATCACCTATTATTAAAGGTTGTGTTTCCGTGTGGAATTGCAATTGTACAGATTTATTACATTAAATTTTTCTTCTACAACAATCATTCAATCTTTCAATTTTTATTATCGCTTTACAGATAGTATTCAAAAAGGATGTAAAAATAAAGGAACCACAACAACAGAATAAATTTATAAAACGAACAGGACAATTTCAACTTACAAATAAATGGAAAGGGAAGAAGGAAGCAGAAATTGAAATGGATGACGATGGAAGACCACATCACAAAGTGGCTTTGCTTTGTGGACCTCCCGGAGTGGGAAAAACTACTCTAGCTCACTTGCTGGCAAAACTAGCAGGTAATGTTAACAACATAGATATTTGAGGTAAAGTTTTTAGGTCTTGTCATTTTGAAAATTTATTCAGTTGCAAAAATTCTTGGATTTTATTATTTGAACTGCTACTGTTAGGTACAATACAGATGTTTATTTGGATGATGATGAAACATTTTTATGTTTTGGGGTTTCATAATGTCCCCAAATGTAACCTTTTTTCTATTTTAAGAATATGACAGGAATACAGTACATACCATAGTCATACAGTATTAAAATAATTTCCTAAGATTGTTGTTCTATATGATAAATATAGACAATCTTTTTAACACACATACAATAAGTACTCAAAGCTGTTGTGATAAAGTGTTCTGTTATTTGTTTTTGTTAATGTGTTTTTTATATATGAAATTTTACAAAATATTATAATTTGCATTAATATAATCTAATACTTGCGGCTCCTTGCAATTTTAAATATACTTAAATATTGGATATATTGTATGTTTAAGTATATTCTCGTTCAGTAGTCTATTTCTGTAATTTGTCTTCTTTTTTTTTAAAGTACAAAATATATATCCCAGTATTAATTGAAAAGGTGAATAAAGCAAGTGTTCGTATCAAGTTAGCCTTAAGCAATATCTTGTCAGGTTACAGGCCAGTGGAGTTGAATGCATCAGATGAGCGAAGTACGGAAGCCTTCCAAACTGCATTGCAGAGCGCTACCCTCATGAGATCTGTTCTAGATGCTGATAAGCGACCAAATTGTCTTATTTTAGGTAAGTTCATAATATGTAGAGTAGGTATGGTTGATCAAAGTTGAGAAACATTCAAATTGAAGAAATATATTTGCTTTATATATTCCTATGGGGATAGATTTTAATTATATTTATATAATTAAAATCTATCTATCTAAGTGTTTTTTACTTATCTGTTCGGAAATCAATGTTGTAAGTTGTTTCCAATAAAAATAATTTTTATCTAAGTTTTAATGATTAGAAATTTTGTTTTTAAACTTAATATTAAATTAATGTAGAAACTAAATTTAAAAAATATGTGTATGTCTCTTTAGAAAAATTGTATCATATTGTCGTTAATGGAATAATATTCACTATAATCATTGTTTTTTTCATAACAAATAAGTCTATTAATTCATTATGACAGATATGTTTAACATTATTAACCCCGGTTAAACATTTGTAACTAAACCATATTGTGATCATAACACCGACACATTTCCAGATGAAATAGATGGCGCACCAACACAAACAGTCGAGCTCTTGGTAAAATGGTGTTCAGCGAGTTTGAAAGAAGATGGCAAGAAGAAAGGCAAAACTCATCCTTTACGACGACCGGTTATCGCTATATGTAACGATTTGTACGCCACATCGTTGCGGCCTCTAAGGTATAAATGATAGTATATAATGTCGTATTTCTAACAGAACACGTTTATATACTTTTGTATATCTTTAACATCTCTGTACAACACTGTTTTAGTTAATTTAATTTGTAACTAAATTGGCTTTATTTTATACTTTCAAATTGAGTCTGAATCTATTACCTGCCATTTTTATCCTATTATAATTTATTTTTTATCCATAACAGTATTGCCATACATGTCTTGAATCACGTCAAATTCCAATATTGTTCATCCACCATTCAAAACCATTTGAATATTAGTAGTCATTATTTAATTATAAAATAAGTTTTAATAACGTTAGAGACATTATTAACTTATTTTTCATGTATTAATTAGATTGTTTAATCACAAATAATGTCTACAGACCTATGGCTCTGATAGTAACAGTGAATGCAGTAAGCCAGGCTCGTCTGTCTGCTCGTCTGGGGGTAGTGGCAAAACGCGAGCACATAACGATCAATCCCCGGTTGTTAACCGCGTTGGCTGCGCGTGCGCAGGGTGACGTGCGCAGTGCCTTACACGTACTTAGCTTTTGTAGGGCGAGAGGGAAGCCTGTAAGTATTTTTTGAATTGCTTTTAATCATACAAATAATTAAATGATTCTTATAAATCCCCTAATGATAATTAAATAATTATAAAAAGTATGCTGCGCTTTTATGGATAGAAGCGGAATGTTATATATCTATAAATGGACTGTCGAAAAAACTTCGACAGTAGTAAATCTCGAGCGAAAAAACAATAGTTTGGAAAGATTTTAACAATCAAAAAATCTTTTGGAAAAGATTTCAACAAAGACAAACCCGACTGAGTTTCTTGCTTGTTCTTCTCAGACTCGGGCGCGTTAGTGAACAAGCCTATAAATTTAGTTTTAAGTGACGTGCAAATGTGATCATGTAACGATCCTACTTGAATAAATAAATTTGACTTTGACTTTGACAATATATTTGTCATATTTAATTTCAGTTAAACATAGATGATATCGAGAACACGTCGTTCGGTATGAAGGACTGTAATAAGAGCATGATGCAAGCGCTCCAAGCAATATTCGCAATCAACGACAAGGATCCGAACGCAGCTTTTAAGATTATACAAGCCGCTGGCGAATATGATAGGTATATATAGAATACTAAAAATACTATAGTTCAGCAACTAATTTTATTTATTAGTTATCTACTTCATTGCACATGCCTGTACGTGTACTATAAGTAAAGTTTTATAAAAGCTTTAGCCCAACCTAGTAATGTACATCAGTGTTTCACAAACTTTGTTATGCCATGGCCCGGTAATATTTAACTTATGTACACTTACTAAGTACATTCAAACTCAGGCTAGTTCCATTAAGGTTAAATAATACATACATACATTCACACATACATAAACTCACGCCTATTTCCCACTGGGGTAGGCAGAGACCACAATGAAATGTGTATTATTTAAAAGTGTTTTTAAAATAAGGCGAAAATGTCGCGACCCGGTTATTTCATTTTGATGGCCCGGCACCGGGTCGCGACCCGGCTAAAATCTATACTAATATATAAAATTGGAGTGTCTGTTTTTAATATTGAAATAACCGTTTTTTACTACATGCATATGAATATATATACGATACATACACCAAAAAAGACGTTTTTTTAAATTTTTTGTCTGTCTGTCTGTTTGTTCCGGCTAATCTTTGGAATGGCTGGACCGATTTTGACGGAACTTTTTTTGATTGGTAGCTGATGTAATAAGGAGTCACTTAGGCTACTTTTATTAGGGTTCCGCAGTCTATGTAAAGGAACCCTTCGTCATGTCCGTTCATTCGCCCGTTCTCCTTCTAGCGTCGTAACGGTTAGTGTTAGAAAGATGGAACTTTGCACGGATATATGTGTATTTACTACGCCAATAAAAAGCTAAAAAAAAATGACGTAATAAAAAACGTAAATACAAAATAAAATAGTGCATCAAAGCTACGCTAAGGCGGTACGAAGATCGCCGGGTCAGCTATAAATAAATAAAATTAATTCATAACTAAAATAGCGCCATCTAGCGAACGAAGTGATACTATCCGAATTATGAGTATTATCTGCTAACAAATTGTACTGGACAATAATGGGTCCACTACAATTTGTTAGCAATAGCAATAAAATAGAAATATTTTACTTACGTTCCTTTTCTAGGGTTGTTTACTGAAGAAATCACTACTACTAAGACTTTCATTTATTTTATTTATTTATTATGCAAGACTAACATTATGCTTACAATTACTTAAAATATTTTCATACTATATACATGTATTTTTAAACATAACAATTACAAGTGTTGACAATTTCACTGAAGAGTAACAGCACTAACTCCATACAAATTAAACAAATTAATACACAACAATACAAAACAATATTAAAATGTGAGAAAATTTAAACAAATTGTTTTTTCAAATTCAAAGATTGAAAATTTCATATGTTTAATTTTTTTTGAAAGTATTAAAAGAACTCGAATGAATTTCAGATTGGCGGAGGGTATATTCGAAAATTATCTGTCGGCGCGGGTAGACGCTCGGCTACACATTGCCTGTGAGACGACGTTTTGGCTGCGTCTATACGACTTGATGTACGCGTGGACATTGCGGAATCAGAATTACGCCTTATACGGGGTGTTGCCCTACTGTCTGTCGCGATGCCATACTGCGCTCGCCTCTCGACAGCCGACGAGGGTCAGGTTTCCCATGCAAGCGCAAGAAGTACGTATTGTTAGGCCGTGCAAATAAACGCTCTTTTTAAAAGAGAATTTAATTAATACACTGAATAAAATTGAATTAATACACTGAATAAAATCGGACAACCGCTCTCGAACCAAGATGTATGCAGACTGACTGATGTAATTAGAAGTAACTCTAAAGATTATATTTATTGATGATATGGATCATATATCAGCATTATGGGTAACATTTTAGGGATGTAACAGTATCAATCATTTTACCAGATTCTTTTACGCGTCATTTCACGCGTTGAGATCATTTTACGCGATTTTTTTTTCTATTTTATCGCTCTTTTGTACAAGAGAATCAATATTAATAAAAAAATCGAATAATTTAAAGAGAAACACTTTTTAACGGATTTAGTTATGTATTTTTTTTTGCAAAATTTAAATATAATTACATTATTTATATTTTCTTTAAATGTGTAACAGTTATGTTAACAATATTAATTCGAATAATTGTCCGAGTTCAATCAAATGATAATGAAATCGTTCCACAAAGGCTTAATACTATTTTTGTGGTATAAATAAAGGAATTAAATTATTTTTTAAATTACCTTATGTTCCAGATGTCCCGCAAGAAGGTCGAACTGGAGAGTCTAGTGAACGCAGTGTGGCGAGGAAGCGCGCCATCTGTGCTCATCGCGAGGAAAACTCTCACTCTGGACGTCATCCCTCTTTTGCCGTATTTGCTGTCGCCGCAATTACGATCGGCTAATGTACAGGTATAATTAATTTGCAATAATTCAGTATGCCTTAACTGAGCCTCGTTTGCCCATATTCTATAAAAAATAAATTCTGTTGCTTATTCTCAAGGTAAGGCTGTTTGTGTTATGTTATGTAATATAACGCGTATTTTTTTTAATACATGTTATATGTATATATTATTAACATATACTTTTATGTGGAACGATTTCATCATTTGATTTTACAAAAAAAAAAAAATACTTAAAATAAATTGGAGATTTGATTGAAAACATCGATTGAATTTCAAAAATAATCGATTTTTTTAAAAGTATATATTATTAATATATACTTATATTGTATATGTGTGTGTTTTCTTTCTTTCTATGTAAATATAAAATATTATTAATTATTGTTAACGGCGTTTCTAGTGTTTTGCATGTTGTAACATTCAGGGGACAGATTACAAATTGATAGATAATGAATTTTGTTTGATTAAAAAATCTTATTGATATCAGCGCCATCTATTGTCTCCCATTACAATAAACCAAATACTATAGAAATCGATATATTTTTAATTTTCATAAGCGTTAGAAAATCCTGGATAGCCAAGCAAAGCAAAGATACAGAACCGAAATAAGTGGATGTGATGATTTTTATCAATTGAAATAATATCAATATAAAATATGATTCTGATTATTATGTTATTTTTAGCTCTGTAGTGAAAACGAGAAGAAATCGGTAGCGATATGCGCGGGCGCAATGTGCGATTACGGACTGCAGTACGTACAACAGCGCACGCCGGAAGGATTGTACGCGTTCGTACTCGAGCCGGACATACATCGAGTGGCATTTTTAGGTATTTTTTTATTTCTTATATATTATACCAGTTTTATACTGTTCATTAATAGTATTATCGGCACTATTATTTTATTAAATTAATTTGTAAATTAAGTTTAAATACTTATTGAAAGAGAATTAATTTACTAAACACATTATATGTATATAATGTTTCTGATGAGTTACTTGTTTGTCTGAATGCGCCAACCTCAGGACTGGATGCATTCATTTGTGCACGGATATCTTAAATTAAATGAAACCGCATTGAAAGCGTCATTTGGATGAAAACTTTCGTTATAATTAGGTGATTTTAACTATACATTGGTGGCGAATCTGAAAAATCTCTAAATTTAGGTTTAGACCAAACGTGTGTTAGCTATTCTATATATTTCTACATTGACAATTTAAACCTTATTGCTATCAATTTAGAGATGTACAGAATAGGTTACGCTCTCTAAAACTGTTTGACAGGTCTATAGGTAAATTTAGAGATTTTTAGTTTAGAGTGTGTACATCAGAATCGCCACCAACACCTGTCAAGATACCCAGCTCATAACATTATTATATGAAATATCTTGTATAACATATCTAATCTATTGGCACTAAAACTTAAAAACATAGCTGTGTTATACCATACTTTGTATAAAAAAAAAAAAAAAGGAAAATACTTTAAGTATTTCTTTAATGTGTTGTGTGTGTTGAACTTAACTACCTCCCAAATAATACAAATGATCTTTAATTAGTTTTATCTTCAACGGAGGTGATAAAAATACTACTAATTAACCAGCCATTTTGCAATAATTACTATAATATTATTTCGACTTTATGAGCTTCTAGAAGAGTTTCATCTGCCTCATTGAGTGTTCATGGACGGCATGACTAAGATCAGTTCCTCCGATCCATTTATTAAATTGATGATAGTTAAAAAAAACCACTTTATTAACGGATTTAAATTATGTATTTTTGTAAAAATTTAAATACAATTACATTATTTTAAATTTTCCCGACATTTTCGCGTGGCCGCGGTAGACTGAAGACAGAAGGTGTTAATTGTCAAAATAAGCGTCACAGCTGCGGGTGGTTGTGTGTTATCTGTATTTCAAAATTTGTGTGTTTATGTTTTATTTATGGCCTTCGTAAAATATTGTTTATCTCTCACCTATAAACTGTATGTAAACCTAAATAATGTTCGCGTTACATAACTCGGGTCATATATAGGGCAATGATGTTCAGGTAATTCCGACCGCGTAAGGACGAATCCCGCGGTGCGTCAAGCGATCGCGCAGGAACAGCAACTCGAAATTATCCGACGCAACGATCAGATGGTACGTATATTTTTTTTTCCTATATAAAAACAAACAAACGAGCAGTAGGCTCACCTGATGTTAAGCGATACCGCCGCCCATGGACACACGCGATGCCAGAGGCCTCACCAGTGCGTTGCCGGCTTTTAACTAATTAATTAGCGTGTTAATCGTGTTATTTCTTTACACGTATTTTATAAGAAAAGTATCTTTTAAGTGTTTTTTTCGATGTTCAATACTCTAGTAGGGAATATCAATTAATGTTATGTTCGCGGTGAAAAAAACACCTGTTTGACGAAAGTACTTTATTCCTAATTATTACTAATAATCATTATCACTACTTCTTTCCACTGATTAATTTTATGAACCGACAGAAATTCCGCGTTTTTGAATAGTTACTGTAAAAGTAGACAAATATGTGTGAGTCGTAAAATGCTGTTATGTGCATGTGTGTGCATTCGACAAATCTTGCCTTAAAGACATATCTAGATATAAGTCAACACCTTTATTCATATAACGCTATCCCTGAAAAGTATATAAAAATAACATTTTAAAGAAATAGTATCCATCTATGAAATTATGGTTTCTTTCGAGAGGTTTTGTTTTATTCATTTTAGAGATAAGGCTGCTTACATTTAACACAACTTATTCACACAAATTCCAATTGTATTGTTGTGTTTATAAATCTATTAACAGTCGAAAGTATAGAGAAAATTATATTCGAGTTGTTTTTGTATTTGTATATTCATTTCCTTCACTAATAACTAATGATGAAATTAAATTATATTTACAAACGCCTATTAAATAATCTTATTATATATAAATCTCCTGCCACAATGTTTGTCCGCGATGGACTCCTAAACTATTTAACCGATTTTAAATTAAATTTGCATACCGTAAGCAGGCTGGTCCAACTTAAGAGATAGGATCGCTTAGATATTCAATTATAGTCGCAATTTTATTTTATTGCAAATTATTTGTGTATAATTATTTGACAGTCACAATTATCTGTTAACTTCAAAAGATTTTAACGGATGTCGATACTTTTCGAGAGGATTGAATAAGTAATCAATAGATGGCACTGCTATACCGACAAACGTGTCATATAAAGATTTATTTTATTAACCTAAATAAAGAATACTTTTATTGTTTAAAACGCTTTCGATTATAAACATATCCCCGCAAAGCTGCTAATAATAAAGCTGGTAATTATTTTTATTGAACTAAAAAAAATGATTGCTAGAAATCACATGTATGGCAAAACAACGTTTGCCGGTGTTAATGCGTCAACCATGTCGTACGTCACATATGACGGATATGTATTTACAGAATACATGTCAATGTGACGTACGTCACTATAAAACTCGCAAAAATCCGTTACGCCTTTTCCTTTTCTTCTTCGACATCAACTGCGACTTCGACTACGCGACCTATTCAAGAAAAAATTGTAAATCGTAATTAAACGCTTCAAAAATCAAGAATTAAGCTGCATTTTCATTCGTTCAATTGAGCTCGCAAACAGCCGGATCAGCTAGTATTTATATATATTATCGTTTCTCATTCTGAAATGAAACCTGATGAAATATATTATAATATTTATTATTCATTTGCTTACCGTATAATATTTATAATCGAAATAAACGCGTGTTCATAGCTAGAGAAACTATTTTTACGAATTGCAGGAACGTTATTTTTCAAATGACATATGTACACAGACATACATCTGATCTGCTCTTTTTATTTCTTTACATAGATGACAAGAAATAGTAAGAAGAGTGAGGAAGCGAAAGGTAAGAGAAAAGAACAACCAAAACCCGAAGTTAAATTACCGAATCACTTGCAGAGGCTACAACCGAAGGCTGTAGAAAAATCAACACCTCAGGTATTTATTCTATGAAATATTATCTTAATATATATAAATCTCCTGTCACGATATTTGTCCACGATGGACTGCTTAACTATTTAACCAAATTTAAATTAAATTGGCACACCGTGAGCAGTCTGGTCCAACTCAAGAGATAGGATAGCTTAGATCTTTAATTATAGTCGCAATTTCATTTTATAGGAAATTATTTGCCTTTAATTATTTGACAGTCACAATTATCTTTAACTCTAAAAGATTCTAACAGATGGCGATACTTTTCGACTGGAGTAAGTAGTCAATAGATGCTATGTACTGCTAGGCACTGTTATGGTAAACCGAGAAACGTGTCATATAAAGATTAATTCATTCACCTAATTTAAGCATACTTTTATTGTTTAAAACGTTACCGATAATAAACATATCCCCATACTAAAAACTAAAAAATTTATTGCTACAAATCACATTTATGGTTTGCCGGATCAGCTAGTTATTTAAAGCGACGTTATATGTTGAAAAGTCTTAAATTTGGTCTTGAACATTTTTACAAAACACAGGATATATATTTTTCTATTTATTACATTCAATACATAATAATGCCATGGATATTAATCAGTTTGTGACAAGTGTTCTGACACTCAATTAAAAGCGTCCAAGGTCTGCGATATCACTTAACATCCACATTTAATGTTTATTTTAATTTATTATTAAAACAAATATAATATTTTATCTTTATTATGTTTATCAGTTAACAAAATTAGCTTGATTGCCTTGTTCTGAAAAATCGGTTAATTGTTTCCACGCATCGAAATGCGTTATAACAAGAAATTGCTTTCCTAAATCGGTCTGACGTGATCAAACTATTAACCGACTCCCAAAATGTTGTTTTTTGTACGTTCTTGAGTTTATGCCCTCGCTTCTATAAGTGGAAAGTTATACCACAATATGGGTGAAACCAGGGACGATTAAATGCGTTCATAAACATTCATATTGCATTCACTCTAGATAACTATTCATTCAGCGAAAATGGCGGCGTTTGCTAGCTCGTGTGTCATTAAAAATTAATTAACAAGTGAAAAACACCCATTCCGCTAATAAAACCCTCGCGGAACAAGAAAACTCATTCCGACTATCAAATGCTACTCATATTTTCCATCATGGCGGCGACTCCTCTTTTCATCGCTTAATGGCTCCCTTTCATTTCCAACTGCTATTCATTGCTTAATTTGTTTTTTATACGCGTTTCTATGTCTCGGAATGTGCTTACTATCCAAGTATATGATATAACGTGGATTTGGGTTAGGCTAGCTCATATCTTGGAGTTAAATATTTTAGCTGTTTGACAATGTTATTGCCTTATGTTGAGTATTTAAGTGTGATAGATTGCCTTATATATTATTTTGCTATTTTAAAAAGTTGCATAGAAAAATAGAATATTGTTCTTTATGTCACACCGTTGTATTTATCTATTTTTACTAAATTTATGGTTTATAAAAATAAAAGTTTAAAATTAAATGTTTGTTTGTTATATTTGTTATAAGGAAGGGTTAATTGTTAAGTATCGAAAAATATTATTAAAATCCTACCGTGTGAATGAACCAAAAAATGAATCTTTGAAATAAAAATAGACAAGTTTCAATTTTTAATATCCATTATATGATAAAAATGTCAATGTTCCGTGGTGCCCCTCGCAAATACAATAACTAATCACAATAAAAGGGTTGCTGTAAAGTTCCTGCTGTAAAGTTTAGCGTACAGTAAGTAACGTGCGGCGCAAGAAATTTAGTACCTACAATTCTTACTAGCATACAAAATAATAAAGTTATTCTTTTTGTAAATTGTCAAATACGCTGGGAAATAAATGAAAATAAAAAATCTGATGACAAAGTAGAGAAGTTTATAAGTATTTCGAATATTTCCTCAATTACGTTTAGACGCTATTTAAATGTAATTTCTTTTTAAACATTGATTAAAATGCAAATTGCTAATAATTTCATCGGTTTCGTATAAAAGCATGCGTCCTGTATCGATCTGAAGTTAATGGCAACGCACAGCTTTTCTCTGAAATTTGGAATTTCAAAGCAATCGTCGTAAATATTATAATTTCATGCAGTAATTATGTTTACACTTCCATTCTAATAATTTGCGTGCCGTAAAAATCGCCTGTTTAAAATATATTTCAGTGGGCACCGACCCCAAATACTCTTCTAAGTTTTTCGCTCCAGTTAATGGCGGACGGCTTGTGGATGTCAATTTCTTTTCAAAATCCCTTTCGCAAAATAATAACGTCATTCCGTAGAAGTTATTTAAAAAATGAAATTAGGGGATCATAGCTTTTTCATGTCTTAGGGGTTTGTAGAAGTATTATAAAACAAATGTTGACTTGAGACGTAGACGTTATGATTTAAAAATGAATTTGCCAGTACCAGTACTTCTTCTTCTTATGGCCTGTAAAAAAAATGCCTAAAATTAGGACCTGGCACTCAAACTTTAATAAGAATGTTTACGTAAATTTTGACCAAACATTGTATATGATATAAAATATAATTTATAACGTTAGTTTTCAAATTCAAACTTTGTGCCATAAGCTTATACTCTTGCTTAAAACACTATAAGAAGAAGTTATGTATAGGTTTATTTTTGTAATGATTTACATTTTTTCTAAACCAGAAATTATATTTAATTGTCGATGATGCATTTTATTAAACATATTTTCGCAATTAATATTCTAAATACGAATAACATGGTGAAGTTTGCCTTTCAATTTTATTTAGACCTATAAACGAATTGATTAAGTTTCTGACTGTTCTGGCGCCTCTGGTTATCTGAAGAATAATTTCACATGAAGAAAAGTCTCGTTATCCTCAGAATGAATTTTTACAAACTTCACGGTGTTTCGAACCACGTTCTAGCATTTAAAAGAGGACGCAAAATGTCTTCCTATTTTATCCGCTCTATGCCATCTTTGTTCGCAGTAAAAGTAATTGTACACATAATTAGACAATTCTTTTTAAATGTAATGTTTAATCGGCTATGACTAAATATGCGAGTAATTTAGTAGCATCGAAGGCTTTTGTTCTGCGTCTGCATTTAGAACTTTTCTTTATACTCTGCCTCCCAACCCAATCTATTCTAAGACCAGTTGCAAGATATTTACTATACTATGTTACACTACAAAACCTTTATCGTGCTCGACCGCCATTACGAATAGCAAGCTTAACCAACAGGCTAACAATTCTTTACGTTAGTAATTGCTGTTTTATACTAACGGTTATTCGTTTTACGCTAACTAATCGTTGAGCGTAAAGGAGAATGGCTGGTAAATTTATTAGATGGGCGGGACCGGGTAATGGTCTGGCTGAGTGCAGTAATCCTCGCTAATAGACTGACCCTTTTCGCCATTTTCCTTTTTTCCTTTGAAGGAAATAGAGGTTTCACTTTAATGCTTTTGTTTAAGTATTATTCGATAGGTTTATGAATAAGATATACGTTGAGGGATTGTTTGGAAAAAGTACACTTTGATAAAGGTTGATGAAGTTTTTTCGTTATCTAGACGGCCAAAAAAAGACCACGATAAAACCACACACAGCATACAGTTAACGCGGTGTTATTTATCAGTGGTGACTCATAAAGACATTCATCTTTATTAATATTATTATATTTTACTTCATAAAATGATCGTGCAAAGTAGTTTATACGCCAATGATATGAGCATGCCCTCGAAACACTTGCTAACGAATTGGATATATGAATTCGAACTTTTAGTTGCGAAAATGGCCAACTTCCGAATGGAATAAAATGTATTCAATCAGGCGCCATTAGAGGAGAGTCGTTTGTCCGGTTAACAACTTGCCTTAATCACCGCACGCCTCATTACCGCCCTATATTTGTCGCTTCTAAAGCTTTTGTTCTGTATCTTGGAGTTTATCCTCGAATGACATTACGATTATAAGATTTATTTTATGGACTGGTGAATTATTTTGTGGTGATTACTGCATTTATCAATTAATATATCTAACTGTATTAATATAGAATACGTACAAAACTATGTATAATCGTGTCTTCTTTTAACTTTACTGAGTATAAATAAAACATTTCGTCCAAAACTTGACGAAAAACCATCGATAACAAGCTATATCTTCCAACCATACAGTCATGAAATTAAAAACTAAATACTCCTTATTAAACATGTATGTGACATGGCTATTCTAGGCCAGAACCATGCCAAGATCAAAGTACTTTTTCATGCCCACTTTAATATATGTGTTACTAATTTTTCAACATTTTGAATTAAATTCAAATGAAAATTAATATAACGCTAATTAATCGGAATTCATCTTACGTTACTTACCTAATATAGCAAACGGAGTGTGAGAATATCTATAAATATGTTTTTACTATTACACGAATAAACAAACACAGTTTTAATACTCTTTACAGTACATACCGTATTAATTCCATTACTGGAAAATATCTGAGACAAATATAAACTGTGGAGCATTAAGCTCCCGCTCATAATAGACGTAATAACACTCAGACGGAAGGAGTTGCCCCCTAATGCGCCCCGTAAACGAATATGCTCGGAAATTGCCCGAGCAGATGTGATTGCCAAAGCCCGGATACTCGGAATCATCAATCTGGTGCCGCCCGATATAAATCAAGCTCACAATGCCAGCGGAAGTTCTTAAGAAGAAAAACTATAGGTCATATCCTTCCGGGGTGGCGGCCAATCGGAAGCGGGTGTAGGTAGCCTGCTACGCCCCCTCGTGGGTGATTCGTTTAACGCTAGGGTTAGCATGACCTGGCCAAATTGATTTTGTTTTTTCTGCTTCAGTTTTACGAAGTGTGAACTTTGGACGACAAGTTTTCCGACAGTTAATGGGGTTTAACGAAACTTCCATCAAACTAAAATGTGTAAATTTGTATAAATATTCAGACAAGGTGGTAAATTTTTGCGTAAATATATTAATCACTTTATATTACACAGTCCTTTAAATTAGAGATAAAATTGATTTTTATTAAAAGCGGTGGCAAGCGGACGAGACAGGAGGCTCATCTGTTGTTAAGTAACGCCGCCGTCTTTGGACTCGCGCTCGTATAGAGATCGCAAGTGCGTTGCGGGCCTTTCATAATCGGTACGCCCCTTTTATCGAGACCTTAAACAAGTATTGGTTCTGAAATACATTTATTTTCTCATCTTTTACACATTGGAAATAGTCATCAACTACAGACATTTCATTATTTATTGATTATTATTCAGAATCTGTAAACCCATAGAAATAAATTCGGAGAATATATATAGAAATAAATAGCATAACAGTTTGATTGAGTGGTTCGACAAGGAGTAGTCTTTTTTTCTCTTAGTGCATTATCTTAGTGCATGCTGTATAACATGCATGCTATCACATGTTATATACCATATAGCATATGCTACTTGGACATGGATCTGTTAAATTTGTGAAGCCTTAGGGAATAGCAACTTCATAAACTGAGTACACCTTGCCCTATGAGAGATTTTTCCACGTCGAATCGCTAACTCTGGGCCATTCGTCATGAGAGGATTATGCTGAGTCCCGGCGAATAGTTTATACGATACATTATTCATTTTATCATTGATTTTGGACTCATAGGTCTTTTCGGTAACGCGTAATACTGTTTGGTTGATAATATATCCTAATATTTGCTGTATGTACTGCATTTTATAATCACTTTTCTCTTTTTTAGCTGTCTAATGTGACTTTGTTCTTCGTTTTTGTAACACCGGGCGGTGTTCCATTTTAACTTTTATATATATGCCTGGAAGAGATCGCTTGTTAGCGATAAGGCCGCCTTTTATTTATATACTAGTTTTCAAGTTTTTTTTGTTCATTTTATTCCTTGTGTTATGGTGTATTATAATAAACTAATAAATGAAATTAATATATCTGCCCTTCATTAATGTTTACGTTTCTTTTCGTATTACGCTCACTATAATGTATTTCGCTAGACCTAGTCGCCTGATTCTTAGAGAGATAGTTCTTCAGTACTAATTGGTATGATAGAAATACTCCATTAGTAATTTTATTTCTTTATTTTAAGAAACATCTTATGGATGAAAATATTTCTATATCTATGAAACACTTATACATATCCTGTGTATTGACGCACGCAAACCGATATTTATTATAATATATGATTTTATATTTTAATGTTATAAGTGTTATTATGAACAATAATATAGTTTTGATGTTCATTTTAATGGTAGAATTAAAGTGGTAGAATTAAGTTAAAGTACTTTATCGTATAAAACAAATCATATATATATATATAGATTGAAATTTAAAAAAAAATATGCTTTACCGCGATATTACATATTCAAAGCGTGTATCGCAAAGTGCAGTATAGTACTTTGCAGTAACCGTATACACGATACACAAATTGTCTTTTCCTAACGGATTCATTTGCGGTGTTGAAATTTCAATTCGCTCCCGGGTGGTGCAGCAAATTGTGAATTAGTGTGGGCCTATAGATGAGCGAATAGAGAATATTGGTGCTGGAATAAAGTCCATGTTCATACAGTTGTCATGATCATTAAGGGCGAACGCGAATTACATAAGGACGTTCAGTTTTGGTTCGAGTTGTGCTCAAGATAGTTGAATTAATATCAACTTTCATATATGAATAGATTACATTGCGATTGATTTTCTTCACATTTCCAACCATACCATCATACGGAAGAATAGTGTTTACGTTTTTAAAATATGTTTGTTTTAAAATATATTCAGTTTATAGTCAGCATATAGTCAACGTGTACTCTCTATTTACTTCTAGGTATTTTTATAAAACCGGGGTAAGAGGGTAGGTGTATATATACAGTACATGCCTGATGTCTCCGGATGTCTCGTATCGTGCGATACCGGGATGTCAGATAATACGGTCTTTTCTTGAAATTCCCTATTTATTGCACTGTACGTGGTCAGTAAGTTTTTGAATCGAATATATTTGAGTGCATTCAAAATAACTATTATGCAATTAAAAATATATCCACACTCAAAAGTTATAACAATTAATTCGCTCGTTTGCAGGCCCTAGTTAGAAGCCGCGGGCGCGTGCGGTTTGTTAGCTAGTTTTTGCCCACATCTGTAGATCACATTTCTATATTTCCTTATTTAATTTAGTTTTTTTTATATTCATATATATATTGGTTTAAAAAAATGAGATTTTCCAATGAATATCTAGTTTATGTAATGTATGGATGAAAGCGTATTTACAATTATTGTTTATTTAGGCGATGCCTAGGTTTTAATATAATTTATATTATATTTAGCTGTTAGTGAAATAGAAATATTTTAAATGATTTATAATAATCAGTGTTTTAAAACTAAATTGCATTTATAATTGAGTTAAAATAAGCGTATTTTACCTATGAATGATGAATTCAAGTTTCCACAATTCTTCAAACATTTGAATAAAAAGAAAAATACATTTCTATATAAAAATTAAGTGAAATAAATTGAACTATCCAGTCCAATTCCGTATTAGCGGGATTATGTACACCCCTCATTGTAACTAATCTTGTCACAAATCCTGTCCGATTACAACCGTTCCAAATTCAAATTGTCAAATGCGGTTCCAAATTTAAACACGGGTGTAATTTTCGAATTTCGAACGCGCCATATGAGGTGCCCCGGGCATTATTTTTTCGGCGCCACAGAGTCTGCCCAAAGAGAACTTAAACGAGCGTAACGCTAATATATTCGGGCGGGATGCACAGATAATAAATGCTTTTATTGGTTTCATGCGGTCGGATTGGAGCCGAGTTGAGATATAATTTTAAAGAAAACGCTTTAATATGAAAGGGGTTCGTGTGCCAAGAATTAATGTGAATTTCGTAGACGCTAAGTATGTTAGCTTGCGTATTTTTCGTTTATGTATGAGTTTATTGAACGTTGTATGTGGGTTCCATATTAACGGTTTTATAAGCTTTTGTGAGTAAACTTAATACTCCACATACATTGCTGGTAGAGTAATTACAATCTGGTCGGCTGGTATATTATTATAGCTACGCCGTAGCATCCTACGAATCCAATAGCAGCACAGTGGACATTATTAGCAAATTTATATATTCAATTTCTATTTGATATAATGCAAAACTAAGCGCTCGCTACATATTTCTTAACTTAAACATTAATAAATTCGGCATTCTTCACAGCACTCATTGCTCTTCCAGAATAACCATCATACATTAAGAAGCCTTTATCTAAATTACACCATAAGGATTTTCCAATTGAATTATGGATAATTGATATTCCCTTGTGGTAATTGATCGATTGGTTACCATCGGTGTCGTTGCGAATTAATGTTTAGGTGTAAAGAAATTCCTACAGTATTTTAGAAACTTTTCGAGCTAACAGTGCGTATATTAGTAAATAAAATAAATTATAGTCTGCGTTATTCTGATGTTTGATATTTTTTATGCAGTTACAACTTAGTTTAGAATATTAAAATAAGCTTAAGTTGTTAATCTGTCTGAGGACATAAGGATAAAGGAGTTCTTGTATGTGCTACAAGAAAGAATTTTGTTATGTGTTTTTACTCTAGTCTATAATCATGTCTCTTGTCTATGATCACTGCGAACTTGTGAATAAAAGTCTCTAATGTTCAACAGAAAAACTCAATTTCTTTTAATATAATAACAATCCTATATAAAACTTAAATAGTTATTAAGTAGGATAATCGTCCTTCGTCGTCCGAGTCGGATGTATTAGTTGTCTTCATTGAAAATCCAAGAGCTCCAGGAGACCAAAACTGCACCTGACTTTTACATTTATAAGTAATAATGTCCATTTAGAAAGGATTAGTTTACTGGAGTAATTTTTTAATACACTTATAATTCACAAAATGTACATGGATACAAATCGAATAGTGCCTTAGATTTGAAAAACTTACATATTGGAATCAGCAATAAAGTTCCAGGCGAACAGAGAGAACAACTATCCTTGTAATACTGAATAATGTACTCATCGGAACAGCTTATAAAATTCAAACCATTTTAGGTGTGTAAAGTTACCACTGATACTTATTTTGTTTATTAAAACGTTTGCTTTTTGTTTGCTTTGCTTCACATACTGAGACTGTACAAATCAAACAAATTATTATAAATCCCTAACACCCAGGGCCACACGTCCATCCTAATACTAAAACAATATAGAAATAGCTCTTAAACATCGTGATCTTTGAGCACAGATTCGTTTCTAACGAGTTCAGAATACCCAAAAGCAATTCATACTAAACGTATTCATGGAACCGCTCTATTCACCGCATGTAAGGAACTCTATTAAAGCTTATAAAAGAAATCTACCCCCAAACAAATTGCTATTAACCCTTGCATTATGAGCGAGTCATTACGCCGCCGGCGCTCTGGCCAAAGAGACCATTGAATGGTGTTTGCCTTAATCAGATAGGGCACAGCAATATGCCACATGTTTGCTCTATGGTCATTACCGCAACGCAACTGTTACATGTTTAACATTGTCTTTAATTCATTCGCGTTTTAAATGTTTATTTTGAATTTGGATTGGACATTTTTAACATTTTTGGTTATTAAGAATGATCAGGCGCCTGAATTTTTGAAGTGAGGTGGGGATACAAGCTTTAAGATAAGCTGGGTCCCTGTGATGTCAGAGCATTCATCAGCGATGGATCAAATGCGATGTTTTCTATTGCACCTCTAAGCCTTTTGAAGTTACACACACTTTTAACATACCACACTGCTATGGTTCTGGGATTTAAAAAATATACTTGTCAAATTTAAAACCTTAATTTTTTAAAATAATGTACTTAAAATTTTCACTTTGTCATTAGGATAACTAATATTTTAATTGAGAAAGTAAAATATAGCGACCTTAATAAAGCAACAAAGTCGCAACAAAGCATTACCATAGAAATAGAGCTGAAATCCATTCAACCCTATCTCGCAGTTTGTCAATTTATCTTCTCTCGTAAAAAGTTGTATAACCCGAAGCCGTAAACACGGTGGAGGTTATATTTACGGCGAGCAAATAAGTATCGTTCGCCCGGGGCATTCGGGAAACAATGAAAAATGACCGGCGGAAAATTGCGCGGATTGGAAAAGATCCCGTTCGATACGAGCCGATCTCACTTGAGGAACAATTGGGGGACGTATCTTTGATTTATATTTATTTTATCTGATCTCGAATTCTGTAGTCGCGTTTTGTATACTGAATAGTGGAATTCAAGTTGATACGTAACGGGGGTTTGTAGCGACATCTCCAGTCAGAACGATTATTTGAAACGCGCTGTCGAATCGTTTTTTACTGCGGTGTGTTTATATACACACATACTCACACATACATCTCGACTTAAAGATTTTTAAAAACCACGAAGACTAGAAAAATACCTATATATAATCACAAACTATTTACAGGACAGAAATACAAAGGAATCGTTCATTACGAATAACAATTACTTCAAAACATATATAGTATAAACATATAGTATATAATAAAAAAATATACTATATGAATATGAATACTTATAGTAATATTGTCTGAATTAACAAACCAACTGAATATGCCTTGCTTGGGTAGGCGTGTGTTGTTGAAAGGTAATTGTAATTATTTTATAAACATAACAACATCAGTCATTAGTTTTTAGCGGGGCTGTTTTAGGCTCCTTCCTACATGCTGGTCCAAAGGGTTTTCCGTCAAAATTCAGTCTTGACTATGGCTTTGGACATTTCCTGATGTGTATATAGCGGTGTCTAGTGATGAAGCGAGTATTTCATAGTCACGTGTCTTCTATAAAAAAACATGTAAATGATTTTCCCTATTATCCAGTCGCTTGACATTTAAATACTTTGCACTAATATTGTAAAGTAGTGTAAACTACTTTGGTTAGTTACCTAAATGAGATTATCTCAATCTAATGAAAAATCCAGTAAGAGACGAAAGTCGCCAACAATACGTATTCCGAGAAATAAACTTTTATAAATTGTAAATATATATACATATATTTTATTTGGTAATATATACACATAATTTTCACAATCGCATACTTAAACTAACGATATAACAAGCGAATTATTCTTTCATCACTCGCTCAGTCCCAGCAAATTACTTTACCGACCCTGTAATATGAAGAGAAATTATTTTATCGTCCCGTACTAAGAACCAATCTACATTTATTAAGGCTGCAGAAATAACAACGGTACGTATTCCAAAAACAACAAACCTAAACAAATTAGTACTAGTAGCGCATACCAATGCTATTTATGTAGATTATTTATGTTTAAGATATTAGTGAAATATTAATAAGTTTAATAATCCTTTTTCTTAAGTACTCTCGTCTCTTTCTGTCACAATACTATAACGCTGTGATGAAAAGAGATAAATATCGTTATGAACACTGTTTTACTCGATATACAATTCCATTCCGCACGTAATAAGTAAAACTATTTATTTCGCTAAGTATGATAAGCGGTCATCAACTTTGCTCTCCAAATTCAAAACGAATCCTAAGAAATCGTGTAGCCTTAATATCTAATGTTTTCATTCAGCATTTTCGTGGCTAGACCGCATAGTTTTATAATTCGAGGGTAGTGTAGTAGAAGAAATATAATTCATAAGATAATGTAACCCCGGCCCTGGCTCCTCGCGCACTCTATTTTCCTATTTGCGTGGCAGATTGGCTGTGATTGTATTGTTTGCAGGGAGGAGTCTCCCCAGCCGGAAAAATATCGCCTGTGAGGGTTAACTTGAGTATTGTCAATATTGAAATTAGTGGGATGGAATGAAAGCATCGCTTGGTATTTAGTTAATAAGGGTGGCCAAACCTAGATATGCTTTTCTTACCTTAGTGCGTTTGGAACAACGAATGTTCTTAGAATGACCTACCATGTCATATCGAGGAATACTAGAATTAATACGACATTTAGGTGAACGACCGATAAATAGATTTTTCACATAAATATCCATAAATACTAAGCTTTAAATACATAATTATTTAGCTTAAAATACATTACCTGCTCATAGTTTATTTAATAATATATAACTTATTGTTTGTATTTATCCAGCTAAATAGGCATTATAGAAAAGTGCTAAGACTGTTCAAATAAGAACGTCTGCGTATAAATCAGCGGATGATTGTCAATAAGCAATATTGAAGACGTAAAGGTTGATCGTACGCGGTAACTTTTATGAGAGCGAAATTGTATTTATGCGGTGTCTCTCGCGATTTATCGCTGTATTGCTATATGGATATTGAGATCAGAGTAACGATGATATGATGTAGGTGGAATTTGTTGATTTATATTTTTGTAAAGGATAATGCTTTAATAATTACGCAATAATTTGTAACTTAGAATTGAATCTTACTATATCCTCATCTAAGTAAACACTGAGGTTTCTGTTTAGGATACCAGGGTGGCCGTATGCCGTTGGGGCCCATAGATTATAGCTTCATAATCAGCTTTAACCTTCCTTTATAGCAATTAAACCACCTAATAAATAATGAAAAATATCTTTAAAATATAGAAAAACCAATTAAAAAATAAACAAATATTGTTATAGAACACGCCGCGCCGTGACAAGAAGACTGAAATCCGATTGATTTAAAAATGTGCGCGTAAATCAAAACTAATTTCAATAAAAGGTTTCGCTGTGTCTAAAGCTACATTTCTATTACAAGCATGATAGAATGACTTGAGCCTAGTCGCTTTAACACGTCCAACCACTACTTATCTAATGAGTTGCAAAGAAGCGCGTGTCTAGTAGACACTCTTTCGCGACATAGTAGCCGCAAACGACACTAACGATGTGCAATATCAACATTTAATCGTAATAAACAATGAAAAATACACCGTATTACTATGTGATAGGGAATAAAGTTCCGTTTGACGTTTTATCAATCGTAGAGCGTTGTGTACATCTAATTGGAGTTGGACGCCGCCGGCGCAAAGAAGTTTTAATTGTTGTCGCGGGTCGTGTTTGAGTGACGCAAATCACCATTTCACCGCTGACAATTGTATACATGAATTGCGTTTACTTTTTGTTCGTATAAACTGTAGCGAGGTTTGCAGAAAATCATATTTCGAACATACTGCTACTGTGTAGTGAGGAACTAAAGTAAAGTAAAATGTAAAGTGCTTTATTAACATTCTCAACAGTTATTTAATTGGCATTCACTAATGTGATGGTGAATTTTTTCTAAACAATAATGAAAACAGATAGACGCGAGTCTGTCATTGGTGGCGATTCTGATGTACTTACACACTCTAATCTAAAAATTTCTAAATTTAGCTTTAGACCTGTCAAACAGTTTTAGTGAGCGTAACCTATTCTGTATATCTCTAAATTGATAGCAATAAGGTTTAAATTGTCAATGTGGAAATATATAGAATAGCTAACACACGTTTGACAGGTCTAAACCTAAATTTAGAGATTTTTAGTTGTAGAGGTGTACATCAGAATCGCCACCATAATATCTCAAGCTTAGCTCAAAACGCGATCTGATATTTTGAAGCCACCTGATTTATTTGTAGTTTATCGACAAATGATTAATTTCGTGTAATATATAATTGTGTGTCATAACATCTGTTTCAGGTTCACAAAGACTTCTTCGGTCGCATCGTCCCGATCTCCCCGGCTCAAAAACAAGGTACGGTAACTATATTCATAGATGCACCAATTAGCAATAAAATTCGATATGTCTTTTATTAACATACTATTATTAAATACTCATTAATAAAACACTTTGTTAACGGATTTAAGTTATTTTTGCAAAATTTAAATATATTTACATTATTTTATATTTTTCCGACGTTTCCCGGAGTGGATACCAACTGCGGGGCAATAAATACAGATAACACACAACCTCTGCAGCTGTAACACTTATTTTGACAATTAACACTTTTGTCTTCAGTCTCCCGTGACCACGCTGTAAAGCACTCGAAACGTCGTAAATATATTTAAATTTTGCAAAAATACATAAATTAAATCCGTTAATAAAGTGTTTTTCTTTAAAATTCGATTTGCCGTTGGTACAAATAAATAAAATTACAGAGCTCCTACTAAATGTAGTATTAACGAAAATATAAATGTGCAAAATTCTCGAGTCGGAGTAGCGCATGATCCAAAAACAAAATCAATTAAACTTCGCTCGGCTTATTCGAGGCTTGGAATCAATCAAACAATCTATGATAACATTAAAATGAGAATAAACACAGATATTCTATAAATAATAACACCAATCAACACGTCCCAAACACATTACCGGGACCAAAATATCGCATAACTTAAATAATGTAACCGCCTATTATTTTCAATTATACCGCCGGCAAGGGTTGTTAATATTCATTCTTGTCATCCGACGAACATCGAACACCTGATCCCCGGTAATCGGACCAATTGTCTGCCATTTTCATATTAATCTGAGATAATATGGTTGGATTCTTATAGAGTTGCCTATTTATAGAGTGTTTATAATATTGGTGCACGTTTTACGCACGGTCGCGTCGGTTGGACCCAAACTAATATTGTATATGTACATCAAAACATAACAGATCCGTGGAGTCAAGAAAGTTTAACAAACACATTATAGTACAATTCAAATGAATGTTTTAAATATAATTGGATAAATGCATTTTTTATAATTTTTAATTGTAACTTATTTATTTAGAAAACAAACAGACATATCACTATATATAGAAAAAAAGAGAAATACACTATGAACATAATAAACATCGGATATATCCATAAACAGTTTCACTATATAATAAGAAATATATATATAAAAAGGACAGCAATACAAATATATGGACATTCACAAAACAGTGGACAGTAACTACTGTTTTGAATTATTCTTAATAATATATATCATATCTGTGATATATCAAACAACATATTTCTTAAAACAAGAACTACTGTTTAAATATTATACATTCAATATGATGTCGTAACAAGACGTATATTTCTTAAATAATTACTTAAAAATTATAACTATATTCTAAACTCGACACCTATCCATTCTTGGATTCGTAGCATCCATAATTATTGACTCCAAAATTATATTACTATTCTCAAAGAGTATCAATTAATAATGTTAAAGTATACAATTCTATTAGGAAAATACGTAGCATACATATTGTATGTCATGCTCAAATGTTCCATTACACAGCAGATTAAACACAGATATTATCCATTTCGGTAACGCGTGTAGACTTAGAATAATTACAGCCAGCGTTTGTAAATCCTGAGATGAAACAATTCATACAATAGGGCAAGTTGTAATGAGCCCCTCTAAGCTAATTGTTCTCGCCGAAATCGACTTACTGTTTGATTTAACGGGCTCTGTAGGGTGTTTCTACATCGGTTGCTAAGATAGACTTCGTATATATTTTACATCACTATCATCAGGCTCTAAGTAAGTATTGATTGCTTGTGTAGCCAATTATTTGTAATATTTAAGTTATTTCAGATAGTAAAAAAGTAGTTTTGTAAAAAAATTACAATAATTACCAATATCAGAATATCTACTTCTTAGGACATATGATACCCACACAAACGTTAATCGTACCGGGAATAGAAGCCGGAACTTTCTGTTTGGTCCAGGTGGAGACTATTTCGTCCAAGGGTTGTTAGTGATTGGTTGGTCTCTTTTTATTTCCATTGCTGGTGTGAGTACAGCTTCTCTCGCTCTATATCACTTTCAATGAAGGGTGTTATAACAAATATTTGTGTAAAACAAATAAATTCACTTTTCAGGGCATTATTATTATATTATAAGACATCTTATAAAACATCCGTCTTATTGCACTCTTCTAAGTACTGTTTTGTCTCTTTCTGTTAAAAATGTTGAGTAACAAAAAGGTAATGATCTAATATAATTTTTCATGTTTTAGTGTAACATAGCCTTAACTATCTCATTATAATATTCCAGTCGTTACTTGATTTTAGTTAAATGCTATTAATTCCGGGTTCGAATTATACGGCCCCGATTTAGTTTGTTCTTCATTATTCCGAAACTCTTAAATGTTGATTTATTGGTAAAATATATTAACTGATATTCTGCAAATGTCTTATTAGTTACAGTTTCGATCCTTTATACTTAAATGATTCATATATGTTTCACCGGAAGTAGAAGTAAACCTCCAAGCCGATACGTGCACACTCCTAGAGGCTAAAATTGTTTTAGTTATTTAACAATAAAAGTACCAGACGTTCAACCTGACCCAAACCAAATTTCTTTAAACATTTAACTTTGGACCTGATGCTGAATTGGACAGTTTGAAATATTTTCAAATCCACAGATGCAGTATCTGATGTTATATCTTCGAGCAATGTGTTCTACCAATACAGAGAAGGCTACAATAACGCAGTGAGAAGAAATATTCGGATGCGAGATTTATTATAAAGTTTATATTAAGGTTTAACGGCACTTGTAAAAAATAATAAAATTATGTTTCTTATACTTTGTTTTTGTTAATGGACGAAATTTTGTTTGAATACAACCTCAGGATATTTGCGTACGTGAATTAGCCGCTAACAGATAATCAAAGCTTTTTAACATAAAGTAGGCAAAGCTTTTTAACAAAATGTCAATAAAAAATCTAGAGGTAAATATACTTATACAGTATTAATACAGCAGCACATACAGCTTAAACAGCTCTCGACTGTAATCATACCATAGGCAAAGGAAACATGGATGTCCTAAACAAACCTGTCCTGAGGTTAAAGGACGCGTGTAAACCTAGAATGAAATAATCGGAGTTACCCCGAGCTGGCTGGGTTACACAGTGGTTGCCCTCTACCAGAAGCATGGACGTTAAGTCAAATGTATAAATAATAATTAATAACTACAATACTCATATATTCAATCAAAAGAAAATATAACTTTCGTAGCGATAAATGTACCCAATTTAATGATATCAAATGGTTCCTAGATTAAAGCTTCATTTTAAGGATTTTATGGCTATAAATTTAAGCATTTCAGAGATTGTTCAAATTCCTAATCTCTACTGTAGAACGATGAAAGTTTAATCACCGTATACCCACTTACAATTAAAACTTTCTTCGCTAACTTCAATGATTAATTGTTCTTCTGATATACGTTTGTTCTTGGTAAAGGATTGCTAAAAGTTGTTAAATATTTTATGAACCTCTCAACAATAATCCGAGAATAACGTCTGTCACTAAAATGCATAAGTTATAATTTATGAACCAAAAGTTTTTCAATTCACTTGTTTTTATTGTGAAACGCTTTGTATATAAAGTTTTAGTATGCAACGTGGAAAGGTATAAATTAAATTTTTATTTATGGATTCAAAAGTCCCTTTAAAATATTTGTACTTAAGTGATCAGTCATGAAAATATGTTGGCATGATATTTCATGTTTAAAATATTGTGCAAAACTATGCAAAGCTAAATTTTTATTTAGTAGCAGATTGCATTCGATTTCTAAGCGGAAAATCTCTTAAATCGTAATATATTACAAAAATGTAATATGCACAAATCGCTACACTAAATAAGGGTTGATCGTGATTGCACATTTAAAATCTAGTTTTATTTCTTCATCAAGAAATTTTTAACAATTTGGTGTCGTGTTTTGATAACAACACACTCAGGATAGCATTTTATGCCGTATCAGCGATGCTAATGTTTCGAACGATGGCGTTAATAGCATCCGTTCGCATACCGGCAAAAATGCCCGATGCACTACAAAACATAGGCAAGCTCAATAGCAGCCTGAGAGTGCTGTGATTTACAATGCCTTAAACAGTGTTATTTTAATTTCTGGTGAACTACGCGTGAACCTCCGGTCCAGCATGTTACCTCTTGCTCCTCATTCCTCCATCTAACACTAACTCTGTTACTATATCAATAATCAAAAAGTCTTACTATCTTCCAGCATACCCGTTATTTTTCTTAATTTCTACCAAAGAAGATCAGAGAAGGTCCAAAGAACACGCAAACACAGAAGTACTTCTCTTAGTATAATAATGTTTGCTTTAGACAGAAAATAGCACTTCACGTTGACAAGCCGGATCTAAAGGCAAACAACATCATTAGTACATACTTGGATATAAAACCATCAAGCAGTCTATCAAGTATCTTGGCTACTATGTAATGAAATGGCTCTATACTTATAGAGCCATTTCATTACCTACTATAAATATACTATATTCAATCATAGATAAATCTCCTGAAGAAGAGTGTCTAATACAAAAGGCAAAAAGCATGGTTATCAATCTAGGCAAGTGCAGTCCAGCGTGCAGGAGGTCGGGCACCAGCATGGAAATGCTAACGAGCATAATAAACATCTCCATTCCAACCCACCACGATTTATGTATTTTTATTATCTGCTTACAACTTAATTTTTACTAAATCAACCTGTGGTTGGCAAATGAGAGGCTCAATATTCAATAATATTAGCAAGCTATGTCCAGTAGGTTAAATGCATTAGAAAGCGTAGTTGGGGATTGCTTCCTATTTATAAGGGTCGTTTCTTGCAGTTTAATTCAGTGAACAGACGAACCTGATATGTATAGAACCCGCTTGCAGATAATGTATAGAAATACATGAATGAAACACTTAAGTTTTGATAAATGTTTTATTTGATAATAATTAAAACAACTAGCCACGTGTATCTAGTAGTCTACGTGTATTATAATACATTGTATTTAAATGGTAATATGAAATTAAATATATACAACCGGCGACAACAATTCCCTAACGCGTGCATGGTGCAGTAGTTCAGACGTTCGTAAATATTTACAGACACACCGGAAATAGATTTTCTTAATAATATAAGCATTATTTGTATTTGATTATATTACCTATATTTAAAGTAGTCGCTAATTACGAAGTAGAAGTATCATTTGGAAATCGTCTCTAAAAGATTACAAAAACATTATTATTTTTGTAAAATAAAAAGTATTTGACATGATCTACATAATATTTATTTTTAACTGAACCTTCTGATTATTCAATCGGACAAATGTCTTAAACTTGTTTCAGGAAGGCGGACAAAAAGCGAAATTATTACTTCCGACACCAATGCTTCATTAATTGTACTAAATTTTACTTATATTTATCAATAACAATGTGAGACTAACTTATACTTATCAAATAATTAGCCTCAAATTTTAAACTGTAAAATATTATTTACATTCCAAAAACGAAAATCTATACATAGTTTTGGTCGAAAATACTGTCGTAACAATGACACATTATTTGTTCTGTTTGACAATTGACATTAGGCAAATTTGTGCCAATAGTGATAGATTGGTACTCCTTTAAATAGAACGAAAAAGGTTTCACGTTTAACGACGCAAAACTTAACTTTAACACTTTGTCAAAACCATAGAGCTGTAGATTGTCATAGATATAACTCATAATGTACAAAGATGTATTTAGCTAGATATACAACTATATACTTATTGTAACATTATTATTATTTGCAAAACATTTAAATAATGCATTAAATTATATAAGACATTTTAAATGTTTGATATGAAAACAAAGTGAACAGTTTTTTTTTTATTGTAATTCACAAAAACCACGGTTCATAGCAAATTTTATTAATAGATTACCATACCATACTTCAATATAAATAAACTATTTACTAACATTTAATTATTACTGTTTAAAGTAATAAAGTAATGCTTTTCTACTTAATATTAAGTAGTAAAGCATTACTTCGTGCGATGTTCTTTTGATATATTTCTTTTTGTATTTTTTGTTGTTGAAATATTTAATATTGTTGTCTCACTCGCTCAAGGTTAATCAGAGATTCTCAATTGATTAAAATTTCGATGGCCAACTTTAGGTCCAATTAAATAGCGGTTCTAAAACCTTTTCCATATCAGTATAGAAAATGACGCAACGTTCTATTCTATATGCTTCTGAGGATCGGCCTGCGTGGTTGAAGGCTGTGCATCATGAGGTAAGAGTGACAGTGGTAAGGGAGGAAGATGTAGTGGTAGCGGCAGAAGCGCTCTTGACTGGAAATTAGCGAGAGATTGCAGTAACGCTGCGGAGTGTTCGTGAGCTTTGCGCCTGAGTTCAGCTACGCTTGACGAACGAGCCTCTTCTTTGGGGCAGCAGGGACATGGGGCACCCCAACCTGGAAAACAAATGCCTTGTATAACGAAACTATAAATTAGTTTAAAAATCAATTATGTTATAATATTGAAATAAACAATTTGAAATAATGTTTAATTTAAAGTTGAACCAATTCGTATCACAAGTCTCAATATAAATTTACGGTTTGTCAAACTTCTCGTAGTATTTTGATCTTAGAACTAAATTTTAGATTATAAAAAGATAAAACAGTCAATTGAAACACAAATATTTTTCAATACAAAAATGTTGTTGCAAAACTAAAATTAATTCCCTACGAAACTGTTTTAATCGATGTGAATGTGCTCAGTCTAGACAGGCTTCCTTACTAATATGTCAATCTGTCTACGTAGAGCCTCTACGAGATGCTACGAGAATTGTCTTTGTAAACTGATAAAGGTTTTCCATATTACTTCGAACTACTATTAATGGAATGAAAATATGACGACGATAGATTTGAATTCGGTTGTTTATATATAAATAGTTTTTATAATAATCAAATAGATGATTGGAATATGAATATATTCGTATCTTTTTACACAAACAATTTAAAATTCCTTAAATATTTGGTTAACATGAATGAAAAGTTCTAATGATTTTTCTTCTTCTTATGGTCTCCTTTTGGAGGTTGGCGATCATTATAGCTAATTTGAGTTTGGATGCCGCCTTTCTGAATAATGATTTAGTGCTTTGACCAAACCATTGTCGAAGATTCTTTCTTCTTCTTCTTAAATATTGACATAAATATTGTTATATACAATAATATATATCTTAAAAAAAAGACTTACTTACTTAAGTTAATACCAACATATTACTAATGTTCTTAATGTTTTATATAATTTCTTTAGTCACACATCTATATGCACCATTGTTAAGCGGCGCTTCCCGCCCCAAATCTAAGAGTAAAAACCCATAAATATACACATACCTTTCAAGGGGAAGAAGGGTTGCGACAAATGGTTGAGATGCTGCGAGAGATGAGAGAGGTGCGGGGGTAGGAAGAGTGGGGGCGCGGGGGGCGCGTCCGAACCGGCTGTCGACGAGCGGTAGGCACCCGTACTGAAACAATCGTATACATTATCATTCATTCTAAAACTGTACAAGTACGTGGTCATTTTCAGTAGTTATTACTGAAATAAGTAAGGGTATGTACATGACATAGATACATAAGGATTATGGCATTGCATGATCGAATAAAAAATTTAAAGTTCAACTTATAAATATTCATATTTATTCTCGTTGACCGGGCTGGGACCGATTCTCGGTACGGTCAGTTAGCACCCACAACACAGGCTTTAAATAGTGTACCTTCAGACTAACCAATGAAACCCATTCGATATTATTTTCAGTACTACAATTTGACAAATGCTTTATTTTTAACCATAGCGCTTTGTGAGCTCAAAGATCATAAGAAACAATTTCATAACCTGTTATGTAAAAGACGAACGCTTGTAACTCAAATGAATTGCTCAAAATGACTTCAAGCACAAAGAAAGTGTCAAGAGTGTCTCGTGTTGCAAAATTCAAAACACTACATCGCGTCAGAGATTGGAGACAATGAAATGAACGGCGGCCGAGGTGTCGCGCTA
Organism: Pontia daplidice; assembly: GCA_963693355.1. Lineage (NCBI taxonomy): Eukaryota > Metazoa > Arthropoda > Insecta > Lepidoptera > Pieridae > Pontia > Pontia daplidice. Next base: position 1,924,420 of record CAVNZL010000009.1, on the reverse strand, counting down.
CTACGGCATTCTCTTAGTGCATACTTGATGTTCCGACGCGAAACCAGAGCAAGTTATAGAAGGCAGCGGTCTTAGACGGGATTGAGAATACAATTTCCTGGATTTTCGTGAATATATCATTCTTAATTAGCCTTATTTCAACTTAAAATTGGTATAAAACTGGTCGATTTGTACATCATTGTTATATGCAGTGGGAGCAACGCTCAAAATGTTTTACCGAGCTCTATTCATTCAAATTTATTAATTTCTGATGTAAATGATACAAATACCCAAGTCTTTCAATATAAAATGATTGTGTTACAGAACTATTAAAATAAATAAAATACATTATGCATAGATAACTGTTTTTTTTTGTTTTACTATAAATAAATAAATGTTATGTTTTAAAGTATAAATAGCTCATAACTGATGAACTAAAGAAAATTTTCAGGTCCAATGTCCTCTAACGCTACCGCTCACTCCCTAAATACAATGTCCCTCCGAGCATTCGTTCAATGGAATCAAAGGATTTGCGTTCATTACAAGTGCTAATAATTGATGAGTCAGCATACCGGCCACCGCATACTGACAACGTAATTCAGCTCTCTCTTGCCCTGATTGCCCTGATATAATTATATTTTCACTTTGGCAACTTCAAAAGTCTTTTATTAATGGGAGTTAAAAAACAACAGAGCATTCAACATAAAGAATAGTAAAACAAATTGCGTTATAAAGTATATTATAGGGCTAATTACCAGTGTTGGAAATGTTGAATGAAAAAAACTGTTAAATTGATATACTGTTATATTTTCTTTAAATACTGTTGAATTGTTGAACACTGTTATAATATTATAACTGAAGCTGTGTTAAATACTGTTATTGAGTCTGTTTCAGACTGACTGAAATCTTAAAACAAACCCTTAATATTAATTGTCAGTGGGCCGCTCAGTCAGCTGTTGGGAGTTCATTACCCGAACAAATACATAATTTGATTACGATAAATATATCGATGATTTGATTACGTTTAAAGTTTTTTTACATTTAATCGCTTAAATGAATTTATATTAGTCTAATCAATAAGATCACAAATATTTCTAAAGATGTCAAGTAGAAGCTCCATTATCAGGGTCAACCCTTCAGGCTTACCACCCGTACCTCTATTAATTGGTTTTCCACTCAAAGAGGGAATATCTCCTTAAAGATTCTCTAATATGAATATTCAACTAGAATTTAACAAAGGGAATACTAAGTCTTAATGGTGTTAGTAATTATTTTGATTAGGGACTATTTCACCTTCGAGAATAAGCTAAATCTCTAAAGAGATGGCATCGTCACAGAAATACTCTGAGTTTTTATGATAATATATAGAGATCAAATTTATTTAAAATCTTATTTTCATAAATAATAATCTATAACAAAGAATTACATTATACAATAGAATTTGTGGAAAAAGTGGACTTCTTGATAGATAGTGGTAAAATAATAATAAACGAAACAGCGAAGAATTAAAATTATGTAAGTAATATAGTAAGATAAATTTTGGTTTGCTTGGGTTTCAATTGCAGATATTATAAAACTTTGAAATGCATTTGAATAGCATATCAAAGGTAAATTAAAGCTTTGGAACCATTACACTTGACATGATTTGATAATTGATTAAGAAACTAATACAATGAACAGCACATCCAACACCAATCCAATTAATATATAGCGAAACGCAATGTATTTCGTGCACATCGCTATATCGTATTTTTTTTTCCTAAAGACAAACGAGAAAACGGTTGTCATGATCAACAACATGAAATCTTTTTAATATTAAATAAAAAGAAAAAGCCGAAGAATAAGCAATATATATGTTTAATTTATACGAAGTTCGTCAATAATTTCTGGCTAACAAATGATCGCGAACCAGTCACGATTCTCGGTACGGTACTGGAAAGCACCAGTAGTCACAGTGTACTTAAAAAAAAGAAGCAATCATCCGCTCAGCTGCACTTAACTCCACGTGGGAAGCTTCAGATGATTTCGTCTCACCTTGAAAGTATAACTAACAGTAAAATTAACTATATTTTACTCGTACTAACGATGCGCGAATCTCATAGGTCACATGCACGCTTCTATCATACGACATACAGCATCGAGAGCATTGTTCTACATGGACGGGAGATCGGAGACGGGTGTAATTTAAACACATCATAATAAATATAAAACAAATGATAGATTAAATTACATACCAACAAATTTTCGAATGTTATAATTTTTTTTTAAATATTGTTTATGTATGCCTGCAACACGTTACGCGTACGCGTTATTCAAAGCGTTGCCTAATTCAAACTAGAAAACTATATTACTACAGCAATTTGTATAAGCATTAGACCAAAATATATGCATAAACGCATAAAATATGCTCATACGTTGCTCAGCTATAATTAATGTTGTGTAGATTGCTATCAGAGTGTTAGGTGTAGTGTAGGTAATGACTGTTCAATTATTCATGCAATTAACTGATTATAGCGACACTAGGGGACACTGGGGGGAGGTGGACCCGTTTTAGTTTGTTACATAAACTTTGAATAACCATTCACTTATGTATATGTTTCTCTTACCACTATCATGAACTTTAAAAAATATATTGAATTTACACGAATCAAATAAAGGTCCATCCAATATAGATAAGCGGAATATTACAATTTTCTATATATATTTATACTAGAAATGATCAATTTGATATAAGTGAAAATGATATGAAAATTAAAAAAGAGTTCGAAGAAATAACTGCTACTCGAGATACCAAAATTGAATTTTAAATTTCGAAGACGTATTACATCTACGCGATACAGGCTATAAACATCTTAACCTTCTTTCATCAAGCCTAAAACGTTCTGCGGCTGATATAATTGTTAACACCACTTATACACGCGCCGCTGCTGTATCCACGAATTACTGTCAATTTATCTCTTTGCATAATTAATTTTCATTTTGTGAACACGCCGTATTATGTTACAACTATATTTTGATCATTTATTCATGATCGTTGAATATCAAAGGATACAATTCGGTAATGTTAGCGAGGGCAAGAACGGAATGTAATGTGGTTTGCATGTGTTTAAACTTTCTTTTTTACCAATTTATGATAATATGAAAAATTGTGGAATTCGTTGCGCGAAATTCGTTATTTTTACATACGAGTTTTTATAGTATAAATGAACTGGAATATTACAGTTTATTTATAGAAGTTTCATTGGCGTAATATAAATTAGTTCTTGGTGGGAGCAACTTTGTATCGTGTTATGGGTAAACACAACCCCATGATACGGTCAAATTTATCCAGTCAATATAGTTAAATATATCCTATTCTGTGGTGCCATACATATTATTTTAAAATCTTCCTCGAACGTGGTAAAACAGGTAAATGACTACGGCGTAGTGCTACGCCGTAAACGACCTTACGTGTTTTGAGCATACGGCTTATAAATATAGTTAAGGCAGAAATATAATATAAACCCTGAAGTGATTAAAATTGTTTAGACAAAAAATTAATAAAGCTTAAAAGGTAAGACATTAAAAATAACACCACTTTGTGTATCTTTACGAAGGAAATTTAATTTTAAGTGAAAGGTAGGTACGGCTCGGGCCTAATTGCCAATTTTCCTTTTACGCAGTTTTTTTCAGCTTTTAAGGAGAAAAATTCGTTAATGCATATTTAATCGGCGTAATCGTCTCTCCCTCACGAAATTACCGAGACGCGGACGCCTCTCACTTTTTATATAAATGGAATATTAATACTTAAAAACTTGTTACACAGTTATTTAATGAGATCTTTATTGAGGTGAGAAAGAATGTGTCATCAAGGGGAGAAAGCGATAGACGTCACACTTTCTTCGAAGCGCATAGTCCTCTATACTACAAATACAACGAGATTTAAATCGTACAACCATTCATATCGTAATCGAATAGATTTTTTACAGTCTATAAATTTATAGCCTAAAATAATTCAAATATAATAATAATATTAATTATTAAACAATTGAGTACGTCTAAATTTTAACAATAAAGCTCGTTCTAGCTTTAAAAATAAATAAATTTTGTAAAAGTCGAAATTGGCCGTTATATCGCTGTCATAAATCACAAACAAAAAAAATATGGTGCATTTTAAAACCAATTTGCTAAATTCATACGACACACGTAATTTTACCGTATATCTCTCGTATGTAATCCACTCGAATTACTATCCCAGTCAACTATCCGGTCTCCTGGGTGAGGCCGCGAGTCCACAATCATTTTCTTTGAGCCATAATCCCGCCTCATATATAATGCGTGCATATAAATTTCAATTTTAAACCCGCGCGGCTCGGGTTACAGACATTTGCGGAATTACGCGGTTGTGGGGTAGCACCGAGTTACTTAGATATTATTCGCTTTTATTTTAGCTTTGGACGTTTATTTATTGAAAGGGAACATGAAATAGATTTCACTTGTTAAATGTCAAATATTTCATTTTTTTAAACATTGCTGTAATATTTGAATAATAATTAAGACGTTCGCCAAGGACATGGACAGTTGGATAACTATAAACGTATCAAAGATCGTAACTACTGATTTATAAAGAAAACGTTACCACAGGTTACATATATTATGTAACGTACAATTTAATTAATAACGTAAAATTTAGAAAGCACTATTTAACATAAAAATGCAAATTATGCAACAACACTTCTATGTGCAAAACAGCAATTTTATCGTATAAGTCGTAGTGACCTTTCGTCACGATTAATATAGAATTTTAAGTTTTTAGATAAAAAATAATTTAAATAAATAAACAATAATTTCTTTCGCCCATAATGTTATGTTTGTCGTGCAGCAATGGAAACAGTCTTGTTGCAGACCGCTCTGTAATCAAGTAATGTGCTCGCGACGATGGTATGAATAAGCTAGTATTTTACCCAACACTTTCTATCTTTCACCTCGAATTTATCTTATTTGATTGCAGTACTCTTCTTGAGTTCTTGAGTATATAGCTATGTTATATTTAGAAAATTTATAAATAAAAGCCTATTTATTAAAAAGATAGGAATTGTATACTGATATTAATAGTTATTCTATCAGCTTGAAACAGCTATTCTATTAATAGTTCTTTAAATATTAAGTGATATTCAAGATGTCAATCTTCAATTTATTAGTTATTTTTGGTCTTTTGTAACCGATCAGTATGTAAAATCACTGTATCAATAATATTTAGGTATCTATATAAATGAAACCGTAAAATTGTAATTGGAATAATCCTAAGAGAAAATAATAACATTTGCGTCTATTCGAGCTAATGCACCGTGTCTTGACTCCCGACGGACTGTAAACTGCTTATTTTAAAACATCCCACTTTTGTTCATAAGCTCCGAAGAAAGCTTTTGGGGTGTTTTTTAAGCTTTCCATAAAAGGATTATTTGCTCTTAGTACATATGTAAAATTTTAGATATCAAAAGCTAAAGGATTTTGTATTCTGTATTAAAAGATGAAATCTGGAAAATTTCGACCAGCTGCACAAAATAATATGAATGTTATTTTTCCAAAATTCAAATCTTTTTCAGATATTCATTTTTTTCCATGGGCAGCTGTATCACTTAACATCAGGTGAGCCTCCTGCTCGTTTGCCCCCTGTTATATAAGAAAAAACAAACTTTGAGATTACTAGCTTAAAGAAAATGATAATGCAATGTCAACAGTGCATAAAACGTAATAAATCATATCCAATTCATTATACCTACCTATATATATAAGTTTGTGAAACTCTTAGTCATTATTTACAGAGAACCTATTTACTGCTATATATCAAAATGGACGTGACTCGGTAATCGTAAAAAGAAAAAGAATGAAATTACTTATAGACAAGAAATTACTATACCCAAATTAAAAGATTATATGCGCGCACCTGATGTGTGCACTTTGTGTAGAGTAGACACAAATACCAGATCTAGGTTTTAGGATTAACCAGAAATTTATATGCAATTTTGTTAATACTAAACCGATAAACATAAATTTTTTTAAAAATATATATAATAATCCTATAAGTCACTGAAAGTTACTTTCACATTAAAGTTTTGGAAAAAGTGGTATCAGACTTCAAAAATTAGTACTTTTGAAGTATGATACGACTTTTTCCAAAAAATGATATTAATGTAAAAAAAGAAGATTAAGATATGATCATGAAAATTTGGATTAGAGGGAGACCAACAAATTAATATGAAGACTATACATAATACCATCTTATATATATATATACTCCTACTCCTATAAGGTATATATATATATATATATATATAGCATTACAAAAAGATTGGTTCAAGATTTCAATGACCCCATTGAAACTAACTAAAAATTCATATAAAATTTAAATATATATAAAACAATCTCAGTATACCTTTATTGAGATTGTTGTAATTCGTTTAGGCAGACGATTATTATTAATGGATGGATTCAAATACGTCCCAATTTATAACGATGTTGATATATGAAAAGCATTCAAATTAATATAAATGCATATTACGCGCTAAATTGATACATTACGTCACCCTGAGTCATAAATTCTAATTGAAGAGTTATCAAATTAGAAAAATTAAATGATGAATAAACTCCAATTAAATGTTATTGCGTAAAAAAGGTATAAATTAATGCGTACAATGAGTCTGTGAGCGACATGCGAGCGACAATTCGCGTTATTGTTCATTGTACTAGGGTTGACACACGAGGTTTTTTATGTGTACGTTGGCCATACTGAGCGTTGGATTCGGTACCAAGGGATTTAACAATCGCAAAGTGAATGAGAATATCGTGTGAAAACTGGCAACTTAGAATGAAACGATACCTAAATATGAACATATGTAAATATATGCCTAAACATGACTTTTTATTTGTTTTATGGGCGAATAATTATTTGTACTAGGTTAAATTAAAAAATCGCTAAAACCTCTCAATAATATAGTTTTTGTAATGGAAGTTCTGCAATTGACAAAGTTATATACCTAGTCTTTAAAAAAACGTATTGACGAAGGATTAAATTTCTATTTCTAAATTGATCTATATTTTCGGTAGAGATTTTTAATTTTCAAGTTATATACTTGAATTTCAAATGTTATTTATATTAGATACATTTTTAACATTTGTGAAATGTATAAAAGTGAATATTATTCTTTTACGTAATAGTGTATTTGGCAAGTTTTGGACTTTACTTCTCTTTCCTACTAATAGTTAAATTTAATCTATAACGGAATTAAATGTATCAAAGCCAAATAATGTTAAGCAAAGCAACAACTGTCAACCCTGCGATGTAAGTCTGTAATTACACGTTTAATTGTATTAATTAGAGTGAGTCTCGAAAGGGTTCCGTCGCAAATTGAATAACACAAAACGCCTACATCAAATATCATACTTATATGGGTTATTATCATAATAATATTAATATCAATGATACTTATTAGTTTCATAAGGGTTATTTCGCTGTTCCAACCGTCTATTTTATGTAAACTTGATCCTATTATTCTGTGGATGTATTATTTAATAAACGTTTTCACATTATTTAAGTAGTTTTCAAAGCCACGATCAAAAGATAAAAGTAAATAATACTTAAGTATCACATAACAAGTGTAAATGATATAATTCTTTGTCTATTTACATGATACATAGCGAGATTAAACAGCAAACTTCAAACGATACAGTCGCGACGTCAAAGGCACGAGCGATTCCTGGCAAATTGTATTTACGCGTCCCGTGGGGCGGCCTTATCGAATTCCCTATCAAAGAGCCGGCATTTTTAAAACTTCCATCGAACCAGGTAGCCACCACCGTATGGCGAATTGTGGCCGCTCTTTGTTCTTAGCCTTTATAGGGTTGACGAAGTTACTGAGTTTCGGCGCTCGAATAATTTGTATTCCCGCGCGATACGATTATCCAAGTTACGGAATCCGATCCGACAGAGCCGGAATTCAATTCACGGCGACCGCTTGAACGGATACAGAACTACGTTTATATATTGTGAAACGGGAAAGAATGCAAATCAGCTCATTTCAAGCGAAAGCACAGACTTCTGTATTTACATCGCATATCTTAATCCAACGTATACAAATGAGCTCATTTCTATTCCGCTCGCAAATAAATTCATAACTCGAAAACTCATAAAATCACCCGCGAAATAGAGTTTTATTAAACGAAAACAGCCATCGCGGTCCGTGCATAAGTTAACATAACATTCCATTCGTTGTTAAAGATAAATTAGAATGTTCTCATCCGACGTGGAAATGTATTCGTATCCAATCCTACGAACCCCGAGGCGCACTCGTAATTGCTTAAGAGAAAAATCCAAATGAGAAATGAAAAGGGAATCCCTTTTCACAGAGAAATTATATAATTGAATATCTTTTTCGTAAGTATCATGAGGTATAAAATATGATAATTGAGTTTTTGCTTACGGTGAGCGAGCAGAGTGCGAGAGGATTATCGTTTTATGCCGGGCCCGGCTAATCCTGAGTTACCCTAATCGTAAGAGATGACGGCTTTTGGGAATCCACTTATTATGGCAAATACTACATTCATATTATTCATTTACATCCTAGACACTCGCTACCTTATTCATCCAGACTAACGAAGGAACACTGTAATGACAATGCGATAACCTTTAAAGGAGATAATATACCTTTTTTTTTTTTTGATAACCGAGGAGGAAATGCAATTTACGCATTCCCCGCAGCACAGAGGCTACGGGGATATGTGGGACTCAACTCACACCGGCACACTCTCTGCTTCTCAGAGAGCCGGGTAAACAATACCTACTAAAACACTCCTCGGGTGTGTCCCACACTTCCGCATAAACAGAGACTCCCGGGTTCGCTTTCGCATTCTACCGGGGCCGGAGATAATATACCTATACAACATAGTTCGAGTGAAGCACCGTATCATTTTTATAACCGTATAGATTTATAGCTAACGCTATATGGCTAGCTTCATTCAGGTACGAATTGTTATTTTAGTTTAAAACTATTATTTTCATTTATCATATTTTTCATCTTTTGTTTGTATGTATTAAGCATACTCCTTCCTTAAGGACCGGCAACGCACTCATTAATGAGTGTTTATGGGCTGCGGCTGTCGTTTGGCCTCCTATTTTATATAAACAAATAAAAACAAAATAAAATGTTTACGTCACGTTAATTGTGCTCTATAATGATTTGTGAAACGCGTTTAAGAACTCATTTATATGTTTATTTGACTGTATTGTATGTTTGTAAAATAAGACTGTTTTGTTTCTTGTAATAAATAAATAAATATAATATATATATGCTATTCGCTTGTATATATTACAAATTCCTATAAATAACACCTATATCATATATGAATGAGCTTTTAATTAATTTATTTAAAAAAGTAACTATAATCCCACTACTATAAACTTAACCTTTGATTTAAGAGATTACATGTATTGTAGAGGTTGTATATATGCGATGTATAAACTAATTCTCTTAGAAAAATTCAGGGAAAATCCTGACAAAATGTAGTCGCAATCAAGAGTGTTTGGCGGTAAAGTCGTTAGGCCGTGATGTCGCATCGTGACTCGATTTCTTATGTCTCTTTGATATTCTACCGTCGACACTGATCGCGATTGAGGGAAAATTCAATCAGATATACACTTGGGCTGCAATTTGTAACGTAAAGGCGGTTCATACATTTAGTTTTTATTATAGTCTAGATACAGATGTATTTGTATAAAAATTGTTTTGGAAATTAAGGCATTGAAGGCGAACTTATTGTTGCGACGACTCATTTTGCCAATTATGATCAAATCTGTTCTAGAAAAGTAAGATTTATGTGAATTTATATTCAATTTTATTAAGTTTAAATATAATTTAGTGTAATAATTAACAGTGATATTTAAATTTAACGCTCTTTAAATTAGTCCCGACATTCTATGCCATATTATGGGGTCGATAAAAACCTGATAAGTGATAACCCAATATAGTGGGCGTGGCCACCCCCGACGTTTATAAATAAGGAGTCAGGTGAGTAGCGAACTGAATAGCAATTTCACTTATGAATAATTCAACAGCGTCCGCGAATAAGCGCGTTACGATTTTTCATAATCGCTCCCTTTTCGTGTTTCCCTCCCTGCTTTTATTTATTTTATGCGCTTTAGTTATGATACGGGGAAACACTTGTGTATACGTATAATATTTAAATTATATAAAAACATGTATAGACATAGCAGAAGTATTCTCATACGTCAAGCAATTTTCAGATTATTAACGATTGCGGGAAACATTTGTAACGTTTAAAGCACCAATAGTTAAGCTTTAGCAAAGAGGATGAGGTAAATGTATCAACTTATAGGCACTGTAGTGCGTGAACAAGTTAAAACTGGGATAAATTATAATTTCACTTTTTGTCCGGTAAATATGTTTACAAGACGACTATAAAAAATCATAAATTGTAATAACTACAAAGTCACGTGATTTAAAAGTTATAAATACGTCTTGTATAATTAATGAGATTATGTAAATTTATATTCCATCATCAATCGGAGTCGAACCCACAGACCCGGGTTGCGAGTTAAGACGTCTAATTGAGTGGGATCCGAATAACAAATTAAAATTTCGTCAAGTAATTTGTACTGAGTTGGTATCATTCTTCATCATTTGCATTGAATAGGGTGACCGGGCGTCTGTATGTTCTGAGATGAAAAAAATGTTCGGAAGATTAAGTCAGCTTGAAGGCCAACACATAATTTCTTAACAAAAGTACAATACATTTTATCCCTATCTTTTTGGAATTAGGAATAGTTATATGCAGTTAATTTCGTTGGTTGAGAATTTTGGTATGTAAGAAAGGCTGCCTTGTTCTATGTTAGAAGGTATGCAGTGGTTGACGACACTCACAAAAATGTGATCCATGCCAGACTTTGTTCATTTTTTTTCTCACAACGTCACATTCTAAACAATACAATATAGTTTATATATATTTTGTATAAACCTCTTCGAACAGGCCAGACCGAACACTTCAAAACATATACTCTGGTAGGTTAATATTAGATAGACTTTTGGTCTAACCCGAGAATCTGAGAATCACTTAACAGTGTAACGATATAAATAGATAATGAAACGCATATTAGTAAAATAGATTATCTTTAAGCATATTAAATATGATATTAACAGCACTCGATGATTTACATATTGGTCTATTAGGGTTTTGTACGATGGACTTAACAAGATAACGCCTGATTCTTTTAATTATATGATAGCATTTTATACAAAGAGTTTACACCATCACGCAATAACTGAACATACTGGAATTTGAAGCCGGTACTTTGTTCGGCACTCCAGCATGGTGATCATTGCGCCAACACAGCCGACTCGAAACATAGTTAATCCTAAAATAGAGGTAATTGTAGTGCTCCTACCGCGAGCCAGTGAAGTTGCCGTCCCTCGCTCGAAATGATTTACCTAATAAAAATTATTATGCTGATCCATTTACAACTTTCATCATTTCCCGCAACCATAATTTGTTCGCTCGTCTTATTTACTTTACTATGCAAATGTCCAATATGACTTGCATTCAGTCTGGATTGTTACGAAATTTTCTAATGTTTTTGTTGTTTAAGAATTTGCTTACAAATGGGATATCCTGTGAATAGCGTGCTTTTTTTAAAGGTTGCAATCATGTTTGACAACAATTCCATCTGATTTCCATTTATTTAAATAGGACACAATATGAAACAAAGATATGTTTTTGAAACAAATGTGCATATTTGTTTAGGTGAGATCACGCCAATAGATTATTTACCTATTTAATAAAAACTCCTTGCAGGCTCAATCTTACCAAGTATTCAAAGTGTCCAAAATATATCCTGCTCTGTCAGAGACGCCTAAGAAGCCTTCATTCGAGCCTCCATGTTGTCCCAGAAAAATAGGAGTCAACAAGGAGTACAGACCGTTATTACACGATTTCTTAGAAGTAAAATCTATTCAGTTTGACGTGAGTTGAAGTGCGGTGCCAAAACATGATGATGAGTGAGACAACACTCTCTCAATTTATTCCGTCTCGAAATATTTAATATATTTTATATTTTATATATAAACCTCTTTCACTAAAACCTCTTTTGTTATTTTTAATCACATCCTAAACAGAGTTTGGCAAAACCATATTAGTACACTGATTTATTTTGTACTAATAAATGTCCCGAACGGTTACCAGATATTGTTTCCGACTTCGGTAAGTGATAGTAATGATATTACCATCATTAGAGGTCACGTTCTTATGGGATAATGAGATCGTGAATGGTTGGAATGGATACAAACGAAATAACACTATTTCATTCATTATTCTACACAGTTTTATAGAAATGGTAAGACCACGAATTATCAAGTTATAGTTTTGACGTCCATCAATGTAAAATGTACCTGTAATTGTATGAACAATTAAAGTTCCTTAAAATAGACTTTCACTATGTTCTGGAAACGTAAGGCGGCGCAAGTAAAATATATTCATTTTTCCTATTTATAGTCAATACTTAAAGATATACAAGAAAACAATATATCTAATAGTTATTATTTAATTATATCACAACGCATTAATAAGGGAATAAGTGAATATGTCTGTATAAAATCAATATTTCTGCCTTACTCAACTTCAACGAACTGGTCCAATCGATTTAGCACATTTAGTTAGATCAATATAGTGAATTACATTAATTGTACTTGTATAGAGCATGCAGTACTGTTTTTAAATTTCAAGCAACAGTCTCACCTGATGCTAAGTTAGAGACCTCATTGGATGCAGATTCTCATTTCCGGACGATACGCTTTTCCTTACCTTAAGTCGTATTAGGTCGGAAAAACCTCTGTAGTATATATAAAGCTAATGTGTTTGTTATGTATATTTTAATATGATGAGACCACAGCAAAAACGCAGTAATGTGTAATAATAATAATAAAGCTTTTTTATTTGCTCTAAATTACATATTTACAATCATACACTACTACTTTATTTTTAGTAGGGGTAAGTAAAAAAATGCTTAAAAAGTATTGTCAATATCTACTATATTAGTATTGTCTTTCATTAAATTAGAAACAATTTATTAACTAATTTAAGTTATGTATTTTTGCAAAATTAAAAATATATTTACATTATTTTAATTTTTCCGACGTTTCGCGTACTTTACAGCGTTCGTGGTCACGGCAGAGCACGGTAGGTTAGTAGTGTTAATTGCTATTAGAGTAAATCCCATCTTGGGTGAAAGCCTCCTCCGTTGTTATATTACTTTAATTCTATTACTCTCAATATGTATAAAACTTAAATCTGCAACAATGACCACTAATGAAACTATTTTTTTTTTATATCGAACTTAGATGATGTAAATTACCAATACATGTTGTTTAAGTTGTTCGCGTATGAGGTTATTCATTACAAAAATCACTCTAATTGACATTTAAACACCTATTAAGATTTAATCTGACCAGGGCCGGTCCCGCATGGGGGTCACAAAGGGGTGAGGCGATCGACTCGTATGATTTATTTTTTATGACCACTTAAATGTTATGCTATGCAGGCGTTGCTAATCTTGTCAAAAAGGGTACTGAGATTTTATTATGGTGTGTTTTTTTATCATTTGCGTGGAGAAAACTTTATATGTTATAAAATTCTCCATAGAATCCTAGACCGTTATACAATGTTCGTTATTAGTATAGCGATCAGTGTTTTGTCACATTCATTTGTTAAAAACAAATACATTGCAATCTAATTCAACTAACGACTCCTTAAAGAAAAACACTTGTTAACGGATTCAGTTATGTATTTTTACAAGATTTAAGTATATTACATTATTTTTAAAATTTTCCCGACGTTTCGCGTGCTTTACAGCGTGCGTGGTCACGGTAGACTCCGTAAACAAAGTGTTTTTCTTTAAATAAGAAATAGTTGTGTCAATAAAGACAATATAAAGACTCCTTGCTAAAAATCTCTTCACTGTATTTTTTTGTCATTTCTAATGCTAATATTTGCCGGCTATTAAGCCGCGTTCACACTGGATCACGACACGCGTGCACAGCGTGAGGCCGCAACATTGTCACAGCGGGGTTCTGGCTATTATTTACCCATTGACTGTTTGATACAAAGTTTTTTAAGCGTTAGGTAAGCTTTACCAAGTTGTCATTATATGTCTATTCAAAGGGATGGAAAGAAATACTTATTGTATCGCATTTTTTTTAAATTTGTTCATTCTTAGTATAAACACGATTATAATATGACAAAGAGTCTTTTTCATATCACATTCTACTGAATTTGAAACAACACTCACCCATTAATTTACTGTATTTCATTATAGACTGTCTAGTTGACGTAAGTCGTAAGTAAAACAACGACAGCAATTTCCTATCGAAACGGACTGAAAATATCACGCATACAAACAAAAGTCACACGTCAAATGACTCAAAGACAAATCCAAGATCCAATTACGGTACATTTAGCATCAATAGTACCACTCGTGCAGTCACGTGGCTAGCTTTGTTTATTCACCGGCTCAATTTAGCGTTAAGTGATTGTCAATTGGGGCGACACCCTAGCGATTTAATGACGAGCTTTCCGCTATTTTGAACGACTCACGTTATTTACGGCCAGTGTGGAAGCGCCTTTGTCCGATTGAAATCTGTTACGCTGGCTACTTAATAAACGTAGTGTTTTTATTACCTATTTATTGTTAAGGGTGATTATATTAATAAATACAATGTTTTTTGTCAAATCGTATATGTCTAGATGTAGTTACAGATCAGACTTAAACTATGAAAAATCTTTAGGCGATTTTGATGTTACATTGTTACTTTGACATTGTAGCATTATAATTGTTTACGTCTAATATTTTGTCAATCGCGTGAACCCACTAAAATCATCACGTGAGCTTCGATCAAAAGGTTGACTTATAGAACAAAAATATAACTTACAATGCAATTATGAGCATAAAACAAATCTTATTTGCGTAAAACATATCTATTTTAATAGATATGTTTTACTGAACTTCTGTAACTACAGTGTGTCGGGATGCATGATCCAATTGTCGTCCGCTAAATTGATACTCTATTTGGCTCAATTAAACATTAATTAATGCCACAAATGAACATCGAGCCACTGTACTGTTCATGACATATCACTTTGCCCTTTGCAAACATTTTTTATGCCTTGCTTTGTTTAAACATTACTTATGTCTGTCTCATCTATTACTACAAAACCCTACCAACCTAAACCCTAATTACAGCAGACTCGCCTTCACTTGGAGCCGCGTGACAAAGACAAAATTACTCTTTAAAATTCCAGGTATTCCAACTATAAACAAAAAATTCACTTAACGCATCTCTCAACAATGCAATACACAAATATATAGCTACATTCTTAGACATCTAAGGATAAGCGTTGACGTCACTGTAACGATCATTAGTTGTTTTATGAGACCTTTGTTGAGTGAATAAAGTGCGTCTTTCTTGGTACACTGTTTCATTAACGACATTACGCTTGATTGACTTAAATAGTCAACAATTAGATAGAGGAGTTACGCGTTATGAACAGTGAATGGCCCGTTCATACATTCGATGTGAAATTGTGTGATATGATATATCAAGGTTCTATTATATAATATCAAGCTGAAACGAGTGAGAATAAGAAGTAACTACCCGATTACATCGAGCTACTGAAATCCTAATGAAAAATACTTATATAATATTTTCTTTGTTGACTATAACTCATTTAAAGAAACACACTTTATTAACGGATTCAGCTCAGCGGATTATTTTCAAATTTCCCCGACGTTTCGCGTACTTTACAGCGTGCGTGGTCACGTCTAGATGACCACGGTATACTTAAATTTTGTAAAAATACATAGCTTAATCCGTTAATAAAGTGTTTTTCTTTAAATACTAATATAATTATTGGAATCAGGCGTTACTTTTCGGAAGTCCTTATTACCCTAACCAATAAGTATTTTGAAAAATACTAGTTATTAATTATTATTATTCTGAATTCTATTCAATTGTTTTAACGTCTTAACTGCACGTACAAACTAAAACTGTTTGAATGTATATGTGTGTATGACACTTTCAAATTGCAGATTAAGAATAAATATTTCTTTCCAAAGGCTTTGTAGACTGAATCCATACGTTGAGATCTAAAACAATTTCCCATGACGTCATTATCGGTACACATAAATGTCGCCCAATACGATTAGGTACGTTGGTTGAATTAGCGAGCGCGTTCGTCGACAAATGGACTTAACGAATTTAACTCGTTAGCGGCGTGCGCACATTTTGTGTCCTTAATTATCTCTGAAGTTGTGTTTTTGTACTATATGTATACTGTATATAAGTTAAGAGTTTATTTAAATAGTTGTTACGTCCTTTTTTTTAATTTATTTAAAATACTTCGAAACAAAGCGCGAAAAATTTACTATTTCTTATGCGAACATTTCAAAGCGTTGGCTGGCATGATGGCAATGATGGTTTAAATATGAAAACGTCTAATACCAGCGTATACGTCAATAGGAAGCTTAAAATCTACACCGAGCTTTTTGTGGGTATATATTAAAACTATATTAAAAAAGATATGATAACTGGATATGGCTGACGTTTTATTTTCGATCTGAATATAAATTTGTGGGTGAAACCGGCCGATGTAAATCCATTTGTCATATTAATGTGGCCAATTAGACCAACATGCGGGCAAGGGTTGACGTAAAAGAGGATAGGGTTACCTTCTTTCCATTAATTTAATTTTTGTTGTTATCTGATTGAACTGATGAACTTATATCGTTCGTATCACGAAATTCAACTAGCATGAAGTGAAATCACGTATTTATGGAAATATTATCGCATTAAAATGTGATTGTTTATTGCATAATATTGGGTTTTGTAAGTATAACAAACGACCGTCAAATGTTTTTAAAATTTTGCGTTAGCGTGGCCACCAAGGCCCTTAGAGGGAACACATAAGTGATCAGTATTCTTCTCTGATTGAAGAGAATGGCTGTGTAGCCATTCTCTTTAATTAATAAATTAATTATTAAAAAATTAATAATTTAGCTAAATAACGTACCTAGCTATATGTAGCTGGGTAAGTTGATTAAGTCATAAATAAAAAAAAGTATAACAAAATCACCAGAGTTACAATTTGAAAGCAGACACCTGTCTTTCCATTAAATATTACTTTTTTTTTTAAACAATATAAGTAACAACCCTATCGACCAGTTCGTTACACTTTACAACGTGAACACTTGCAGTGTTTAATTGTCGCCTTTAATTTAATAACTTACTGTTTAGTTATTTAAATATTCATTAAACGATATTTAATTTCACAACTAATATAGTGAAAATTGAGCACCTCCAATAGGTTCGATTTGTTCGTTCGTTTTCACGAAAGACATAAATATTGAACACTTGATTAAAAATACATAATTTAAATCGTAAGTTTACAGAGAAATTAGGAGAAAAATACACTTGGGAGCCTTCTGGAATGGATATGTCAATGTCCAATCTTCAACGTGGTATAAAAATATAACTATACATAAATCTATCAACCGATGTCATATTTTAATTAATGAATTCTTTTGAATACTTAATAAGAATATTTGGGTCGGCTCTATTAAAGCTCTCAATTGAGGTGTCAATATCGTGGTGGTCCAATTTAATTTAAAGGGCAAAAGAATTAAGTATGACGTATTAGTTTATTGATTGAACAACACAAATTTATATAGATGTAAGCATTGTAAGCATAATCTATGGTACTTTTGTTATCTGTCGACTGTGACACTGACAGATACGCACGTTAATAAAAAAAATATAAGTTATCTGTGTATGTTCGCGCCTATTCTAGACCGACGAACGTATATCCTAGATCTTTTATTTTAAGACGCACATGAAAACCCTACATACAAACCTCAGCTATCATAAAGTGATATTTACTTTAAACTCTCATTTTATTCTTTTAATTATTATATACTATTATAATATAATATGTATTCTTATTTAGTATAAAAGCAAATTACACAAACAATAGGTATAGTCCAATAAAGATCAAGTTTCTTTATCAAACTCAATTACCAGCGACTTACTTAGTCCGAAGATTGTTGTAATATAATTTGTGTCTTAATTACCAATAATAAGTTAGGGTTAATTCTGTTCCACTTAACTTCCAAGTTTTGATCGCTAATAGTTTATCAAATTATTTATAATAAAGCACCATTAATGTTTTAATATACATTAATACTAGCTGCTTTGACTATATTAAAACTATTAACTGTTAAATGGATTTCTTTTTCAATTCTCACCGACATAACCGCTTTCAACCAACGAAAAAAACTCTTCAACTTTAAAATAATGGTATAGATTATAAATAGTTAGAATAAGTTTGTCCACATTTCATAAAGAAAGGAAATTTTAGTGCAAAAACATTTGCCGATCGCATCAATTTATTTATTAATACTACCATTACAGGATCTTCTCCTAATGCAATGGTTAGTTGCTTAAAACTAATAACTACTAACATGTACTAAAAACTAATAACATGACTCTTATGTATTCACTTATTTTGAATTGATTTGCATTTATCGTTTATAATTAATTGAATCAGGCGTTACTTTGCGGAAGTCCATAGTACAAAATCCCAATAGACCAGTATGAAAGCAGTATTCACTCATCGAACGCTGTTCGTAGAGGCAACATCTCCTGATGATGCTCCGGTGTCGGAGCGAAACGTGCGTCGAGTGGTTG
This sequence comes from Pontia daplidice, assembly GCA_963693355.1. Taxonomy (NCBI): domain Eukaryota; kingdom Metazoa; phylum Arthropoda; class Insecta; order Lepidoptera; family Pieridae; genus Pontia; species Pontia daplidice. The sequence continues at coordinate 1,905,659 of CAVNZL010000009.1, read as the reverse complement.
TGGGGTTTTGCTTTCATACTGCTCTATTGGGATTTTATTTATCGTTTATTTAAGACCGTTTCGTTATTTTGACTAAGAAATGTGGTTCCACCAGAGAATAAAATGTAAACTCACAGAGTATGAGAGCAAAAGGTATTCGGATTCCGGATCTCGGGATCCCAGATTATGACGCTTGCTTAACACATGGGTGCGAATATTCCCTTGTTTGGGATGTAAGAGAAATTTTTGCTTATAAAATAAAGCTTCATTGAGTGTGATTGTTTAACATGTACATAACCTTCAGGAATTTTAAGATTACTATAGACTTACTAATATACGCTGATCCGTTTAATATTTTGCCTTAAGATTGGCTAAGGTGAAATAAAGCTGATTGGTGATTATAAAAGTATTTTTGTTGTTATGGACCAAATGCCAAAGGATCGTAGCTTACCAGATATGTACTTTATATATCTTTCAAAAATTGCAAACATTTACTATATTACATTTTCAAATTTGTATAAAATAAAACATTAATAACAAAGTAATTGCTTAGGTAAAAGCGAACCTTGCTTAATAAGACTTAGTGGCAATATACAAGTAGCAAATTTGTTTTACTTTTCTCTTAAATGTAACAAAGTGACATTGTTTTTAAATGAATTTTATTTACACGTGATTCGAGTAATGGTATGGACATTCTGCACTCTCAAGTACCTAAAAAGGTTATATATAAAATGAAAACTTACTGGTCAAAAGGTGAAAAGATATGTTGTGGTGGTCTGTGCTCGGGCGGCGCTTCTCTCGAACCGGCGCTCCCAACCGACGGTGCGGGTGAGGGACTGGCGTCCGATCTGTATGTTTTATCAAATATATTTTTAATTAAAGGCATTATTACTTTTGTTGTATTAAAAAATATGACATAAAAAGCATATAATAACACAGATTATATGTATTTGTTTTCCATCAATTTATGACTACCAAATTCAATATAAATTAATTATCAATTTTTATTGTAATTTTTGTAGGACTAAGACAAACAATACATTATATATGTTTTGACGCGGCACGTCTGAATAGCAGTGAGGTTATGCTCTTTTTCTATTTACTTCATATTTTGGACACACAGTATCTATAAACTACATGTAACCTAAGTATATATTACTATAAAGTTTCATACAAATCCATTCATCACGATTAATATTATATAGGATTCATTACAAGTTCGTTGTACCAATAAAAAAATATTTGCAATATGAAAAAGCTTAGCAAGTTTATAAAAGTATAATGACTTAATTCAAAATGAAATAAATCACTCATCGTAGCGTGATTTGTCAGTTTGAATGGTTATGATTTTTCCAGAAAAGCTTAAGTCACAGAAACTCACCTTTCTAAGCGCGGAGACCTATTAGGTGAGCGACGTGGAGAGCGGAGCGGTGAGCGACGAGGAGAGCCAGGAGAGACTGGGGGCGACGCGCGTGGCGAACCCGCTCCGGACATTGGCGACACCTCACCTGACCCTCTAGACATACCACACTCCGATGATCCCTGAAAATAATTTAAAGCATATAATTTTAATTACTACATAGTATTTACAGTTTTATATTTTCAAATTATTATCAGTATAAAATTAATACACTTTAGATTAGATTTACCTTATCATCACTAGGATCCCGTTTGGTCATAACATCTACACCTTCCCGCTTCCTCTGTTCTTCCTTTAACCGCTCCGCTTTCCGCCATTTCGCGCGACGATTTTGAAACCATACCTTGAAGAATAAAAATAGTTTTTGTTAGGTTCCATATTATAAAGTTTTGTAACGTATAATCATAAAAACAACACGCATAAAACGTATATTTAAACATACATGCGTGTCATGAATGTCTTAATGAGTAAAGCCGTGCTTCCAATTAAACCCCATTAAACCTAAACACTAACTACATTTGGCCAATATCTCAAACCCTATAAACGTAATCCTCTCTAACGATCCTGTCAACACTAAAAGTCGTTAATAATGCATTGCAACCCTATTTTGTGTCGTATTATAACTCAAAAGATTATACACCATTCCATAAGGGACCTTACGGCTAATCCCATCCAATTTTACGTGACCTCTCCTCACATAATCTGATAATGTGATGCTAGGTATTTATAAAGTGGTTGTTTTTACAGTGTCCATTTGTATAGAGCTGTGTTTATATGAAGGATAGAGCCTACGCGGGTTCAATGTCTGTGGTGGATAAGCTGGTTTGCTAAATGTGGTGAGGCGGGCCACATTTGCGCTGCAATTTTCGCAATTTACTTTTAATAAGCCCTCTGTTACTCTATTAGGTTAGAGTGCTATCTCCAAAGATTAAGGGAAATGTAGATGTGGATTTAGAGTTTATGAAGTAAATTTACGTGTTAGATCTTTAGCGGTCTGGCTTATAAATCCAGAAATACATTTTCAATTTCAAGTATGCATAGTCCATACTTGAAATTGAAAATGTAATTGTGAAGTGTAAAATTTAATAAAAACTTATTACGTAGATATATTATAAAAATATCGCCAAACTGTAGTAGCCCTATGGAAATATGTTTTATGAAATTTCCTTATAACATTTCAGCTGATATAATAAAATTAATGACCATTTAAAATAATTTACATAGGAAATTTATTCTCATTCATTTGTTACCTTTAAATTGTCGTATCTCGTTCAATGATCTTTGAGTCCCTTAACGATAGTAAGCTAATTTATTTAAAATTATAATCCCACCGTAATCCGACGTCCGCCCTAACAATTTTTATGTGTTCTGAGGGTAAAATTAATATATCTACCCCTGTAATATAACAGTAAAATTTTCATAATGCTATTCCACGAAAATCTGTAAATTACTTGCGATTATTTTACTATTGTTAATTTATTATATACAATCTTACCGAATGCAGTTATTAAATTTGGTACCTCGCAAACGTGTCTGTACCCTTTTCTAAAATTAAAGTATTTGGTACATTTCGCAAAGATACTTAATAATGATTTTGGGTAATATTTATATACGGACGAGATTAATGAAAATTGCATTAACAATCAGTTGTTAAAAGAAAAATGTTCTTTTTGACATGGGCGTTATGCAAAACCGTATTAGACCAATCCACAATCCAAATCCACAATACTCCGCGAAAAAACCCAGAAACACTTGACGCACGTTTCGCCCCGATACCGGAGCATCCTCAGGATGATGCCTCTACGCCAGATTCTTAAACCAGTCGATTTATAATTTGTATTATTTTTTTAATATAAATATTATGTTTTCTCGGGGGTTTTGCATATCCACGCGGTAGTGCCTACCAGACGAAACAGTATCTACAGTTGTAAATTCTCATAATGAAAATTCAATAAATCTTTCGCCAAATTTTCAAAATTTCGGAAATTTTTCTGATTTTTTAAAGTTTTTAGTACATTTACAGAATTTTCAAAAATCATCCCCACAGATATTGAATGCTATATATTTCACCACTATAATTATCGCGGCACTTTCGAAATAAATAAGCGATGAATTAAACAAGGTGCTACGCCTTTACAAGTTCAAATGTAAATGTTCAATTTGTTATTTTTAATAACGATTTTTATGTTTAAAAAATACCTTAGTTGATAACAATAGATAACAAGTTTTCTAGATACTTTAAAAAGTTCTACTAGATTCCGCTTAAATCTGACGAATGCCTACCTCCGCAACACATGTCATAACACAACCCTGTCACATTTGATTCCCATCAGCCAACATAAAATGAGCCATTCGACCCTACAACCTATCACATCTCGCTCGAAAACGCAGGGGCTTAACGAATCCTTAGAGGTCCCTCTAAATTGGACGTATTAAGTGAACGCCACTCAATCAAATATCAATCTAATTGCTTGAGCGTTACAGTTGAGATTTGACTTGTACTTATTCGAGTGTACGCAGGGGTGCGGTAATTACCTACTGTTCGGTAAAAGTTGATTGTTTGCGTTTGTTAGTGTTAAATAATAACAAATATTGTTCAGTGAAGAACCAATTGAAATGGTTAATTGCGTCTTTTGTGATGCACAATAGATTGTGAAATAATGACCGTTTGTTCGATACAATGTTTGAAGAGCTATCGTTTTTTTTAAGCCCGGAGTTTTATGATAATTATTGCGTATATATTAATAATACCTTAATATTAAGGTATCAATTAAGTCTGTTATATGTCTTTAGACATTACATTAGTATGAACACATTATATGTACGACATATTTTGTTAATTCTGCGTGTGTAATGTTCTGAATACATGAATTACTTATTCTTTTTATTATGAAGGCTTCGTATCCTTTATGTCCCACATTTTTTGCAATTGCGTAATTATGTACAACATCACAGATTTAGAATTTATTCATTTGTTTAAAAATAAATTGAATATTTAAAACTCCATCCTTTCAGGAACTAATGTCTAAAAACACTTTTGCCGTGTTTAAATACGTAATTTAAATGGTGCCATTAAAACAATTTGCTTATAATACGGTTCAACGTTGGGTGTTCGCAAAGTCACGAACACATTAGCGAGAAACGTCTCGGAGGTAATTATATAATATTGAAAAACACATACGATCTGAGAGTTAGTATAAGCTGTGCAAACTGCGCAAATATAAAATGTTCCCAAAGTAATCTATTTTTAATTTTCATTATTACCACGAAACAAACTTTTACTATTAATGTACTGATAATAAAATAAATGTTTCTATGGATTAATATGTATAAGGATGAACATGTTTTGTGTTAAAATTATACGACTTTTTATTACAGTGTTTCCTCATAATCATAATTTTTCTATTTTTTTAAATAAAACAACCATTTTAACATAGGTTACATGCATGAAATATGTTCTGTGCAACATTTAAATATTTCTGAACGTTCCTTTATACAGTCTCTCTAAAATGTGATCCGGAACTTTTGTAGAGAATCGCACATTTAGAGTAAAAAAATTACATTATTAACTCAACTGAAACTAAAGCTTTTACAATACTTATAAACAATCCCACTTGATATTATTAGGGAGACATGTCTAAGTGACAACTCAAGTGAGTGATGTATTAAAACCGCGGGTTGCCGCTTCGACGGCTTAAATTTGACGCATGGTTGACGCATGTGACGTGGAACGTTAATGACGTATAAATGTAATTTTCGTAGTTAAATACTTTGGAATTTCTAATGGTTGATAAAATATTAATTATAAACATTTCATGTTGTTAGTTGAATTATATTTTGCTCCAACGCATAATTTAGTAAGGTCGATAGACAAGGATATTTAAATAAAAAGGCTTTGTGCGAAAATCATTTGTACGTAGAAGCTAAAACAATTGCTACGCATGTGCTACGTTGCGTAGCACGTAGTCAAATCGACAGTTAAATTTTAGTATATATACCATAACATATAATTAGCAAATACAAACGTATAGTATGTAAAGGAAAATTCGTAGAAAACAAATAGTAATAACTCAACATCTTCGATACATACACGAAGCTTATAATTAACCCGCTAACTTGTAAGCCGCGTACATAAATAATTAGTACGAAGCTGCGCTAAGTTTTTCATCACGTGATTAGGGGCAAATTGATCCCACAGCATCCCGTCGTAACATCGCAAACCTGCTTGATCTCGACTTATAGCTTAAGTTACTCTTAAGAGATGTACGAAGCCCGGATATGTTGTAATAAAGATACGTTATTAAAAAACAAAATTCGTCTTTTGATTAGTTCCCCACGAATTTTGAAAAAGTCAGTACAATTTTATAAAAGTCTTTGTATCGCATTTAAAATCAGTTGATATTTATGCTCCATTAATCAAAACTTAGTCATTTTAAAAGCACTTTTTCATCTCGCTATCACAATGTGATCACGATGAAAATCAAATCACGATACAAATGTATTCGTCTTATATTGTATTACAAACATATATAACAGTTGGTTTTTTGAGACATAATACATTAATATTCATTTCAATACCACATCCATTAAATATACTCACATTGAGAACAACCACCAAGTAATTAGATTCTGTGTTGAGAGTGGTGTAATTCGCGTAAAATGGAACGTGTAGTTATGGTATTTACTCGCTAATTATCTTTCAAACGTGTTTGATTTAATATTTATTTTCTCATTGTCTATTACTCATAAGCGCATTAAGTCTTACGGTTGCTAAATAATATTCCAAAAGATAATGAGATTCGGTTTCCGTGATGTATATTTAAGGCGAATAGACTTCGACACATACATTGTACACGTACAGTGTTTCAACGGAAAACTTATTTCTTTACCAATAATTAATGACGTCAGAAAGTTTAATCTCTTCTCTTCCCCACTTCAATCTCTATATGTCTAATTGATAAAGATGGCGTTTCACGTAACTCAAGAGCAGGCGGAAAGAAGGGGCGGAGAAATAAAAAACAGACGTTAAGTCTTAACAAACTGATAAAAGCAACCAAATTAAATATATATTATATATATATATATATATATATATATAATGTATATTGGCGATACATGACGTATAGGTACGCAAAATTTGTTTTCCGACGATGTTTTTCAAAATATGTTACAGATGTGCCGATGAAGGGGCATATTACTTAGAAATATTCGTTTTAATATTTAATATTAAAACATTACACTAAATGATTCTTAGCCAAATATTTAGTGCACGTTGAATTCTAAGCTTCCTTTATAGCGTTTTTGAAGTCGTTTAAAAGGCTTTTAGTATAACATCGTGTAAAATGAAATAACTAATTCCACATATATGGGATTGCACCTAGGGGACTCAAATTTTCACATATTTTTAAATTGTTCTACTTAGTTCTCCCCAAATTCGAGAAATTGTGTAAATATTGGAAAAAAAGTAAAAATAATTTAGGTTATTATGAAGTATAGAGATTTTCACTTTAGTTATATCATTACTTAAAGTACAAATATCTCAAACAAGATTTTAAGTAAACTAAGCCAAACCGAATAAGGCTGATAACCTATTAATAACAAAAAAATTAAACAGTCTAGATCAACAATTACAATATTCGGACTTACGAAATTGATTACCAGCCATCAGAAAACTTCTATAACACTCTATTTACATTATTTCTGATACCATCGGCTTCATAAATGAACTATCCATCAAAAAAATAACTTACCGATGTAAGTGCTTTTATACACTTCAGCTTCATGAGATTAGTATAAATTAACTGTTTGTCTGTGTGGAAAGTCTTTGTTTCTGTATGAACAGACAAAAGCTCCTGTCAATAAACCTACCGATAAAACACATTGAAAGTTAAGCCCTACTTAAGATAGGAAACGTTTCATATGTCTCATATTCATAAATGTATCTCGCTAAACATCATTATAAAACAATTGTTTGAAACAATAGTGTAGAATAATGAGTTTAGCTCAAGTACAAATCAGTGTTAGCACCCCAGCGAGTCTTTGTTACCTCGGGGTTTGTTACGTGTTTACTCAGCATTTGAACCGAGCTTGAGTGTTGTGTCAATGTCATTGAGACAGAATTGAGTGTAACGCTGTTTTAATTTGAGTTTCTTTTCATTCCGCGCTAATTGGGTGAGCGTTTTGGAGCTTTCTTACGGGGAGAGTTTTATTGTACCTCAGGCCTCACTTTCGACGCAACTTTTTCGTATTCTGAATAAGTATTGATTCGGAAATTTTGTTCTGGTATTATTTTCTATGGAAATCGTTAACACGATATAAGACTGTACACAAAACAATAATAATATTGGTAAACATTAAAAAAAAAAAAAGGAAGGAAAAGAAGAAAAATCTTTCGGGTCAGGCCTCTCCTTACCTTCTGGTAAATAATACAATATAATTGAGTATTTATATACAATATACGTACACGGTGGAATCATTCACAGAAAAACACAAATAAATTAAAAAAAAACTGTGGTAAAGTCTTTTCGTTGTAAACAAACCCGCAAATGTCAATCTTCGAATAACTTCACAGACGATATTAAATCAATTCCTTAGAAATGCTTCGTATGGCCAGTAATCCAATATGGCGCCAGGTGCTCCCGCCTTTTTATATTTTTCGGGCGAATTATCACTGACACTCGCACGACGGGGATGGGAATCAAATTGAAAGCCGACTCAATTATATTACTACAGGGCTATCGGGTTCCTTCATTTTACGATATTTTCCTTACTATAGTAATATAAGTGTCCAGTGTTAGTTTCGATGTTCTAAACAAAATAATTTTGCGATTTATGTATATTTAATTAATAGAATCAGGCGTTACATTGCGGAAGTCCATAGTACAAAACCCTAACAGACCAATATACAAGCAATAATCCTGGGGATGTTCCGGTATCGGAGCGAAACGTACGTCGAGTGGTTGTGGGTTTTTTCACGGAGTATTGATTGTATATTGGTCTATTAGGGTTTAGTTATATGTATTTCTCTGATATGATACCGAGTTAAATATTTAAAGGGTTTTAAATATATGGAAGAGTACTATAAATTGATAATTATGGAATCACGTTCAGTAACAAACTTTCATTTTAAGTATAATTACTTTCTTTCAAACAAACGCACTTAAATTTTAAGCTACCACATATTTTCTTGCTGCGACACCCCTTAATCCAGATGGGTGGGGAGTAATACCAATTTGAGATGAGCGACTTAAACACGTTTAGTATAAGCTGACCTCACAGCTAGGGGCGAATCAATTGCTACTCCATATTTATCAAAGACCCAAATGTTTGTTCAAAGCTTTGTTTCAATGATTTCAAAAAACGCCATTTTCTATTCAAATTAATTACACTTCTGTCAATATACAATATTATAATATCACTAACGTTACCTTTTTGACAACTAAACAGAAGTGCCAAAAATCGACTTCAACATATGGCCAATATATTTTCATCATATATAGAGACTGCGTAAAAATACTAAAAATATTACATAATTACGAAATCTTATTTACATAGGAATCTATACATACACTTCCTTTGTTAAATTGCAGTAAATAGCTCATCTCGACAAATGAGGCTAAAGATTTCCACAACCCTACAAGGACACCGATCAAACCATATCCACTGGACAGGAATGTCTGACGGAATGTGTATTTTGACAATGCTAGTTAACTAATGGACGCCCGATCGACAATTTGATCTGGGACTGCTAGTTTCGCTGAGTGCATTTAGCTCGAAATATCGTAGTATTTTTGCCAGACCAGTTTGAGGAATTGACTTGAATTTTATGCGAATTAATCGTAACTCCAGCAATAAGCTTGTATGAAATTGTAAAGTTTGAAATGTTTCAGTTCTTACACTTATCGTGACTCAATTCGCACTAAGTTAAACACACACATACAACACACCCTCAAATTACACATATTTCGATTGCTATATCACGGTAAAAATGTCATAATATTTTTTCTTCGTCGTTTTGATGAGATTTTTTAATTACCTAAATTGAAACACCTGTAACAATTGTTGACACCTGTGTCACTGCTGGCGCTACTACGGGTATCATCGTTTTCTATTAGTTTTTGATATATTAATAGTTATTAAGGTAATAAATCTATTTTCAAATTAAATTTTCAGTCTACCACCGTTTGATTCTGTTCCGATCCGTTGAAAAGCATCTAGAGGTCTGGGTTTTGTTATATTTATAAAAAATATAAGAAATTAATTATTGATAATATCAGCGATATAATATCAGCACGACGCGGCCCACTATTTTATAATATTGCTTAGTAAAAAAACTTTATATTGGTTATATATGAGTCAATTTATTTCATATCAAAATGTGTATTCAACTAAAAAAAAAATGAAATCGTGTGTAACAAAAGTATTTTAAATAAACTTTAAAGCGTGATTTTGTAACGTGACTCGAAATTTCGACAATTCAGCAATGTTTAACGAGACTATAAGTTTGATATTATTATTACCCTACTGAACATATGTTCACACAATACAAAAATGATTGTCACCTTTTTCTCCAATTTGTTACATGCATATAAATTCATTTGAAATTATATGGATGGAAAAACAAACAAAATATGAATTAAATGCATTGGTGCACTTTGATATTTTAGTTCGCGCCGTAAAAGCGAGCCAGCGATAGTAAATTCTCTTCCTGCGTGCTCTGACGTTGGAATGTAGCAATTTTTACATATAAATAAAACATGGCCGGTTGCGTCGAGCAATTTGCCTAAAACCAGGTGAGACGTTACACGACTCAAGAACAGGTTATATTTCACTACGTGATACATAAAATTACATAATTTAACGCGAGCCTAAGCAATAAACTTATGAAGTTAACCTCTACCGTTCTATGCGGATACTGTATTTTTTTTTATAAAATAGGGGGGCAAACGAGCTTGCGGGTGGCCCAAGCGGGAACTGCCGCAGCCCATAAGTACCCATCAATGGATGCGTTGCCGGCCCTTGAGGAAAGAGTAAGCTCTCTTTTTGTAGAATTGTATTAAGCAAGATATATAAAACCGTAATTTTATTCTTGTATATTTATTAACTCAGTGTTATCGGAAATTAGGTGGTGCCCGCTCGCCTATACTCGCACTATTAAAAATAATCATGAGTCGTATTTTCCCCATTTTCACGATTTTATGTTATTACCTACAGAGAAATATTTTTTCATTCCTGACATTAGCGCGTTCAAACAACAAATACTTTCTTCAATGGGTACAGATTTAACTTGTTTAAGAGAATTCAATTAGATTTTATCGCCTTATTAGCGGCAAACGCTAGAAATAACAACTTTCGAGGACAAAATATTTCATACCTGCACTCTAGCTTCCGTGAGATTAATCTTGAGAGCGAGGTCCTCTCTCGTAAACACGTCAGGGTAGTGTGTTTGAGCGAACGCCGTTTCCAACTCTTCCAACTGTAGAGATGTTTATTGGTGATATATGGTATTTTATTGGGGCAATAATTTGGCACAAAAGTATAGCTTCTAAGACAAGAATTCAGATATCAGGTAAGTAAAAGAAATTTAACAAAATCGTAAAAGCAAAACAATTTATTTCGTTAGACAACAGACGACCATTCTTCTAGCCATCTAAGTTTAAAGAACCTTATTTCTCAGTTACAATTTAAACATTTACAGAACAACAATTGCTTTTTTGAATTCATAAATACGCAAAAAAATATTTTTGGGGATTTTAAATCGTAATGATTAATTTGTTAAATAAAACAAATTTACCAATATTCTTACCTGTTGTAAGGTGAATGTTGTCCGATTACGCCTTTGTTTTCGTCGTACGAATGTGTCATCGTGTATCGCCGGATGATAGGAGTAGCTTGTATCTGCAAAGATAATATCATTAATGATACTGACGACTCTTATAATCTGTGAAGCTCCCGTGATACCCGCTATCAGTCACTATATTTGTATATATGTAAAGAGTTTAGTTCAACCTCTTTAGTTCCGTAAAACAGTTGTCATTGCAACAGATTTATTACGTCATGATATAAATCAGTACTCATAAAGATTTAATAAGTATATAAATTAATTTCTATAATATTATCTTTCATTAACATAAGTATTACTCATTTAAACACTATTAACAGTTTAAGTTATGTATTTTTACAAGTGGTCACGGTAGACTGACGACAGAAGGTGTTAATTGTCAAAATAAGTGTCACAGCTACAGAGAGGTTATGTGTTATCTGTATTGTCCCGGAGTTGGTATCGACTGAAACCGGAAGGATTTTTGCAAAACTGGCTCACGGTGTCCTCCATTTTCCCGGATTGTTTTTCGTGAGATTTTAGTTTAGATATTATTGGATCCCAGGTGTTTGATAATTTTAAGCCGTCTTCTCTATTTATATTAGGGTGTTTTTTGATTTCAATTGCTTGTACCAATCTTGGGAAGAATCTTTTTTCTTTCGCAAGTACTTTTGGTTGGTCGAAGCGTATGTAGTGATTAGGCCTATCTAATGCGTGTTCACAGACTGCTGATTTTGTGTGTCGTATATGTCTCTTGTCTGCAATATGTTTTTTCAGTCTACTGGACATATTTCGTTTAGTTTACCCTACGTAAGATAATTATTGTTATAAAATTAACTGGACTCTTAATATTTAATGTCGTTTCTTGGTTTTCAGGTTAGTGAGATTTTTAATTTATGTTATTAAAAATAGGTGGTATATTGTTTGTATAAGAAAAACTGTCTCCTCAGTCCCTCGAATAACATCTTATAAATATAAATAATAATTTTAAACATTTTAATCGTTTTATTTATGATAGAAAATAAACAACAGAAATAAAATCAGGAAATCAAACGAAGAATCATATTGACATTGAGCTGTATGACATGTCATAAGGATGTAATGAACATTTAATGAATGGATAATGTTAATATTATTAAATATTAATAATTAAGTGTTTATTAATAACTTACTCAATATTCCGATGTAAGCAAAGGTAATATTAAAACAACTACGTTAACATTAATTTTGACCTTAATTCGGAAAATATGGAAAAATTATTTAATTAGTGCATCACTCGATCATATCATTCGTCCGTTTGTTGTTCTATAATTTATAACCCGTAAACACAGCTCTCATTAAGCTTGTCTATGGATTCTAGGAGGTCATATTTTTGGTCATTTATATGCCGATTTTGGACGATTCACTTCAGAGATAACATCTCATTAATGCACAACCGGAGTTCGAATGTAAGACTTCTTTATTGTATGTACATTTTTCACAAACCTCTAGACAAGCAGATAATTTTGGCTTTCAAGGCAATTCTATAAAACAAAGGAACGCATTTTATCCCAAAAAACACGAAATTAAAATATCAATGCCGATGTAGGGTGGCAATAAAATAGCATTGAGCCCGGAAACATCAGCCCATTACGTTGGAGTGCTAAATCGCCGCCCTAACAGACATTATTATATATTTCTCTTTGAGTATGGGAATTGATGAGGTGGCACCCCCATAGGGTGAATATGTTAGTATTTAACCGCTTGAGTGGCCTAAATGTTCTTTTATTGCTTTGATATTTCGTTCATATACTGACAAGATAATATACATTGAAATCTTTGATTCCAAACTTGAGAAATTAAAGTTCTTCGATAGCTTTAGAACTAATGTATATTTTTTTAGTAGAGTTTATCTGCAACACGAAATTACATTTTAATATTGTGTTATGAAGGGCGCCATCTAGTTAATGGTGCTGGAACTAACTTTTACATACATGAAATTATATAAATGTACCAAAATGTAGCTCCAGATTCGTTCATTTATTACAGAAATGTGTTCTTAGGGTTTGTATTTTATACCAGGAATACTTACTTCATTAAGTTATCAATGAATTTCGATATGAATCGGAGATATAATACTGGTGTTTAAATATTTTATTCTATATATAGATGGAGTAAAGATGCAACTAAACACATATTGTTTTTATTAAAGCTCTTCAAGAGTTTAGTAATTACATTAAAATTCTTAAACACATATATAAAAATGACTCTATTTTTGTTGAACATCGCATCAATGCCTGAAGCAATGGAATAATTCCAGCAATTCTTTCCTGTTATGTTTATAATTGGAAATGTCCTTAAATGAAAAGATTTTGAGTTTAATTCTAAGAATGCTAACATAATAATTGATATTACATAAATCTTTTGTTTCAAAAAAACTGTCAGCGGTTTAATACCAAATATCGTTTGACGCAAATTCAAAAACGAAGAACTTTGCTATGATATATCAGCTTATATTTACAAAACATTTTGAAATATATTTACGAGCCAGCTCGTATTCTCATTAATGTATGTTTACTTGTCTCGACAAACCACTTAATCTTCTTAAATCATATGCACCCTAGCGGAATAGAATCAATGACAAACGTTAGGGTGACTCTCTATTATTCTTGTCGATAATATAATTCCGGACATTATAGGACAAAATTGCCCTCAACATTCGGGATTACAGCTGTCTTCGGCAATGATGACGTTACATTTATTATAACTTTCAGTTCTTAGCGCCCCATGCGCTGACAAATTGATTTTCGGTTGGAAATATAGTCTGGATTTGCGCCATAACTCAGTCATATTACCTCCATTTTAGGATCTGGATTCTTAAACCAATTAAAATAAAGTTTAAGGTTTGACTTTAAAGAGAGTATGTATACATAAGATCGGGTTTGGGAATAACTTAACAGTTTTCTGATTGTCGTTAGATTAAAATAAATTGTGAATTTTGAATAAAATTAAATAATATAAAATATATTGTGTCACATAATATTTAAAATATTCAAAATTATCAATATAAAACGCCTAATTTAAAAATAATTCATCAACTTTAACGATGTTTCGCTATCAAAGCGTCGTTGAGCGGAAAATGCCGCTAACTAATGGGATGAAATAATTGAAATGTACGAAATACGATACATGACTGTTAAAACTATATTCAGAAAATTACCGTTATTCGGAGTGTTTTATAGATTTATATATACTAGCTGACCCGGCAAAAATTGTTTTGCCCTTGTGATTTCAATTTTCAATCAATAAATAAGGGTAGATCGTAGAAGGTTGAAAATTTTGGATTGTATGTTGTATCATAAAAAAATAGAAACTAAAATTTTTGTCTAAAAATAAAATTTAGGCGTGAACTACCCTTTACATTTAGTGGGACGAAAAATAGATGTTGGCCGATTTTCAGACCTACTCAATACGCTCACAAATTTTCATTAGAATCGGTCAAGCCGTTTCGGAGGAGTTCAAGTTCGAACTCCGTGACACGAGAATTTTATATATTAGATATATATTTATTATTTTTGTTAGATATATTAATTAAGACAGAAGTTTGCATGAGAGGTTAACTTTTAACACCTTTTGAGCTTTCCGAAAGCTTAAGCAACTACGACACACAGGTAATTCCAGTTGTTATAATTAAGCTCAATCAAAGTATCAATATCAATATTTAAATAATATAGGTACGTTTTATAAGCACTACACAATGTGACCATTTTAATGAGAATTGTTTATGATTAATTACTTCAAAAATCATTTAGAGCATCAGTTTAAATAGACTTTAATTTTACAGTTTCCTAAGCCTTTAGCATCATAAATATACAATAATTGAATATTAATAATTGAGAGTTCATTAAGGCTGTAGAAAAATCCCTCGGCGGCGGAAATTAAAAAGTGTTCAACATCCGCCGGAAGTGGCCGGCTTAAGTGCAGCGAGAAAAAGTTTAAACGGCTAGCCGCGACTGCATTATAGCTTTACGAGAACCGTACTTTATTATACTCTATGGTTTTTTAATATTATAGGTTAATATGTTTTATAAAATGCCAAATTAAATAATCAAACATTCGCTTGAACAGTCCGCACGTAGTCGAACATTCAATACACATTTATATAAATATTTAAATGATTGTGATTGCTATCCGACATAAAAAAATAAAGTACGAAAAATACCAGATAAATTCTTAAGATTTTGGGAATCAACACATTATAAACTTCACGTTTTTTATTACAAAACCATTAAAAAAATTGATAGCGTCCACCAAATTGATACTAGCATTCCGCATCGTGCATAATGAAATAAAACCATAATCCACTTACTCTTTGATCAGAGGCTTCATAAAAATGTGTCTAATCTAAAGTGACATGATCCTTATTAAGTTTGGATAACAGAGTTAAAACGAGCAGCGGCGCGACTCAAAAACTATTTTATGAATAATAGATGGCGCCGCCGGCGACCAATCCCCTGGGACCAGGGGTGCCCCGCCCATCCACCCCACCCACCCTTGCCTTCTATTCATTAGCACATTACCACCCCCTGAACACGTGAACGGTATAACGAAAGAAACTGATTTTAAACGCCGTTTATTGCGTAAATATGATTGTCGAAGCTTGAAATATAGATTAGAACTACCACTTGCGTTATTGGTTAAAATATATATATATATATATACACAAATGCATGTAAAATATATACAATTTTATATCAAACATTTTTTTTGGCAAGTATGAAAGATAGACACGTAAAGAAAACCACTTAATTAATTAAAGTACGCGAAATGTAAAATTTATTTAAATTTTGCAAAAATACACAACTCTAATCCGTTAATAAAGTGTTTTTCTGTAAATGAGTAATAGTTATGTCAATAAAAGACAATATAATAGACAAATGATCCTCAAAATTAACGAATTTTTAGATACATAATTTTCATACTACAAACGTTACAAAATTTTTACATCAACTCCAAAATACTCTTATATTAAAACCCTTCATACCACATTTGGTGTACTACTCTAACTGAAATCGAATGAAAGTAACAAAGGAATAGAAACATGGCTTAACTGGCAATAATGTCGTTTGCGGCTTCTGCAATATTGTTAGGGAAGTTTGAGCGAGCCGGCTCCTTGATATGGTTAGTCTCAATTAGACCAATTTTTTACTTTAAAGTTACAATTTATAGTTTCAGGGTAGCATTTAGAATTTATAAAAAAATTCTCCAATTGTATACACGTTTATTATTACGAATAATATTTATAATAACAAAATAATATCATAATTTCTTAACATTGAGTTCGTGTGTTGAAAACCCGGCATTTTCCTGTACCTTTTTTGTATATCCAATAAGAAACTGAGAAGCAAGTATATTTACAAATATTAACATAACGTTTAGGGTTATCTATGGCCAGCATATCCTTTCGAGACCTGCAAACTTATATCTTTATTATACGAAAAGTTATCTACGACATAAATTATGCATTAGTTAGATTTTAATGAACACAAAAGGCTTCTCTTATTAACCCTTAAAGACCCTTCCGTCCAAATTTGGTCTCTATTATGCACCTTAGCGTACTCGCGCTTGCACAGCAATTTCAGTCCACCTAACCTGACGCCGACGCCTAACGGTCTTTTATTTCGACCAATCAATAGAGAATATCGTATTCATTCTAAACAGGCAAACATCTTCATACAAAAGTTGTCTCTAAGCCTATCAAAATGGACTTAAATAGCTGTGCGAGCGCGAGTGCGCTAAGTCGAATAATAGAGACCAAATTTGGACGGAAGGGTCTTTAAGGGTTAAGAAACGATTGCACTTAATAGTCTAGGCACCATTAACTCTCTACAGACTGTACACACTCTGTCTGCTTGTTAGTGGACTGTGTACTGTGTTTATATGTAAAAATTACAGGAGTCTGTGTATAGTGATGTTCTGTAATGAGTTTGGCAAACTGCACTTAAATGACTAAGTATGTGAGAGGGATCCTTGAGCTCTAAGTTGTAGCCTAACACATAAATATATAAATAAGTATGGGAAGTCTGCAACGTGAGACCTAAGGTAACAGACGGAGCTCTACGGGTGAAGTGATTTTCTCAAAGCAAACATACAATTATTTTATTGAGCAGTCACCTATCGTGCACCTACAGCAGTAAAATTAAGATCATGGATCTAGCTCAATCGCGTCAGCACAGTCAGCGATTAAGAAATTTGCATTGACATTTTAACACACTCTTTTATAAAATTAAATAAACATTGCACAGTACAGTATAAAGCTCATTTATAAATCGAATTCAGTCGAATTGCCTATTATAACCTACCTATTATTTCTTTGTGATAAATTTTGTTTTGATGTAATTACAAGAAACATACTTTAATTGAAGTATGTCTCTTTTAATCACATTTTAATTTAGAATGAATTCAAATGAATAAGGAGGTAATTGTACTCACAAGGATGTGAAGCCGTGAAGGGATACTCCAGGGTCGGCAGGCGGTGCTGGTGCGGTGGCAAGCTCGGCGGGCAATGGTAGCAGAACAGCCCCCGACCGCCGCCGCCACCGCTCGCCAGCTGCACAAAATACAGAATGATATATTCGCCTATTGAAGCGGCGTAAAAAACACCTACTTTAGTTTGATAATTATCAAAATTTTAACATTGAGTTAACGTAAATATATATAGCTTTGTATTAAAATTTACTCGTAACAAAGATTTGGTAAATGTTTGCGTATCAGTCAATGTAGTACTTATGAATTTTCCTGCCATACAACAACGATGAAAAAACGTCGAAAAATATTACATTATTGAAATTGTGTTTGAAGAGACATTTTCCATGCGATGTCGGTCATTAAGCTCTTTAATGTATTAAAACGTCAAAAGCAACAGCAAGCATTAGCAAATAACTAAGCACAATGCGTTTTGAATGTTAAGTATGTTCAATCGTCTGTCGGCTAAGATCTAGTAATCATATCTAGGTCTTTAATTCGCGGTTTGATTGTCAATTGTATTGTGACTTTCTCATATCAAGGTTAGTAATCGAGCAAGGAAATTATATAGCGGGTTATTTATTGTATCTTGCCAATTGGTATTGGTAAATCTTTTTCAAATGAAGCGCTTATATTCAACTAAAGAAACTTTAAAAAAAAATGCTTATAGAGACAGCTGTCCGCACAAAGAACACATCTATATAGATTCTGAGAAAATTAAAGCTGTTCTTTTCTTTGTAGCACACAGTGAAAATATTTATTTATTTACTAACAGCTCACTGCCAAAACATCGTTAAAAACTACCTTAACCTACGCTTACAAATAATAACTCCTTGCAGGCTTCACTCAATCGTACCAAGCCTGCCACAAATATATCCTGCTCTGGTGCAGATTTAATAAATTTATAAAAAGGAATATAATACAATGTTGAAATATATTATACTTGTCAAAAGTGCATTGAATCTCGTCAATCGTATTTAGGAATGTTTGCTCCCTCTTTTAGACAACGTCAAAGAAGAAAATGAAAACATACTTTGATAATGATAAATGTGTAGTACATTATAAATGTAGTATATGCTATCAATTCTCAAATCTAGGGCGTAGAAAGGACTTATCAAATACAATAATTATCAAAGCTATATTTAGACAATAATGTTTAACCGACACAGCTATTAAATTTTGCGTAGGCGTTAAGAATTTAAATAAGTGTAACATAACATTGTTTAAGAGGAAAATAGCAATGAAATTCAATTGCACATATTAGTGACCCACGTGCGGATTGACGGCGATTCGTCCGTGTAAATGACATTAATGGAGCTATGAATCGGCTAAACGATGCGCGGGCGCATACGATGCTTCTGACGTCAGCGCATAGGGATGCTGTTATATAATTCGGTGATATTTTATGTGTATTATTGTTCGTTTGAGGTTAAAGTTTTTTTTATTGATATTATCAATTTCTTAAAGACTTACTCCTAAATGTTGGCTATATTAAAAAAAACATAACAAACGCAATGCAGGCCTTAATGAAGAACACATTATTTGAACACTCAAAAAAGGCTTTATAGTTGTGACTAATGTAATCCTTTGTCTTTTTCCCTCAATTATATTAACGCTGACAAAACAAGTTGCTTTTGAAGATATTAAATTAGTGTAATTAAAAGACTACGCGCTTCGTTAACTAACTATTACATTTAAACCAACAAAAGTAATTGAGGTTCAAAAAATTTAGCTAAATACACAATTAAACAGCTGTGTAGTATAAAAAACAATTGAAAAGAAACATATATAGACATAATCTAACTATCCAATGCAGTGTATTGGTTCGTCCTGTCTGCACGCGTGGGGCCCTAACCGCTAATCCTATTTGTGTTGCCCATTACATTACACCCACCCATTGCCGGCATCCGACTGCATCAACCTTGACACCGGTGTTATGCTATTTTTAATATGTCAAATTTTCTTGCACTACACTCGATCAAGTTTAAAATTAAGACTCTGTTGGCAAAACGCCGTACTGCGGATTCGATCCTCGCTTATAAATTATCTGATCAGCATATAAGTTGTGATCTTGTGATATTTAAAGAGTTGTTAAGACCCTATTTGGTTCTCTATATAAATAATAGCTCAAATGTGCATCAACTCTGGAGGTCACAATTTAAAAGACATCTTTAAATTCTAATGGGACGACATTTACTTCCACAAATATATAAAAAAAAACTAATTTAAAAAATCTAGTTTTCTAATTTAGAAAAAATGTTATATCTGAACCAATAATTCACACAAACTTACTAGGTACATAATACAACTTTACTTTTTACTAACCGACTGTGTGTGATATATATTAATCATTTACGAAACTCACACCTCTGGCCAAATATGTAAGTTGCATTACCTCTATAACTTATTTAAAAACAGATTTTAAAGATCTATTGAATGTTTTTAATTGCTGAAATATTAAGAAAATTAGATTAACTTAACAGTAATTTGAGTTGATCATAAAATTGGCACTTCATGATATAAATAGTTGAAGACTAAAATATTTTTAGAGTTTCAGTGATTTGAAGGCGAGAAACCTTTGATTATATCTTTGATTATAGACCGAAAGCAGAATTTAATCAAGAAACTTTAAATATTAAATTGTTTTGCAGCTCAAAATCTGTCGTACTTATACGACTATTACGTAAGAAAATCAAAACCTAACCATAGACGCGTTCCCATACATAAGACTTTTTATAGAGTATATCAAATTTTTCAATTATCTTTAAAAATCCATTCAATCTGTATTCACCGTGGCTAAATAGAGATAAAATCTTATTCAGCCACTTATTTCATTAAACACTGGAATGCTCTATAGAATTGAGGTTAAAAAAACAATGTTTATTATATCACTAAAGGCGAGATTGTCGTCGCCATTTTCGTTATCGCCGATTTAAGTGTGGGAACGAAAGGAGAATTTTGCTAATACAAGAAAGGAGTTTATATATATTCTTCTAAGGAAGATTTACTTAGAACGACTGGTAAATTGCAACATAAAAGTCGACTTTTTTAACAATTACTATATCTTATCTTTATATCAACCGTAACGCTATTAATATCTTTATATATATAATTCTTCTGTGAGTGTGTATGTCACTGAACTTCTCTCAAACGACTGGACCGATTTTGATGAAATTTTTTGTGTGTGTTTGCAAGGGGATCTGGGAATGGTTTAGACTCACAATTTTGTCCGCTGGACAATGTTTTTTTAATTAATTTTTAATTTATTAGTAGTTGTTGATTTTGGAATGTTTTACATTGGATCCGACAGACGGCGCTACCATCGCAGTATCAAATTTTAAAAAATATTCGAATAATTAATTGAAAATTGAAATCACATGTATGGCAAAACAACGTTTGCCGGATCAGCTAGTATTATAGGTATATAATATTTAACCCTGTATTTCAATAACTAAAATCTAAATAATATTCTAGTCTCATCTATCACTAATATAGCTGGCAAAGCGATACAACAAAAGAACATTGTTTTTGCAATCATCACCATTACCGTAGGTGATCAAGATAACCGTGATCATATATGATTATTCCCATCACCGCATACAACTTATATACTCAGCAAATGTATACGTAAACCGTGATTAAATATTAACGAAATACAAATAATATAATCATATTTAAAGTTAATTGATAAATTAAAACAACATGAAAGCAATATTGATAATTAGTTCACGTTAATCGAATTGCTCCGAGTCGCATCGGAAACCGATTGGTTCAAATATAATTTTCAAAGTAAATTGTGTTTGCGGAACGAGATATGTTTGATCAGCGAAGATTTACATTTTTCGCAATAACCATTTTACTTTAATGAACTTTCGTATCTCAAGATCATTTGATTTTATAGACAACTTCACCGTATGTAAATTATTTGCATTATTTTTTTATTAACTTCCAATTTAACCTAATTTATGCTGTGAGTTATATAATTATACATTATGTCTACGGAATGTAACATCCTTTATTTTAGCAAAAATCTAATTCAAATAAAAAAAAATCACTTAATCGAATTGATTGTCCCAATCAAACGAAATAGAACAAGATCGTATCAATTGTATGAAAATTCATTCAATTGAAATTGAAACAAATTATTTTACGATAGAACCCGCTTTGGTACAAACAATCAATAATATTTGATCACAACGGCTCGCTCATTTAATATCAGACTTTTATAAGTGTAATGGAGATCAATTGAAGCTTTTAAATTAACTATTAATGGTTCAATCGAACGACAATCCGACGCGGTGAAATGGTCATACAATTTTAATTCGTTTAATATTAGAAAACATATGTTTTATTTAATATAGTTTTGTATATAAGGGAAACAACTTAGTAAATAGAACTTACTAGCGACCCGCCCCGGCTTCGCACGGGTGCAATGCTGATACTAAATACACTATAGAAAAATAAACGCGTCCGATCGCTGGTAAATTGAAAGTGCTATAGGAAAAAACCGCGGCCTCAGACGCATATACCATCCGAACGCCAGATAGACATATACCATCACAGACTTTTCTGTAGACTTTTTCGATGTGTACAATACATTATTTTGATAAAACTCGAAGGGTTCAGTCTGCGTTTGCAATGTGAGCGGAAAAAATGTAATTATTTACGACATCACATTTGAAACCTCAAAAATACAACAGTACTTCTCTGCTATTTAATGGCTGTTATTGTACATATAAACCTTCCTGCATATAAACTGCATCAAAATCCGTTGCGTAGTTTCAAAGATTTAAGCATACAAAGGGACAGGAAAGCGACTTTGTTTTATACTATGTAGTGATAAGACCAATCTTGCATTTAACAATTGAAACATGCACAGAATATATAGAGAAAAATATTTTGTCTTGCAGAAAAATTATTTCATTAAAAAGAGGATTTAATGCTCGCTATGACCCTACACTTCTGTCGAGCTGTCACTCATAATTTGCGTAAACGGGACTCTGTGGCCTTTAATCGGTTTATACAACGATACAATCGCTAAGTACAGTTTAAATATTTATACTGATAATTTAACATAATAATAATAAAGAGTTATTAGAGTTTATGTTACCTTATCGTGTATAATTTCAGCAGTTCTAATATGAATAAGCCATTAATCTTAATGCAGAGATTCGTATTTTGATTTAAATATAGAACATTTATATTCTAGTTATTAAATTTAATATACACATATATTGTATTGGTATCTTTGGACGCGTATACCCATTCCACTCTGGAATGTTGCTTCCATTGTAAAATATTATCTTTTCTTTTGCAGAAAGTGTGAACTAATTTATAGTCTGTAATCCTGTCTATATTAATGTTGCCAGTATAAAGTTCACAGTGAGCAATTATAATCAATTATAATGCGGATGCATGTCGCGAAGCAATTGATGTTCGTTAATCGAATAAACTCCGGATCCTCTCTGTTTTCAGGGACCATTTGGAGATGCTAATTCGTTCATTGGTAAAAAGATATAGCTTAGAGAAATAAATGAATATCAGGAACAGATACTTCGAATAAATGTTATATAAAAAAATATATTGCTATAAAGCTCATCAAAAACATATGAAGATAAATGAACAATAGTGAATTCATTATAACAGCTTGATTTTTAAATTCTCTAAGAGCTTAACCTATGAGATTGTATCGCTATATATACATATATATAATATTTTATAAGAATCTATAACAACTGCTAACCTAATAAACTCCTTTTATTTAAACCGACGATAAGTCTTACTTTCTCTGAAAACGGACAAGCTAAAATATATAAAATATTAACATCGCAACTTTGTTTAAATAATTATTTAATTTATTAAAAGTCTTATACGTCGTTTTTATGAAGCTGATATCATCTCTCTCTTTCCAAATAAATACGTCAAACAAAGGGAAATAATTTCCAGTGAATTTTCATTTATGACATTAAGTGAAGAAGTTGGGAAATAAATTGAGGAAAATTTAACAGCCTTTAAAATAACATTGCATGTTATATATTCGTGTTTGCGGTGTGTCTTAGCATCATAATTATTAAGATTATACGTCAGCTAGTAGTGCCATTATCATAATTTCTTTGTCTAATAGAATAATTATTTAGTAGCAATTATCATATATACAAAAAACATTTCCCTTCGTTAAATTTTATTGAAGAACGCGTAAACAACTCAATTTGTGTTACTCCTCTATCCACAAAAGCCTATACTGTAGTAGTTTCAAAGCGAGCATATAATTCCGTCAGAGTTGCCCGAATCGAGTTAGGATTAGTTAAATACAACCCGTCCTTACCACTCACAACTTTTGCTAAACTAATTGCGAAATATACTTTATTCTATAAACTAGAGACCGTATGCGCCCCGCGGAATAACGAATGAATAAATGTATCGCACGCGTCTTAAAAAACACGACTTATTGAAATCATAGCTTTTGAATGAACTAGGTAGAGTCAAACGGAGGCAAATCCTAATGTATGAAACACTGTAGCAAAGTAAAACGCTACAACGTAGGCTTTCGTAGCGATTATCAAAATTGTATTCGTAGAATCTTGCCTATATTTTGCTTATCTGTATCAGATGATTATCTATTTCTTTTTTAAATTATACATTACAGACTTTTAAGTAAAATGCAGTCTTCCGATCTTATGGACAATAAAAGTCTAAGTGAACACTTTTCAACACACACGATTCGTACGTACAAAAGTCAATTTAAATTTTAATAACGTAGTACAAATTTAAAATATATCAGAAATTAAAAAATCTACTGTACGGTACGAAGCTCGCCGGTTTAGCTTGTAAGACATATACTAATATTTTCTTTTATTAACATAACTGTTACTCATTTAAAAAAAAAACACTTTTTAACGGATTTATGTTATGTATTTTTTGCAAAATTTAAATATAATTACATTATTTTAAAAAAATACCCGACTGGATCCGTTAAAAAGTGTTTTTCTTTAAAGACATGTATATGTCTCTTTAGATAGAAATAGTATTATTTCTATCAAACTTTGAAGATTTTATTGTGACGTATGTTTTGTTAACTTTAGAGTCAACTGGAAAGTTTAGATACGCTATTTTAATAATATATTCCAAAGTCGCATTATTATCACCTGTAGATAAATAAGGAGAGACCATTATTACAGGTGCCATCGTAGTCGAAAGTTTCACCAAATTTCATTACTTAAGAAGCTGATATAAATAAATATAGCATTTCTTACTTTAAATACTGCGTTGGCCTTAGATATTGCCTTAGATTCGTTATAGAGCCAATAATAGTAAATATTTGTTGGCAATCCATTATTTAAAAATAAAACACTTTCTTAACAGATTAAGTTATGTATTTTTACAAAATTTAAGTATATTACATTATTTTAAATTTTTCCGCCGTTTCGCGTACTATAAAGCGCGCTCTCTGCAGCTGTGACACTTATTTTGACAATCAACACCTCTTGTCTTCAGTCTACCGTGACCACGCACTGTAAAGCACGCGAAACGTCGGAAAAATTTAAAATAATGTAATATACTTAAATTTTATAAAAACACATAACTTAATCCGTTAACAAAGTGTTTTTCTTTAAATGAGTAATTAGTTATGTTAATAAAAGACAATATTTACATTATTTTCTCGTCTTATGAATGTCAAGTGACTGAAAGTCGGTTCCACCCTTTATCTTCCAACCGTCATATAATTGCGTTCGGCGCCGCCAGAATTGCATATCAATGTAAGACAATTGTGATTGAGAATATGGCTGGCGTACTATTGACATTTATTATATTACTGATTGAGACCATGAAACTACTTGGTTAACGCACGTGCCATGTTTTACTGCATTTAACACATTTGACTGCTGTGTAAGTGTTTAAAAAGCTTAAATTACGAAAACTGTGAAAATGCACGTTTAATTAATAAAAATAGTAGTTTAGTATTTAGAATTGGCTAGTATAAGCACGTAAGAAGCTCTATCTTAAAATAAAATGTTTCAAATTAATAATATAGCGACTTAGTTAGATATATACCTAAGTTAAGTATTTGCAAGTTGTGTAAGCACGTACAAAAGCTCTATCTTAAAATAAAATGTTTCAAATTAATAATATAGCGACTTAGTTAGATATATACCTAAGTTAAGTATTTGCAAGTTGTGTAAGCACGTACAAAAGCTCTATCTTAAAATAAAATGTTTCAAATTAATAATATAGCGACTTAGTTAGATATATACCTAAGTTAAGTATTTGCAACTTGTGTAAGCACGTAAAAAGCTCTATCTTAAAATAAGTTTGCATGCGCACACGCCCAAGTAGTATTCTAAACAAAGAGAACAGTTATTTAGCACCTATAAGGCATTACTTCCAATACAGATAAAATAGAGAAAACGCACCATATAATTCCCAATTTGTTATAAAATGGAAGAACTACAGGGAAGTAAATATATATAGATGATAACATCAAAAGCGTGAAAACAAACAATTAACTTTTTTATTAACAAAGTTTTACGTACATATTAATTGTTAATTGAATTAAATTTTATTATTCTTTAGATGAACGCGCATAAACATTATATTTTTGCCAAGGGATCTGAATTCACTGGTAATTGATATGATATTGTTTTGCGATGTGATCATACAATAACATTTACAAAAACATTAAATTCAATAGTGTTCATTTTTAAAATGAAACTTAAACTATAGGTTTTAGTGGAGGCAATATGTCTGCTAGCATATTAATTCTTTATTATTAGCAAAAATATATTATTTTGTTTCACTTAGTTGTAGATTTTGGCATAAACAAACAAATGTGAAAGTGGTAAGGAATCTGACTGGGGGCTGACAGCACTGGGGCTGTCAGTGCTACGTACCTACGAGCAAGTCAGGAAAATATTTTATTTTTGATCTATTTTAATTAATATAAAATAAACTATTTTATCATTTCTATTTTTTTTAATATATTGCTTTAATAATAAGTTTCTGCTTTTATAAAACCAACTATTTATTCTCACTTTTGCTTTTAGATAAACACGTTTTATCATAACAAATATATTCTTATTTTACTTAATGTTTCGTGGTTTTATAATTGATTATATACAGGGGCGTAAACTTAAAGTCAATTGTCACTGGTTTCTAAACAATAACATATGAAGCTCTATAAATAAGAATAATATTAATGATACATTGGAAAACTGTTAAATTATATTTCACATTAACGCGTTAATTACCTTGTTAGCGTCTGAAAATATTTTGGTGATGTAGGCGGGAACTTTTCCCGCCTTACAAACTACGAAAGAGCGCGGTCACCGCGCTAACATTCCGTCCCAAACGCGTCTGCACGTTACACGCGTCACCGTTTGACTGAAGCTACCATAGTACAAAACGGCGAAGCAATGCTATCAACTGGTTGAATAATAAAGCGCTTGCAGAGCTTAGCAGGTTTGCAGTTACGGCCTACAGCCCAAAAATTTTAATGGTCCATAATATCCGAGTAGTGTTATGGGCTGTTAGAGTTTATAAACATGAAAGTTAAGCCATTTGACTAAATCTAGGTAGCTTAACGCTTTAAATTGTACAAGTATATTACATATTTTTTACAATTCTTACCTATAGAAAGTATGGAAAACTAAAATTGCTTAAGACGCTTTTCAGTTATACATATAACTTTAGTTTAACACTGACAATTTTATCTGTACACTATAATTTTTATATAAAATTCAAGCGCTTTATATGCTGGATTGAACCACTAGTGTAATCGTTCTGAAACCGCCCTCAGCAAACAAAACCCCACCCGCCGTAAGCATTTTAGCACGAACCCCCCTCCCCCTCGCGCTGATTTAATAGCGAACGCGGGCACTGATTCACTTAGAACGCGACTCTTTCTCACTCTTAATCTCTCGCTCACTCCAACCCATTCTGAGACATAAGAAAGGGATGGCGACGTTTTCTTTCTTTCAATTTGCATGCGGGGGCTCAAACTTTATGTCCTCATGCTGTAAATTATTTATGCGTTTGGAAATATTTTTAACGGTTTCTGAAAAGAATTGAAGATGAATGGGGTAATCAGTAACCACGGTAAGGGAAGGGCTTAATTGAATTTGTGCCAACTTGGAAACGTGATGCCCTATCATGGAGTTTCGGTATCTATTCGGATTTTTTATCAGTTATGAACACAAATTTAATTATTAAATTAATGATGACACAAGTGTTTGAATAAGCATTTTAATTTACATTTTAACGGACATGACACCATTTTATTATATATTTTTATTGATTTAAGGTATTTATTTTATTTAACAAAGTTTACTTTGAGATTGTATTTGGTTTAAATATTTAGTAGTAGTAGTTCATTCATTACGTTTAATTTAAAATTCTAAAATACATCTTTGTTTATTAAAAACTAAATTTCATACGAATGTGGCGAGTCATAAGTATTTTTTTTAAAGTAATTATTAACAAAATGTGATGTGTTAACATTAGTCAAGCAATAAGCTCCTCGTTAATTATATATTTGCATTAACAAGTTATAGATTACAGTTGCAAAATTAAAGCAATACAAAATCGGATTAACCACAGAAGATGTCTCAAACAAATCTTAAAGGTGTAAGTGACAATAAAACGCGAGCTTACCTCTGGGCCGTCTTCGAGTGGAACGGGTGGGGGGAGGCTAGGAGGAGAGGTAGTATAACCATCCCGCTCACACAACGCGAGTCGCGCTCATCCGTTTTATTTCTTGTTTGTCCATTGCGCCTACCCCATTTGCTACATAATTTATTTGAGCGGGCAACACTTAAAAAATTGGCTCTGCGCGTCCAAATGGAGTTTGTGGCAAAATAATATAGTAAATTCATTTGAATAGCCGTTTTGTAATCGTCGGTTTAATGGTGCATGTTAGGCTATTTTCCTGTTACGCAATAAATTTATTTCTCTATTTTTTAATTTCTAGTTAAGTGTAACGAAGGGCTTGTAAATAAATTTCCGGCGTCTATTGAGTTATCTTAAGACTGACTCATACACAGACAATTAAAAGGAGACGTTAAAAATTGTTTTAATAAATATAAACATATAAATACAAATATTATAAAGGAACAATGACCACAGCAATTTTCGACTGCGGACATGAAGACCCGTAGAAAGGATCAGCCTGGCATGTTCTCATGTTACTGTTATGTCCTTTATGTTAAATAATGGTCACTTGCAGAGGTGATCTGTACATTTTTACCGATTACTGAATAATTTCCGGAAATTGGCTCTTTCTAAGAAATTTTTATTTGTTAATTATTTCTCAAACGTGCTTGGAAATTTTAGCATTATTTTGACAACCTTTTTCGAAGTAAATCGAACGTGCTGTATTAGTCGAGCAATAGTTGTATGATATGGATATGGATTTTCATCTGTGTATGTTTAGCATCCAAATAAATTACTATGTTAATTCATATTTGTCGTATAATTTAAAAATGGAACGATTTTCTACTCCGTAACATGGCAACCAAAGAGGTAACTTATCGAAATTTAATTTTAAATATCGAACTGGCGTGGAAATAGAGCATATAAAGACGTTTAGTCAATAAAAAAAACCATGGCCGCAACTAGGCATTGATGTACATCAATGATTTTCTTGTCGTCAATAATATACTAATATCGTGTAATAGTAAAACGCTTATGGATTGCATCAATGGTCTGGGCCGACTCTACGTTGCATTGGACTGTATGTGTGTAACATTAGAAACATTGAAGGTGTTAATCGCTGCACTGATGTTTGTAGTCGCATATAAATATATAATATATCATTATTATGACAATGTATTACTAATGTACCATTGAACTTATTCATGAAATTGATTTAAAGTCAAACGAATGCTTATAGAGATAAATATGTAGATAGTATAATAGGATATGGGAACAAACGCGAATTAAGTACAACGAATGATGGAAATATATATAAAAATATATTGTATAATAATTTCATTCTTTGAGCTGTATATTTCTAAATAATATTAAAAGAAATAAGTAAAAATTCAACGTACGATGAATTTTCTCATAGATCTAAATGGAAAATATAATACCAACATTGGGATAATGAAAAAATCCGCAGCTAATGATCCATACACGCAAGACAACGCAACAATACCGAAGCAAGGGTTTAAGAGCTTTCCTCAATTAATCACCCGAACCCTTCATCCTAACAAAAGATATACAATTACTCAAATGTTGATGTTGTTATTGTAGTATGATTATGTATCATTGGCTGCCAACTGACTTGCGTTTCATACTAAATACATTTTGGAACTATACAAAATCAAGTTTCCTTTTAAATAAATCTTCGCGGATTAACATACCTATGTGAAAATGATAGCACATAGGTATGACTGCGGGTTTCAGGCTCATTGGGTGGCTATTTGCATTGGTCGTGCATAGTGGACAAAGTTATTGTTTATTGTGTACCTAATGACAAATTAAATTAATTTAATGTAATTTTTTAGCTTTTAATTTTACTAACATAGTTGTTAAGAACAAATGTTACTAACCAAATATGGACAAATGGTCCGAAATAAACAGTTATTTATTTATTTTTTTATTTTATTTATTAACACGTTTTGACGTTTCGCCTTATGCTCTATAGCTAACCATGCTCGGTGATAATCAATACGTCGGGTTATATACGTCACTCGTAATGATATAAAATTAATGTTTTTTTATGAATAGATAAGGTCTTACAAGTTACATCATGTAACATCCGTCAAATATCCTATTCCGGGAAAAAAATCGCTTATTATTTTTATCTGTTATGCACTAGGTGTCGCCGGAGCAAGCCAGAACAATATTGCGTCATTCGCTTTAGTCTTATCTGTGACCGAAATATAAGACTACTATGAATAGCTTATTTTTTCACTGAAAACATAGTAGCTTATTGTTTAATCTATATTGTATTGTATAACCTATAACACTTTTTCAAAATAATGAACATTTTCCAAATAGGTTATGACTTAAAGGTCTATGTTGCCAGGTCATAAAATTAAAAAAATCGAAGGTATCTGTGTCATACAGACACATGCCAAATGGAATGCGTTATTTATAGGAAAATACATCTTTTATCATTCTCTCTTCTTTTTATTCACATTAAAATTTAATTTTACATAAATTGTGTTCGATCAGGAAATGATATTTGATTATATTTCTATAAAAGCTTATAATCCATCGTCGAAGCTGTAATTTGGAAGATTAATTATTTTGATAAAAAAACTGTAAGACTAAATTTTCTTTGTTTGTTTCTCTTCATTTTACTTGTCGTACTGATTAAATTTGCTTAAATTCTGCTATTCTACTTCATAATCTAAACACCCAACAATATAGCCATATTAATTTAAATATATGATAATATTATCTATTTATACAATGTTGTTATTTATACGTTGTGCATTGCCTCATTTTTCATGTAACCAAGTTTTCCGTGCCATATTTCTTTATATTCCAGATAGTTAGAATATAAGTAGATATGCTGGCACATGATTTTCTTATTATTTATCTGGGATTTGTCTAACCAAAAAATTTGGTCTATAGGCCCAACAAATAAGTATCATTGATATACCCCGTACTTATTCTCAAAATATTGCACTGACCAAAGCAGATTTCTCTTAAATATATCCTAAATATATACCAGGCCAGTCAGAAAAAGTTGTAATCTGTTTATCCATACTAAAAATATAAGTGTAACAAAATAAATTAAAGCGAACAATTTCCGGCTATGAGAATGCTTCAGCTGGTGTAAAATTTAATAATATTAATTTTAATTGAAAGCTTAAGAGTTATTTATTTCGCAATACTATCAAATACCTTATTTTATTAATGCTCATGCTCAAAATTATAACGAGATAGACATTGACACAGACAAGGATTAATTTGAATATGTTACGGTAA
The DNA here is from genome assembly GCA_963693355.1 of Pontia daplidice. Lineage (NCBI taxonomy): Eukaryota > Metazoa > Arthropoda > Insecta > Lepidoptera > Pieridae > Pontia > Pontia daplidice. The sequence goes on along the minus strand of CAVNZL010000009.1, from coordinate 1,874,001 downwards.
AATTTCTTTTATTATTTTATTTTTTCATTTTTTCTTATTAAGTACTTAATTGCTATATTTTCCTTGTGACAATATTACACGGCAGAGTATTTTATTCTATTTTATTCCAGACTATTACTGAAATGCGATCTAGCAAAGTTAACTACTTTCATGATTCTTCTTTGTTAAATAAGTTAATAACACCTAATAAGTGTCAAGTTTATGTTTTAAAATTAAAGTGTTATATTATTCGATTGATAAACAGCTTGTACTATAATACTAATAATACTATAAATCCTGATGAAGAGTGTCGAATACCGCCATCTGGTCTAAAAATTTAAAACATTATGTGACAACAATTTTACATTTCACAGCGCTCAATACACCGGAAGCACTCTGAAAGAAATAGATGTAAAATGCGCTTAGTGACATTTGACATTGGTCCAGAGTACTAAACTAATTACTTAAATATATTAAGTATCTCTAACCTATTATAAACGATAAACATGTTTTTGTTCAGTTTATAGTATTTATGGATTTTCTCAAATATTGTGTCTAAATCCTTACTGAAATGGTAATTTATTACAATAAACTGTTGATGAGGCTAGAGCTCTCTATGACCGCCACCTAGTGAGCAAAAAATAAAGTATGCATTGTCGTTAAAACAGTTCATAACATATTATCTTTATTTTATTATATTTTCTATCCAATGTACATGAGCTATACTTAATATATGTAATACACATCTTTTTTTACATATTTCAACGTTTAAAACTCCAAATTAGGGGAAACATTACAACTTTAAGTTGGACTTATATTTCCCGCCGAGAAATGGCGGCTTTTTATCAAATTTGAGAACCCCGCAACAGGAAGTGAGTGATGAAGGTGCTACGCAGGCGCAAATTGACCTTTCGGTTGAAGAACCCGTCGGTCACATGTGAGTGTCGATAAATATCTTAGTTTTATCGTGTTACTTCATTTTATAATTATAAATAATATTTTCGTAAGTATTCTTTGTGGTGAATAGTAATTGGTGCTAACAAGGCTATAAACGGCGTGGAAAATGTGTGAAGTTTTATTTAAAAATTATCATTGCGGCACCGGCACGTTTGTCAAATTTGATATTATTTTATAATTACCATACGGCATGTACTTTGAATCAATATTAGCTTTTCATAGCTTGTTAGTTTCGTGCTATGCATTATTGTGTTACGAATAGCAGGAATTTTGGTAAATATTGAAGTGTTATATTTTGCTTCAAGCTATGTCCAAGATGTCTCATTGTAGCCACATGTTCGAAAACGTCGAAGCACACGGGCATATCTTATCACCATCGTGACATGAACTCAGGCTTGATTTTATTTCAATATAATACTCTTAGCTTGATCATATATCATTCTTTGTTGCATACCTATTGATTATTTTCCTGTCTAGCTTACAAAGGTTTAGGTTTTCTCGACAATGCGCTAGGTGGGGTTAGGTCATCAAAAATTTTCATATGAAGGGTTTCAGAGAGTGTATATTGAAATATTGCTTTCTTTGAATTGTGGTTTATTATTTACTATGTGATTAATATTTCATAGTCAGTTACATTCAATTTCCTAAAAATGATATGTAATCTCTGTTAAAAATTCATCTTTCAATAAGCTAAAGATGTCTCAGATATCCTCCCACATGTTGCCAGCCATATTTTTACAAAGTGAATAATAAGAATAAGTTTTTAACTTTTGTTTCTTTGTCATATTAAGATAGCCATTATATCATTTACTATCAGTAAGGACTAACTGACTTTTACTTTGACCTAGTATTTTACATTTATACAGTTAGGTAATTAACCATTCAATTTTTTATCTTTGATAGAAAAGTAATGTTTAAAATGCTATGACAAATAATAAAAAAAAAAACATTTAAAATCTGCACTTTTAATTCTTAGCATGTTTAAATCAAGTTCACTGACAGTTCAATCACCTCTATGTGCTAAATTTTAGATGAATCATAAAGGGACATCAAAGGTTTTTTAATTATGTTAACCAAAGTACACACTTTTCATATATTTAAAACTAGTTAGTAATGCTGTTATGTTCCTATAATAATTAATTGTTTTAAAAATCTTTTTAATCCACATTTTGAGCCCATAGAGTCGCAAGTGCAATATTATGTTGCTTTTGTGCTGCGGGTACTCAAACAGAAAATACCAATTTCTCATATGCGTCTCAGTATACCACTGTAATCTGAGATCACCGAACAGGAATACACTACACACCTCATATATAGCCTTACTGATGTGGCAGTTATGTAAACCTATATCAATATTCAAAGAATGTGAATGAAATTCTAGGTCACATTTACTTTTAATCTGAGAGCATAGAGAAAGTAAAATACCTATTGCAATCACCAACTTCACAAGTTTATTAGTATCTGTAATATCAATTTGACAAATTTTACTATTGTTAGCTGCCATGCTTACTGTAAAAACCAGACTTCCTATAATTCTTACTTCTGTTTTACAGATCACATCTCACTGTAAAAAAAACATCATAAAATGGGTGACATTGAGGACACACACTTTGAAACCGGAGACTCTGGTGCCTCCGCAACCTTCCCTATGCAATGTTCGGCTCTCCGCAAAAACGGTTTCGTCATGCTCAAAGGTCGCCCATGTAAGATTGTTGAAATGTCCACCTCAAAGACTGGCAAACATGGTCACGCTAAAGTCCATCTTGTGGGAATTGATATATTTAATGGAAAGAAGTGAGTATAACAATACAGTATTCTAAAACTTTTACTAAATTATATATCAAATTTCCCCATGGCAGAAACTTTCAAATAGAATATAATCTATATGTACTTTGAAAATACCTTGTCTTTATTTGAGTATTCTTGCGAAGGAAAGGAGGAAAACATTAAATCATCTATAATAAATTGAGGCCATAGAGTCGCAAGTGCAATTTAATATTGCTTTTGTGCTGCGGTTACTCAAACATAAATTACCAGTTCCTAATATGCGTTTCACTATACCACTGTATACTGAGATCACCGAACAGGAATACAGTGCAAAATAATAGTCAGATTATCTACCCTTCCATCATCCATCTTTTAATATATAATATAAGCAAATCTCATATTATTTTATGTTTTTTAAGTATTTACTTTAGGATTAGTTTTAGTTTAATAAACAGAGACAGAATTTATAAGACAATTTCTTTTAGATATGAAGATATTTGTCCCTCGACTCACAACATGGATGTCCCACATGTCAAGCGTGAAGACTACCAGCTCACTGACATCTCTGACGATGGCTACCTCACTCTGATGGCTGACAATGGAGACCTCCGTGAAGACCTCAAGATCCCAGATGGAGACCTTGGTGTTCAGCTCCGTTCTGACTTTGACAGTGGCAAGGAATTGCTGGTTAGTACTCTCAGCTATTTGTGCTTGTGTAGATTAGGTGCCAAGATTGATGTTTAATCTTCTCATTTCCTTAGTGATTTCAGTGACAGGTATATTTATTTTCTTTCAAACGATAAGCTTCTGTATATCTATAATCTTTCATCAACTTGAATAAGTTTTACTGCCACAAATAATGAATAATAAAAATTTATCATAATATACATATATCATTCTTAAATTTCGAGTATAGAGTCTCTGACACATTCATTTATAGTGTGTTGGTGCTAAATACACTCGTAGACTAAGTTTCAGCCTCTTACCTGAGCTAATGTTTGTCATAAGCTATATGGATTTTAGGTTTTGAATACAAATTAATAAATGTGTACTTATCACAATGAATTTTCTTTATGATAAGAATGATAGATAATCTGTAACATATTGCGAACAAAAATACTAGTGAATCTGTAATAACTTAAATCCAACCATATTTAAATAATAATAATAAAAAATTAAGGTGTTGGTTGATAGAATAGATTTCATTGACCTGATTTTGTTGAACTGGCTTAATAGTAGTTCACTTTGATATACTAATAACATAATGCATACAATGATTGCATTTTTTTGTGCTATTCCAAACATACCACAATGATTTACAGATTATTTCTATTAAAAATATTTGCTATAACACTTGTATTTAAATCCAAATGTTCTCTTTCCAGTGCACCGTGCTCAAGTCCTGTGGTGAAGAATGTGTCATTGCAGTGAAGGCAAACACAGCTCTTGACAAATAAACCAACACAGCATTTATAGGGATTATAACATATAATTTTTTTACAATCAACAACTCTTACATAAATGTAAAACATAATATTATGTAATTTAACAGATTCAGAGGTGCGACGAACGCAGACTTAAGCGATGTTAACATGAATTTCTGATATAAAAGTTTACAAGATCTTAAACTAATTGCTGTAAAATGGATATATATAATATTCGTGTTTTTTTTTTTTAATATTTCCGTATTCAATTCAATGGTAACTGAAAGTCGACTGCCGTGGTACAGTGAACTGTTTAAATACTGTATAATAATTAACACATTTTGCGGCAAATTAATTAGAAAAATCGCGAAGTTGGCGCGCGTCGGATCACTCCTAACTTCACGTTTGTTTTGTTTTGTTTGGTGTCTATTCGCTTGACGTTAACGTTAGGTTGCCTCACGGCGATATCCATCGGATAATATTATTTATAGCTGTTTAATCTTACAAAAGAATGGACGCAAACATGAAGTTTTATTACCATAATGCTAAATTATAATTCATAAAAGAGAAAACTCTAAAAAAATCGAAATAAAAGAAAATTCTTGAATGTGGTGTGTGATTGATTGGTCCTTAACTAAGTGAGAGTGTCCCTTTGGATAACACTTGCCACCTCCAGTTTTTATACTCGCTGTCACAACCATTGCGGTGACGAGACTGACAACTGTTACTCATTCAGCCAAGACTGAATTGCATTTTTAGATTGAAATAGTTTTCTATGAAGTAGTCTAACCGGTTTCTCCCGACTCGACCATTCCTTGGCAAGTGTTGCCATTGGGCTTAGGGTACTCCTAGTGTAACATCTTTTGTCAAAGACGAAATTAATGTAAGAATGTAAGGTAAGGCCCTATGAGAGATATTTTTTTATTCAATTCCATCGCATTGTAGATGATTTCGTTCTGCAATCACTTCACAGAGATCCGCAAATTGTACATTGTGTCAAAATTGCATAATCGTTATTGTTGGTGAATTTTTTATACTAGCAGCTTGTAATCAGGTTTTTTTTATAAATTCGCATCTTCTAAAGTATTTGTAGACATCGGGTGGTGTATAATAAAATACTTTAGTCAGAAAACTTACTTTTCTTGGGAATATTCTCGCTGTCCTGTTGTGAGTTTGCATCTAACAAAAGTATTTTTTTTATTAGTATAAATTTCACATGGTTGCATTGCAAGCTATGATTACAAATTTTGAATGTGGAGCAACCATGTGGAAGTTGGCCAAATACATCTGTGGTCGAATGTTCCTGTCTTTATAGTTATTGGAAGGGACTACTAGACTTATATAAATCTATATTTCTGTATATGGCCTTAGCGATTCCAAATCAAACGGGCCAAGTTCGGACATGAGTAGGTGACTTCTAGTACTAGGCCTCGTAGTACTAATAGTTTTTTGTATATACGTAAGATAGTGAACAGTTAACTCGGCAATTTTCTAAGTGTTGTTTTTGTCGACTTCAAACAATACCGAATTACCTAGAACGCTCTTGTGAACGCATTAATAATTCATAAGTATTTAACAATCTGTCGAATTAAATCTGTACAAAATAAACACCGTGACTTGTGATTCAATTCCTTTTTATTTTATTGCACAGTATGAATTTTATCCAGATAAGATTTGTTTTTTTTAAATACCAGTCGAAACCAAGCGGTTTGTTATCGGAAGAATAGATAAAGCTATATTTCTGACCCTGGCAGTGACAATCGGCATAGCAACTCGTTATCAACAAAATCCGTTTAGTTACCTTTAACTTTCATTAATGCCATGCCTTCCTATGTAATGGTTGTTGTTGTCTAATTGCACTTTTTTAACTAGAGTTCCGTTACGTTGCTCGTTCAAATTGGGTTTAGGTACAATGTGATAAAAAATTATAGATCTTTAGCTCGATTTGTGAACGCTGACAATAAGACAGAAAATTGAAAAGAACTGATTTTGTTCTTATTAATCTACTCCGTTTTTAAACATACTTTATCAGACAGGCCATTTCTATGATTGTATATGTTACAATAAATAATAAAACATCGACGTCAAATCTAAAACGCCTTTATTTAATCACAGATCTCGAATACAAAATTCATACAAAATTCATTCATAATACAAATATAAGGGTATAAATACGATTTTATCTAAAAGATTTTTTTTAACATAACTCAAGAGTTATTTTTTCATCAAGAGATTTATTTTTTCATGGTTTCATAACGTTATAATTTTAAATTCAGTCCTTTTTTATGGAACATCAAATCTTATATAAAAATAAGTTTTATGTATTCAATTCAGTAAGGCGTTTGGGTGCTAATTACTTGAAGGTATGTAATAAAAAGGTTTTTGTAACTCTGATAACAATTTTAATCCTATAGAACCAAGTTTATCTAGACCGTCATCGGTGCAAGTATAGAATGATTATTATAAACAAAAAAAAAACACCTTTAACCTCAGCAAATAAATATGTAGGGACCCTTAATAATTTTCCGTTCAGAGTTCATTAAGAGTTCCAAGTCAGGCCTTTGAAAAAGAAAATAAAGTATGAGTTTAAAAACAGTACAGTACAATATACTTTCTTATAGGATTAGAAATTACTAGCAAACTTCAACATCATCATCACTGTCTGAAGAGACTTCAACAATAAGAAATGGATCATCCACTTCAATCGAAACTGTAAAATTGTCACCCAAACCCTCCAATTGTTTAGATAATGGTTCATATTCCATTTTAACTTCACACTCCTGTTTGACATTAACTTGTGCCATATCACTGTCTGTGTCTTCTATATTTTCTGTCTTTTCAATTTTCACCTGCTCCCTTAATTTTCGAAAGAATTCCTCATTTTTCACCATGTCATCGTCACATAAGATTACAGAATCTGCATCACTATCACTTGAGTTATTGTTAGTTGTAACTACATCTCCTGTATATTTTTTTCTCCTTTTCAAACCTTCACTTTCGATTCGTGCAAACCTAGAGAAGAACAATATTTTAGGATATATAATATTATTATATTGGATGATACAGATCTGATTCATTTGTTATTGTTTTAAAAATAGGAGACCAACGTAAAGTATGACTATATTCAATGTTAAATTCAAATTATTGAGTACACAAAGGCTTTATCAATACTTCTCAATAATATCCATTTCTCTTTGTATGGCCTGCTGCTTATTTGACTCGAGCTTAGCCATTAATTCGGGGTCATGCAGAGCTGGATCATCTTCACGAAGCTCCTTCTTCACATTCGCCAGCAAATCCTTCCATTCGCGTCCCTGACGTAACTTTTGGAGAGCGCGACCGCATTGCGTAAATAGTGCTCTCGCTGCAATTAACATCCTAGATTTTCAACAATCATTGGAGACATAGAGAGTTCTCAAGTAAGAAATATGGAAGGATTTAAGCATGAATTTAATGGCTACTTGGGAAAGGCAAGACATTGATTTAATTAGATAATTTTTATGAGCTAGATTAATTCATAGGATATTAGTTTACTGAATGCAGAATATTCTTCATTTATCTGTGCTTTTATTGATAGTACACTGTTAACCTTGTAATCAACAGAAAAATAATTTTTAAAGTAGTTCCTGAGATAAGTGAATACATAATTTTTTTTACATATTTGATAATACCTTCCTTCATAACTTTTGTTGCATCCCATCCTAATTTGTGTATGTCATTTGCTAAAACAACACATATTTTAACATCATTAAAGTCAGGGAACAAAGGATATCCATTACTCTGAATGTTATTATTTAGGAATTTTTCTAGAATCTTGACTGGTGCTTCTGAGTGTCCTTCCAAGACACTAAGTCGGACTGCATGAGTTTTCACTACAGCTGACTGAGTCAATTCACATAACTCTTTGTAAAGTTCCACTACTTTTTCTTTAAATCTGTAATTTTTAAGTTACAACCAGTTCATTTACACCCAGAATGGGGCAATAGATATCTCATTCATAAGCTAAAGAAAACCAAAACCTAGCTTTGCAATTAACAGATTATTATTAGGGAGTAAATAAATTAAAGTACCTACGCCTCACACATAATATATGGTGAATAATAGTTATCTTCATGTACCTCTGTTTCTTCTAATTCCTCAATTCGTTTTTTTAATTTTCCTATTTCTAATTCAATAGAATTTATTTTTAGTTTCAAGTCATCATCAGTAGGTAATTCAATTCTTTGGGCTACTAATAAATTATCTAAGCTATTATTTAAAGGGTCCCAGGATGTTGTAGCTTTACTACATGACACATTTGGTGAAAAATTTGAGACACCACTTTGTATTTCTTCTTCAGTCTTATTTATTTTGTCTACTGATGTATCTGTAATTTTTTGAATGTCTTTTTGCGTAGATTTGTGTTCAATCTGTAATGCTAAACATTTTGATTGATTTTCTTTTTCCTCAGTTACTGTTTTCTCAAGAAGTATAACATCATTTTTATCACTACTTTCTTCAACACTATCTACATCTATGACTTGAATGTTTCCATTTACTCTGTTCAGACCATTATTCAATCTGTTTCCTGTAATGAATGCAGTCCAAAATTTTCAAACAATAAATAATATTAACTTTTGGTAAACTGATTATGACAGTTTACTAGAAACTGAATTAAATTGTTTTTAAATATTACTTACGTTTTATTTTGGAATCCAGGGTAATAAAACTTAGTCGTTTCTTCTTTGTGTTCCTTCTTAAGTTTTCACATACTGATTTAATGTAAGAAAATTTAAATCTGGGCTTCTTCTCTATAAACATACTGCTTCTTTGAAGTAATTCTTGAAATTCTATGCTATTTAAGTAATCATGTTTTGCTTCTCGGTACAAAGGCAATAAAGATTTATTAATAACTCTGAGCATACCTTTAGAGTTTTCTGCTCGAAGGCATTTTTGTATTAAATCTTTTAAATAAGCATCGTCTATAAAATCGAAATTGCTATTTGCATCTTTATTTAAACCTACTGGTGAGCGCCAATCTACAATTTCGACTTCCTAAAATAGTGACATGAAAATAATAAGATTATATTTAATATTAAGATATAATAATTTATAGATAACTCCATAATTATATATTTATATTATATTATAATTCTTACACCAGCCTCATCTGATGATACATCAATAATAACACAGTCATTTTCCAAAGTACACATTTCACATTCTATAACAATGTAGTCCTTAGTCCTTACTCATTAAGTTTAACCACAGTTCGTTTTAATCACAAAATAGTTAACAGATGAGAGATGACATATTAAACCATTTTTTTGCATTGGAACAGAAAAGCCAGACTTATTACTTTTTTTAATTCGTCTATTGGGCAGGCAAGTCTTTTGACTAAACGGCTTATGTCATTAGTTATTTATGTTAGTTATTTTATGTCTTACGTCTACAATTTATTTTTTATTTGTTAATACCCTTTATATGTATTGTAATAAAGATTTTCACATCCATTACATTTTTCCATTTTCAATTTTGAAAGCATCGTAAAGTAGAAAGCTTTATTTTGTCCAAACCAAGTAGGTACTATATTTCTATAGTTATTCCCTGTTATTCCATGTACTCTTTCTTAACAGTGGATACATACATTTACTTTTACAAATCTCAGTATCCCAATCCCAAATCTGTATAAAAATATAAAAGTTGAGGCATTGTCCAGTAGTACTTAAATGAAATTCGAGATATTTTCAGGTTTATTTAAATTTATTAAAAGCTCATTAGACAGCACAAGGTGCTAAATGCTGAAAGATGGACACTCGAAGAAAATGTAATGAAGAGATTGAACGTTTAACTTCGATTAGAGATTGACTATAGTAGCAAAATAGAGAATCCATTACTTTAATACGATGAAGATGATAATTTAAACGATAATGACCAAAACACATGAGAGCAATAGTCGTGTAAAAGTTCTTGGTTACGAATATTTTGCTTGCAAAACCAAGGTGTGGAATTTATTTGATTTGATAAAGACCGGCAAACCAACAGTACAGTAGTATACATGTTTTCCCCATGCTTGGATCAGGCCATGTTTAATTAAACTGCATTTGTATAAGGCACACCAACACTTATATAAACAGTAGACTCTCCTGATTTAACAATTTCAGCCATAACTGTTTTATAATTAGTGTGAGCATTTAGGTTACTATTTGCAAAATTTTGTAGAACACTCGTGCTCTGCTTACCATAAGCCATTTTGTGTGCTCAATACAGCAATTCTCAATATCTATATTAGGCACAAACATTTGTTTTGAAAAAGATGTAAGTTTATATTTACAACCTTAGTATCTGTAGCGAAGGAATAAAAACCATACTCAAAATGGATTCAAACTAACGATTTGTAAAACAACAATAGAATTTTAGTATTAACGTCCCAGTATGAAAATGTATTTACTTTACTTATTTAGAATTGTTATATAATTAATTAGATTATTCAAATTTTAATAATTGTATATATAATAAATATAGTATGTTGGGCATGTTACGGAGTGGTTTGCCAAATACAATGACTTAAGATGGATTAACACGGGTCGAGATGAAAAAAATATGTATATATATATTTGTTAAAGCGTTGTTTATAATTTGAACTATCTCTGATAGGTTTTGCGCTGACGTATATTCAACCGAATCGTCTGCAAGTTAAATATTTTTAACTTGAGAGCCTAGAATAATATTTAATCCAAGAATGTATAAAATGAATAAAAGTGTGGATAATATTTCTCCTTGACATACTCCTTAGTAAGAAAGCCTTTGGCCATAAAGATGTCTATTTTATTTTACAAGAACTTCCATATTCTTAAAACTATTTTCACCCAATCAATAAATTTTACAGGAATACCTATCAATAATATTTCTTAATAGAGAATATCAATATTTACACTGTTAAAAGCATCTGCTACATAAAGCTGATAAAAACTTTCTTTGGCAGACCAATTTCGACTGAAACAAAATTAATTGGAAGGTAATATTTTGTTTTCTTTTCTACGTAAAATTATAATAGTTGTTTCAACAATTGTTCAAATAATTTACCAACACACGAAGTATGTTGGTCAATAAGTGCTATGGGTCAATAAGAATCAAGACACAACTTAGGCTTATCTAGTTTTAAAATTAGTACAAGACAATTCAATCTTCTGGTATAATATTTTTACCTCCCATAAAATTTAGTATTTTTAAGAATTATTCTAATAGTATCTCTTCATGCGGATATGGCTGTTATTAGTTCTTTAACTGACTAAGAAACTATTTATAGGATTGGTGTTATTACTGTCATAGTTTTCTATAATTTGATGTTGTGTTTGTACATAGTCTGGTGTGTATTTCTGTAAAAAGTCAAACATTCACATATCATTGTTACAATTATTGAAAATTTATGTTTTAACTAGCTGACCCAGAAAACGTTGGTTTGGCTTACATGTGATTTCAATTTTTAATTAATAAATTTGATCGTAGAGAGGTAAAATTTAGGATTGTATGTATTTTTGTATGCTGTATCATAGAATGCACACAATGCACACAAAGTTTCATGAGAATCGGTCAAGCCGTTTCGGAAGAGTGTGGGAACGAAATGAATGAATTTCTCTGAGTTCTTACAATAAACTGAGAGTGAATAAATAGTCAAAAATAAATAACTTTAAAAAGAGCGCGCCTTTACTTAAAAACTTTCCCGTCGTTTTTTATAATCTATTATAGGTATGTTCTTAATAGAGAGTAATCAGGTGACAGGATAGCCATGAAAAAAAAAGTAACTTTAATACTAAACCCGGTTTTTTGAAGTATTTTGGAAAATAAATGTCCATCAACTTTTTTTTAGTTTATTCTCCGTTTCTGATTTTTTTTATAAAATAGGGGGAAAACGTGCAGATAGCTCACCTGATCTTTAGTTATACGCCGCCGCCTATGGACATTCACAATGCCGGAGGACTCGTAAGTGCGTCGCCAGCCTTTCCGATAACGGTATACACGGTAGGGTATACTCTTTTTTGGCAGATCAAGGGACCTTCCAAAAAATACGACGAACCGAATCCGAACCAATACGACTATTGAGTCGTATTGGTTCGGAAAACCTCTAGGCAGCTAGTTTCACATAGCAGCAGTGCGTGGTAGAAAATGCTTTCTAAAGCGCTCAGTTGTAAGTATCCGAACACTCTAGATGTAGAGTATAATACGATAGAAGATGCAGATAGATCTCTACTTAGCGCCAAAGTGAAGTGGTATTGTGTAGGTAACATCCATCGATGTTCTCATCGATGGATGTTCCCTGTGATGACAGTATTCCCTGTGGGGCCAAGTTGCGCTGTGTTATGTGCCGGCGGGGACCTGATTATAATTGTTTGTTGACTTGTAGAATTTTTTAAAAAGGTATTTACATGATGAAACCAAAGATCATAACAATATTTAACGCTTATAATTTCAAGTGAAAAAATCAGCTGAAATAATAAGAATCCAAACTACAAATCACATATTAATAACATTTAATAAATAATACTATTTTTTAAGCTGATAAAAGGGATATATGACTTACAGGCTGGCAGTACTATTTTAAATTATATACAGAATTGCGATGAAAATTAAAAGCTTATCTAAAGCAGCTCCTACAAGAGATTGGAGTGGTACGAGAAACAATAGTACTACCTTTTCAATAATAGTATGGAGGCACAGAAGTTGGCAATTAATTTAATGACTAGTAAAAATTAAATGTGAATGTTTAAAAGAAAAAGTCTCTTTACTTTTTCTTTATCCGATTTCTTCTTGTTTCTTTATATTATTTAAAATTTGACCTTGTTAATAATCTTCGTCTATGGTGAGGTTACAACGTATGGGCAACTAAGCTAGTGTTGTGGTTTGCTTTACAGTTCAAACTTCACCTGCCTTCCCTTTCAATGCAGGTAAGAGACACGAACGAAAGGCGAAAAGTAAAGTTTTGTGTAAATGGCGTTTAGTGCTTAAAGAACCGATATTTTCGTATTCTAGTTCCAAAAGGCATGCCTCTAGGCTCTAAGGCCGGCCACTACTTTGCCACGCCCTAACTCTTCTTGATCTGTATCCGTTGTTAACTTATTACTGAATAATACTTGTACATCCCACACACTACTCTGTGCTGCTTATTAGTTTATAGTCTGTACAAACGCGCTTGCCCTTGCAATTTTTATTTACATTTATAGAGCTATAAAAAAATTGTTAATATTTTTAATTTTATGGTTCATTTAGTAATATTCTCGGAATAATGACTTCTCTGACTAATGCTTTTCGGATAAGTTCCTGTGTGTTTGGAGGATATAAAAATATTCTCACCGGAAGGTAATTGAGGTTAATTTTAAATAAACATCATCATCAAGTATTTTTCAGGTCCATTTCTGCTCATGGGCCTTTTCTCATCTTCCTCTAGACCTATCTAGTCAATGTAAAAGTTGGAAACGACCTCAGCCTATAAATTTAAATATGTCATTGTTCCATCTCAAAGGTTCGCGGCCTACATACGTTAAATTTGAACATTAACGTAATTGTTTAACGTACATAAAGCTCTATTAATCTATGTAAACACTTGTTTCTCTCTAGATCAATGTGGTTGTGCCCTTTACAAATATGTCCATATTCGAAGAAAACAGCAGAGGAACGGCTCGGAATAGAAAAACCTAAACGACCTTTAACACCATTCTTCAAATTCATGGCTCAAATGAGGCCAGCCCTTTTAGCGAAGAATCCTAGCATCACATCTAAAGAAGCAATAAGTTGGACTTCAAAACACTGGCAACAGTTAGATATAGATGTATGCTTATTTCTACTTTTGCTTATTAATTTGATTTACCATACAAATCAACTCAGATCCAAGTAGAGAGACTACTTGGATCTGAGTTATTTTTAAATTAAGGAATCATTTTTTTATTCCATCAATCATATAATACATTTGTGGTTGCCATGTTAAAAAAAAACTGTTTAATATTTTTGACCTTGTAAAACAAATTTTAAATGTTATTTTATATATTCCACATCAAAGTATATATACTTAAATATATGTTTATTTTTCTAGACTAAAACACAAATGACCAAAGAATATGAAAAAGATCTTGAAGACTACAAAAAAATTAAAGAACTATATCAATCTTCTCTCACTGAACAGCAAAAAGAAGATATTAAGAAATTAAAGGAGGAAATGGCGGCTGCAAAGGAAAAAAGAAAATTAAAAGCTGTAAGTTTATTATTTTACTTTTTTATATCTTCTCTGTGTTGTTCATACTCACCATAGCAGTTCATAATATCTAAGAACTGTATGGTTGGCTATGATATATATTGTTCTATTAGTGTAACCTAATTGAATACCACTTTATTTTAAGATCTACACTCTCACCTATACTAACATGAGTTATTTTCAGGAATATAAAGAATTAGGGCGTCCCAAAAAGCCAATGTCATCATATATACTTTATATGATGTCAAGAAAAGACACATCACAGGCTAAAGACTTCAAGAGTTATCAAGAAAAAGTTAAAGCTGATTGGCTTCAGCTGTCTGAAAGTGAGAGAACTAAGTTTGAAAAGCAAGCACAAGAACAAATGATCAAATACAAGTATGTATAAATATTTATAAATAATTACTACTACTAACATACCTGAGGATGGTGGAAGTTTTATTGTAATACACTTATCTAATTAAATAGACTTTTTATCTAAAATTAATATTAAGAAGTACTCATAATACACAATTCTTTTTTAATTAAGTAATTTAAGTTAATTAGATAATTTACTAAAGTATAACAGAATTTATAAATCAACTTGCCTTTTCTAACTTGAAGGAAAGAAATAGAAGCATGGGAAATGAAGATGATTTCAATTGGACGTTCTGATCTTGTGCGTCAAAAGGTCACACCCAAAAAGAAGTCAAAAAGCAATAAGAATGAATAGGGACTCGGGTGCTCTGATGATTCAACTGATCAGTTAAAATCTAGTAATAAGATCAATGACTTAGAAGCTACACCTAGTTTAAGTAACAATAATAGTTTTGTTGAAAAACCAAACAGTATTGATGTCAATAAATCAGAAGAGTGTCAGAGCACGGGTGCCAGAAATGATAACAATCAGACTGAACCTAATCCAAGTGAGGAGAAAAGTAAGAAGTTTATTAGTAAGATTAAGCGCTTCTTAAATTTATAGTTTTAGCATGACCTATGTTGCATGGTTGTTACATGATAAAAGGTTCATTTATGTAGTTTTTGTTTTATTTCCTCATTACTTTGAATTAAATTTGAGAAATCACTATTTCTTACATTACTTGGAATCAAAATTACTAATCTAGTTTGTGCATATCAGGAGCCAAATATATTTCTTATTATTTTTCATTTAAGTCTTTGATGTATAAGTGTCTAGTCTAAGGGATTTTTAATGCTTTGTGTTTCAGATCTCTTAAGAGTAATAAAAAAACTCAAGATAAAAGTTTAAACCAATTTTTATTCAAAATAATATACAATATATTTATACATATATCTTTACATAACCAGTTACCATAGTTATTGCTTATTTGTATAAATTTTTGAACAATATTAAAGGTGGTTTATAATAACAATTTTAAAATTTTATTGGTTGTGTCTTTGGTTACAATTTTATTACTTTCATTCTAAAAACAAAACCTGTTATATATTATAATGCAATAAAATTATTTATGTACATTACTAGGGGATAATTTAACTTGTTTACAATTTTATAGAATTGAAAGTAAGATTCAAAATTGATGGATTTTGAATATGAAATAACGGAACATACACCAGAGCATTCTATTTTGTACACACATTGTTAAAACAAGCAAAAAAAAAAGCATTCTTACATTTTTTAAATCTTTCAGTCACAAACTGCCATACTGTTCAAAATTTTATAATTTTAGCTAGTTTTTTCACTACACATTCAAGAATGGCTACCAGTGATGCCTGATGGATAGGTGAATTGTTTTAACAAAAATAAATTTTTTCAGTGGTTCAATTATTATATACCAAGTGTTAGTATCAACATATGAACTGTCCATTACTATCTGTAAGTAATATAGATTGGTAACTACAAAATTGCTAGTTTTTACAAATAACAGACTTATTAAACTATTGATTCTTTTGTAATTATATAAGTACACTATAACAATTTGTAATTTAATAAAGTACAAAAATAACTTGCGAGTGATAATATATAAATGCAATGTAAATGTTACATAGAAACCTATACACACAACCAGCTTTCGTTGTGGTAAATAGAAAAATATCTTATATTCAAAGCAATATAGATCTTTTTATGACCTTACAAAGGCATTATATCTATTATAATATTGTACAATTAATTTCATATGGGTTGTATATTATGTACAGACCTACAAAAAATTTAAACTAAGATGGCAATATGTGACTAAAACGCACACATGTCACATAATATCACTTACATTAAAGGCACAAGCATAAAAAACATACATTCCCAAAACCCTAGCTTACTAAAATAACTGCTCAGTCACAACACACAGGGTATGTTAAAAGAATATCATCATAAAGTTGTCTATGTAATAAAATTTTTAGATATAAATGTATAAATTACTTGTACACAAATAGTTGTAAACAAAAAGATGCAAGAATCTAAACCAATGTCACTGGCTATTTCTAGAGCATTCAACAGTTTTCGTACTCTATGTGTTGAAACACCTTTTAAGAGCATTAAAACATTAGCAAAACTGGAAGTACTATTAATTGGTTGTGTATACCAATACATCTTTGTGCCTGCATATATAAAAAGTGGTAAGAAAAAATATGACTCTTCTATGGGAATTATTGATAAGCTGAATATAATTTGGATAAACAAAGATAAGATTACTATATCATATTTATAACACACAATGTATTCTAAAATGGAAGATACCTGAGTAGTTTCAGAGTTCTTAGACAAATTTTGAGGTAATAATGATGCCAAGTCATTGATTACTTCATTCTCATTCACTATTTCATCTGCAGCTGATCCTAAATTAGTTGAAGAGTTGGTGAACCTAGACGAACTTATTACTCCATTTAGTAATAGAGTTTTACTGCTACTGCTCTCAGATGTGATAACATCCTGATAATCGGGTATTGGAGACGGCACCAATGACTCTGAAAGGTAATTTATTGGTTATATTAATGGTCAAAGTTTTATGTACTACAAAAGCATCAGCATACCTTTACAACTTTCATCGATAGATTTCCCTGATATTCTTTGGAGTCTATTGTGGGAATTTTCTAATATTTTCCTTCTTCGCGCTTCACGACGTGCTAACGCTGCATCAGCCATATTAACATTTAATGTCAAAGCTCAAAAATAGGTTTTAAACAAGAATTTTCAATCTCGAGATATTTCCACGATGCATTCAAAGCTCATGATTGAAGTGTCAACATTTTTTATTAAGTGATCTGTGGTTTGAGGTTTCAGCCTTTCAGCCGTATTCACAGACTAATTTAAAGTTAAATGTATTTTTTAATACAGACTTAATAGTATAAGACAGTTACGACGTTTTTATTAAAAAAAATATATATTAATTATAAGTGCTTTTATTGCGCGATGGGGCAAACGATTTTAAATGATAATGTTTGATTTGAAGTAAACAACAAAACTCGTTAAGAGCGAAATTACTTTGTGTACTTTCAAACATCCAAAGAACATCGTCTTTATCACTTTTTATGAGTATAACCATAGAGTATCACTATTTTTAACAAAATGTATGTACATGAATGACGCTAAAATCGAAATTCAGTATCGTCATTTCCGTTTTATTTAAATAAATTATTATATTGTCTAATACAATATCTTTTTAGATGTATGTGTCCAATATTATAAATTCAATTAGTTGTTATTTTTATCTATAAATTTAGGATAATGAATCAGTAAACTTCTATTTCATCGTATTAGAATTAAAATAGAAAGTGTTTCTATTATACCGGAAGTTTGTGTGCTATCCGAATCCACCATAATAACGCCAAAGAGGAGAGTGAAAACGTTCATGATTTGTCGTTTGCTGTTTGGCGCCTTTCGGCTCTGAAAGCCCGGTGTAAATTTTTTTGTAATCTAAGTTAAATAATAATCGTTCTTAGAGCTTTCTTATATATCACAATATGGGTGATAAAGGTGATGGAGGTAAATAATCCGAAAATGTAATTAATGATGTTTGTAATCACAATTTTCCAAGTTCCAAAGGCGCTTGACAAGAGCTGGCTTTGGTTTTTTTGGTTATCAAAAAAGTCTATCGTATAGCGTTTAATTTGTTTATTGTTTCAGAAACATTTGATGATGCTGTGGAAGAAAGAGTTATTAATGAAGAATATAAAATATGGAAAAAGAATACACCGTTCCTTTATGATTTGGTGATGACCCATGCTCTAGAATGGCCCTCTTTAACCGCTCAGTGGCTTCCCGATGTAACCAGGCCAGAAGGAAAAGATTACTCCGTGCACAGGTATAATGATGCTGAACACACTGGGTCATGTATTAATTCACCTATATTGCTAAACCTTCACAAGGTAACTTCCAAGTCTAATCATATTATCGTATTTATCTTTTAGATTGATTTTGGGTACACACACATCAGATGAACAAAACCATTTGCTTATTGCAAGTGTTCAACTACCAAATGAAGATGCACAGTTTGATGCTAGTCATTATGATAATGACAAAGGAGGTATGTACAAAATATATTGTGAAATTTTCAATATTCCATGGTCCTCTATTTTCCTATTTGATACAGAAAAAACTCAAAAATGTATTCATAGCATTCTTCTCTGTATATGTAACATATGGTTTCTGTGCCAGCCAGATATTTGCTTGCCTCATATTAAATATTTCAGTGGCAAGTTTTCATATAAATTTTAGTGCTAGACTCATCCAAGTAATGACATATTTATTAGTTTTGGAACATATATAAAAAAATAATGATTTTTAAGATTCATTTTACCACTATAGCTTAATTAAAGTTTTAATTTTAAAGATTATAACTGAACAATTTTTCTTTTAGAGTTTGGTGGTTTTGGTTCAGTCTCAGGAAAAATAGACATAGAAATTAAAATTAATCATGAAGGCGAAGTGAACAGGGCCAGATACATGCCTCAAAATCCTTGTGTTATTGCTACCAAGACTCCTTCATCAGATGTTCTGGTCTTTGACTATACTAAGCATCCATCCAAGCCTGAACCGTCAGGAGAATGCCATCCAGATCTTAGGTAAAATGTTCTTTCTTAAATAATACTAACGTTGCTACAACATCAATTATCTAGATTAATTACAAACAAGGGCAAGTAAATATTTATTATTATTAAAGTTAACTAAAGTTGTATCTGATGTTATGTGATGCAGTTCTTTTGGGCCTTAAATGGTTTCATTTCTTTGCCATATGCTCCAATGTGTCTTACTGTATCTTTCCAATGTGTATGGAGCATATTTGACAAAATGTAAACTGTAATGTAATAATGTATCATATGAACAGGTTGCGTGGTCATCAAAAAGAAGGCTATGGTTTATCATGGAACCCTAATTTAAATGGATATCTTCTTTCAGCAAGGTATGTAATTAGAATCAAAGTTTAAGAATTAGCAGTATCTCCAGTCTTCATATTTTGTTTTGCTAGATGTATTATGTAACAAACAATATTCAGCTGCTTATAGAGGGAAACTAGATTTCCATAAAAAAATGAAGTATTAATTTTTTTCTATTGGAATTGATGAAGTTTGACTGTTAGCTTTAAAGAATAATTAAAACCATAAAAGAAAAAGAAACAGCATGTGCAGTCATACCTATTATTATTTATAATTATGGATAGAAAAAATGAATATGATTGTTTTATAGTGATGACCACACTATATGTTTGTGGGACATCAATGCCACTCCCAAAGAGGGCCGTGTGATAGAAGCCAAGTCGGTGTTCACTGGTCACACTGCCGTGGTAGAGGATGTGGCTTGGCACCTCTTACATGAGTCTCTTTTTGGATCGGTTGCTGATGATCAGAAACTTATGATTTGGGATACCAGGTAATGTTCTGTACAAGGATGTAATAATTGATAAGTTTAAATTATTTTGAATTGTATTGGTTAAATTTTTCTACAACACTTCTGTTAATTTATAACTAGCTGACCTGGCAAACATAGTTTTGCCATAAATGTGATAATGTGAATAAAATGATAATAAAAACAATTATCAACATAAAGTGTGAGGGGATATTTTTATAATCGAAAGCGATTTAAACTTCAGGTTAATAAATTAATATTTTTCATCATCATCATCTATTGATTACGTACTGACAAACATCAGGACAAGAGATTTATATTAGATTAGACCTCTGATATCTGAAACCTTTATTCAGCCAATTCTATCTCAGTTCTTTGTATAAATCAAATCCAATGTATAGAAACATAAAAACCAGTTAATTTAAGACACATTTACAATGTTTTTCCAGATGTAACAACACATCGAAGCCTTCTCACACAGTAGATGCACACACTGCCGAAGTGAACTGTCTCAGCTTCAACCCTTATTCTGAATTCATATTGGCAACTGGAAGTGCTGACAAAACTGTAAGTGATGTTTTTTAAATTTTCAATATATCGTTCAACCATAAACATTTTTGAAAGCATGTTAACAAAGAACTTTTGAAATGAAAATATAATTAATAAAAAAAATAATTGAGTTGAGTTTTCTTTTTTGTTTAGTTTAAAATTTTAAAATGTGTGTAAAATATTTCTTAAAACTTACAAAATCACTTTATGTCAGGTCCTTTTTTATGGATTTGTTGATGTTATTCCTCCATCTTATTCGATTTAAAGAAATAGTTTTCCACAATGCAAACTAAATTGAAATAATGTATTTTTAAGTAAGTTAGATATTTAAATCATTCCAATCGTAAAGGAAGACATAATTGTTTGTTTAGGTTGCCTTATGGGATCTACGTAACTTGAAGTTGAAGCTTCACTCATTCGAGTCTCATAAGGATGAGATATTCCAAGTGCAATGGTCGCCGCACAACGAGACCATACTCGCCAGCAGCGGTACTGACAGGAGGTAATTTTTATTAGATATATCCTGTGGTTAGATATTAGCGTATAAGTGACGTTGGGGTAACAAATATAAGATACATATAATAACCAATATGTTATGTTGGATCATATAGGTTTCACAACATGATCCAAGATCTTGGTCTCAGCAATATACTTTTTAAAATATACACAAACTATTCAAGTCTTGGATTCAACCAAGATGTTCTGGACTTTATAAGAGCTGAAGACTTCAAATTATTATAGCCTGCTCTATAAAAAATGTTAAAATATATAATTTATTTGGCTGATTACCATAACTTTTGGAATACATGAAGGAATATAACAAATTAAATAGAATAGAACAAGATCATATACAATGTGGAGAGGACAATGCGACAATAAATGAAAACACAAACAGTAATAGTCCCTAGTATAATTTTGAAACTATGAAATGAATCCTAACAACAAAATAAAAAAAATAAAAATTTCTAACAAACTAAATACAATATAAATCGAAACAAAATGTAACACCATTTGGAAATATGGGTTCACTAACCTGTGGTAAGAAGAGCGGCAACAGCGCGGCGCGCTTTTACAATCGCCCGACGAATAAACACAATGAGATACCTAAACCTACACTGAATACGATCGTCATTCACCTCGAGTAGTTCAGTCAATCCCATTAATCAAATTTTTAAATTTTTAATGTGCTCCCCATTCATACGGACACATAGTTCGCATCGCCTTATAAATTCCGTAAATTAAAATCATGTCCGTGTACTCTGATGCTGTATATCGGTAATGAGGCATTGTAAATAAAAAAACAAAACAAACATAAATCTAACACAAATAATAAGCGTCTATTTTCACACAATTCACCAAGTCACTAAGTAGACACTTAATTTATTACGTGTCGTATCACTAAATTAAATAACCGTCCAATTTGCTGATAAAATAAAACAAACGTAAGTCTAATACTAATAATAAATAAGCGTTCATAATAAATAATTCATACACAAAACAAAAGAGCGGCCGCTCTTCAAAGGCGGCGCTTCAAAGGCGGCGCGAACGCAAACGAAATTATTAGCCGTGACGCGAGCGACGTCACAGGATAACGGCGAGACCTTGACACACTGACACACTGTCGCAAACATGAAATAGAAACAATCAAACCTTCATTTCTCCCTTTCCCACATTGTTTATTTTCTGTTTAACTGTGTGTGTAGAACTATCTACTTTTTAATTTTTGGTAATATGCTTTATGACTTACGTAATGGGCATAAGGTATAAAATGAATTTGGACTAATTTGACTAAGATTTTTGACATGGCGAGTTGAGAACATGTGATTTGTAAGCGGTCATTAACCTGATAGTGATGGCGTAGTAAACAAATACGGCATGTTGTAAATGTTGAAAACATAAAATGATGTCCAATGACTAAACTGTTAGATTATTTGTAATGAATATTTGTATACTGGCTAGGGACATGATGACTTATACGGTGTTTAATTTATTGTCGCATTGTCCTCTCCACATTGTATAAAATTTTTGGGTTTAGAAAATAAAAAAAAAAATTATTTATTGTACTTAGTCATAATGTAAACATTGATAATTTCCAGACTGCATGTATGGGATCTGTCCAAAATTGGTGAAGAACAGACAGCTGAAGATGCAGAAGATGGTCCGCCAGAGTTGCTCTTCATCCATGGAGGTCACACTGCCAAGATCTCTGACTTCTCCTGGAACCCTAATGAGCCATGGGTCATCTGTTCTGTCTCTGAAGATAATATCATGCAGGTATGTTTTTCACATAACAATATTGTCTTGTATTATATTTATAACTAGCTGACCCGCCAAACGTTGTTTTGCTATAAATGTGATTTCTAGCAGTCATTTTTGAGTTTAATAAAAATAATTATCAGCTTTAAATGTGCGGGATATGTTTATAATCGAAAGCGTTTTTTAACAATAAAATTTGCTTTATTTAGGTTAATAAATTAATCTTTATATGACACAGGTTTTTCGCTTTTCCAAAGCAGTGTCAAGTGGTACATTATTGATATGTAATAGATAAAATATAAAATTATAAATAAATGTTCCCAAGCAAACATCCCATATCCAAGCTCAGCAAACAGTCTGTTTATAATCTGGCTGTTTAGTCTAGAACAGGACATTTATATGTTCTTTGTAAGTAATAATTTATCTTGATAATTCCAGGTATGGCAAATGGCAGAAAACATTTACAATGATGAAGAGCCGGAGACACCTGCCTCGGAACTAGAATCCAGTGTCAACGTGAACCACGGGTAGGGACTACGCCTAGGGGGGGTACACAATGTGTTATGCGACAGTGAGCTGTGACGGGACTTTCATAACGGACGAGTATACAGAACCTTGTTTAAACAGTTGCTTATTCAAAAATATCGGATATAATTGTTACGAGTGGATTTTTCTAAAATAAAATATCAAATCAAATATGAAACCCTTTTTATAGAACTATGCAATAATGACTGATGACACTTTTTATAATTCTTTTAGTCATAGTATTAAATTCACTAATATTAAGGAAGAACATGGTGCGAGATTAAAACGAATTTTCAAAGTAATTTTAAAGCGATAATTATACTCGTTTTAATCTGGTAACTTTTTCCTTAAATCATACCCGTGTCAAAGGGCCTATAAGCTCCTGTCACAGCTTTCGATACGGTGGTCTTTATACATACTAAATATCTCAAGTTTTAATAGTGTATGAAAAATGTGATCCAGCCAGTTGAAATTTTTTGAAATGAAAATGTAAAAAATGTAAAATTTTGGTATAACAATGTTAAGAGTTTCAGAATTGTTGGTTGTGTCGGCTTGCATCATAAGAAACCAGGCCCATATTCTAAACGTGTTTTAACAAGAAATTGTCAATAACGCCATCTTGTAACAGCCATAGACACACATAGTTATTAGTGGGACAGAATATGAGAAATGAATACGAGTAGGCAAGATAATTACTTCCCTTGAAAATAATATAATTACAATGTTTTTCTCAAAATCAACATTAAATCGGAGATCACAACAAAGGTTCCAAGTATCATTAAATTTGAAAAATTTTTGTGAGTACAAAAATGACAGATCATAAATTAATTAGAATATGGGTCTATATTTTTATCCTATTGACAATGTTCACAAGTATTCTACCATAACTGCCAATCAGTAAGTTATTATGTATTCAATTGAAATATTGTTTTATTTGAAAATATTAAAAATCTAAAAAATCTAAAGTTGTACTATAGAAATCAATTCCACACAAACAATTGCTGTTTATTGTTATTTCGGGTCCTATTTTCTTAAATACTTAATCTAAATGCTGAGACAGATTTTCAAGACAACAACTTTTATTTATGTAACTCTGAAAAATAAAATAACACTAGCAACACTGAGAGTTGCTGGCAACTCAAAACTCAACATCTAGGACCCAAAGTAATGATAATGAATCTCGTATCCTTATTTTCACCTGTCAATAAATGCGTTTAGTAATTTTTATTTGTCTTGAGAGGATTCCAATATTATTTATTAAGTTATTGTAAGTCACAATTCGCCGATACAGTTGTATGCTCGGTGACGCGACTGAATGTCTAATGAAATGTAAGTTTAAGTTCTTCTAAATATAGGAATTAAATAAGATTCAAACGAGTTTTATTTTTAACCCCGAGAGCAATGAGTGCTCTTGTTCAAACCTAAATCAGTAAGATATTTTTGGATTATTTCAATTTTTTATAGAAAGTGAACACATGTTGAGTACGTGTAGTTAAGATCAATCCTAATAGCACTGAAAGCACATCAAAGTTTTTTTACAGAAACTTTTTTGAAATTATTTTTTGATTTAGGAAATTATTCAATTGAGTTTTTAAGAAAATACATAAAAATCTAAAATTATAAAAAACTTGTAAGGTGGGAGTTGTAAAGATTATCTTTGATATGTATTGTTATAAATTATGGATGTAATAAAAAATGTTCTGCTACTGCTACACATTTATTTGTAACATTAAACATTAACATTTTTCGAAAACAACTTTGGCAAATCTTGCCAACATTGGTGATATTGAGCGTCGAGCTTTTGACATGTAACAGCTCCCCACTTCGTGATTGCCATACTTAGGGATGATTCGAACATGAACGCCTGTTGACAAGCCGAAAAAATTATACTTGGTTAATTGTTATTGTACTGGTATTTCTCAGTCTTTTCTGTTAGCCATTCATTTTAATAGGCAATTACTACAGCGCATATAACGTCAAAAATCTCAGACCAAAAATAAAATGTCTTAATCTATGGCACTTAACTATACCCCTTTAGGCTTTCGCTTAAACACATTCCTATTTCAAATTTTCTCTTTCAGAATTTAATGACCGTAATCTGATTGTATAATTGAAATTTAAACTGGTTTATAAGATGTAGTGTAGCCTATGTCCTAATTTCATTTTTAATTAGGTGTGCAGGCCAGTCTGCAATGACAGTTGGTTACCATGGCACACTGACAATTAATAAAAAAATATGGTGGTTTTTACTCATGTCGACGCAATTATTTAATTTTCTTTTTACTCCTTCTATTTGTTTATGTAGTATATATATCTTTTATTCAATAAACTGTTTTCGTTAAATTATCATTTATCTATATGATTTATACACCCACGCTACAAACTTTAACCTTCAGGCGAATTTCATATTTACCTGTGTCCCAACTGCTATTTTCTGTGGAGCAAGTTCAGCAGTCGATGCAGCTTTAAAGCACTGGGTATCGGGACCGTGCGGAGTCATCATGGAATGTAAAGAGGCTCCGCCGGGAAGGAAACCGCCTTCCTTTGCCTCATATGATCCCAAGATCAAACCCATGAATTCACTCATACAGTTCCCTAAACAGTTTTCAGCATTATTAAAATCATATATTTTTAGATAAAAACGAAAAATGTACTTAAATAAAAATACTGTTTAACGGATTTAAATAAGATTTATTATTTATGCCTACGTTCAGAATGCTTTTAACGTTATCACTCGAGTTAAAAAAAGACTATGTTACGATTATATACTTACTATGGTAATACGGGGGTCTAAAAGTATTCTCTTGAACCGACCACCTTGGGGGGAAAATGACAAAATCTGCTATAGCGACACCTGGTTTTGTAGATGGACAAGTGAGTACCGTGAAAATTGATGGATCCTAGAATTAAAATAAAATTGTAAAATGTAATGTACTTAATATGAACGAACTTATTTCCATTCTTGGATGACGCAAGGATAAACTAATAATTGGGTTTTACGTTCGCCTTGGTCTTAAAACGTATTTTTAAATTTCCCGTATTTACTTTATTTGATCTGTTTTGAGATGCTCCACTCATATTGGTAGAGTTACGTTTTGAGTACATTTTTGTTACTCGTTAATAATTTAATCTCATATATTATAATTTTTGATCTCATTAATATATTATAAGTAATAATACATTCTACTTTTTGATTTCGGTCCAGTTTGTTTAGAGTAGATTTGTTGCAGCTTTAGAATATAATTATATAAGTACATTATAAAGAAGAACATTAGATTTTTCTTTGATTTGATAAATAAACTGAAATGGAAGATACCGTGTTTAATTTAGAAACGACTGCATAAAAGACCTTAACGTTCTCAGCAAAAATAAATTGTTACGGTTTCATGAGAAAGCAAAAATATGTTTAGTTCCTGTTCGAATTCCTTTCTCATTCACCTTCTTATGGACTGTTTCTTAATTCTATTAAATAATTTAGTGATACATACACAGTGATCAAAAGACACAGAATTGATGACCATAAATTTGCTCAGGTCGTACTTGTACGGCACGTAGTTGCCATGCCATGCCACAACGTCGAATGGCGAATGGTTTTGCTCAGCTTCAAATAACGCTCCATGGAATTTGCTTATTATTTTGAAGCCTAAAAATTCAGTAATTAGACTTTATCAATTCACCATCCCAATACTCGTGTGCAACATTTAGGTTTGTTATATGAGTTCCTATCCATTAAAACCCAGTTGCAAAAACAGATTTTAAATTTTTTAAATTACTAAAATCTAATGACTCTTTTGACTTAAATAAAATTAGGCAATAATAGGCATAAAATACCTATAAAATCAATTTAATAGTTTATTCATATAATTCTTTTCAGAATTAAATGTAACCCTTTTCTTTTGTTTTGTATTAATTCATATAGGTACTTTTTAAAACTATTACCTTATATAGATTAATGAACTTACGAAATCCTGTTCAATATTACTATTTAAAAATGCATTACAAACAATCAAGATTAATTTTAGTAGTTAAAACTATACAAGGTTACAATGTATTTAATGTACTGGGGCAGAAAAAAAAATATTTCGTTCATTAGGTTCGTATAGCGAGGTGATTAACAGTAGCAGAATAGTACAAAAGAACAGAAACTCGCAAGCCGCAGTGACACAATAAGTTAAACCTTCAATTTCAATTACTCACTTTATTCGGTTTTTTGTCAACTAAGTATGCCTTAACGGCTTTACATAGCGAATTTAAACGTCTCCTTTTGTTTGCAATGTCATTCAATATGAAAACTATTAAGCCTTAAACACATTTAGAGCAAACACTGAAGATAGTTTTCTGCAACTGGATATAAGTTGGGTTCAGCGCCGAAGTCAAATGACTTATAATTACTTAACAGTTTTATTTGCACCTTAGTTCGGGAAAGTTATGTAGCAAAGTTCAGTTTTCAGTTCAATGTAGAACATTTACGTTATTAAAACATATGTTTAATCAATTTATGTATCGGACAGATTATAGCTGTTTAGTTACTAACAAGTATTATAACGAACACAACTGAATCTACCAGAACCTAAGCCATATTTAATAAATACGATGAAATATTGTCTGTACGGGGAACTCTACAGAGCAGTTCGGCGTTGAGCCATCTGTGTTTATTATTATATCAAGAGCTGTCCTTAAATATACCTGGTATATCTTCATCGTGGTAGCAGGCAACTGGCGTAAGAAAGTCGCGAGGATTGGCCAGCCCATTGGCACCAATGGGACCAAGGTCCGGAAGCTTGAAATGTCCGTCGAACACTTCGAGGATGTATCCCCTGGGAAATAGAAATATTGGATGTCCAGTAATTAGGATTACCTATATATCAAATGTTCCTGCAACTTCATCCACATTAATTCAAATAGACGTGGATGACGCGCGACATTATATTCCTTCCTTCATTGAATTATTTACTATACAATACATCAGTATTTCCTGAGATAACAAAGTTCAATCAAAAAGCTTATAATATTGGTATATATTATTGTAAATATAGTATAATCCTTTGTTATGTGTGCTAAAACTAATATATTGAATATAAGTAGGAAAGTATAAACTAATATAAAGATATAAATTAGAAAATCGAACCTTGTTGGACCATCGACCGCTACAGAGAATCTCATTCCAAGTTGAATAACAGCGATTTCATTTGGTGAAACCTTCATTTTCCCAAACTCAGTAGTTATCATCAAGACTCCTTGTTGAGGGACTGCATAATATAAAGTTTTAAAGATATTGTAGTATTTTCACCAACCTAACAAAATCTAGATTGCAGTTGGGTCCAATACTATTTGTTTTTACTGTAACTTGTTTACTATAGAAATATTTTCCAAATAATACACTATGTAATATAAGATGCATATTATTTTAATTATTTCCTTTATTATTTATTTTAATACCATTTATTAGATTATTTTATTTCGCGTAAATTACCAGCCAATGCAAATGGGGCAATAAAATGACATAATTATTTAATAGAACATACACATAGTCACATTTATTTAAGATTAATAATTACAGTACCGAATTGCTATTTTTTTTTATAAAACGGTAAACAATTGATAAGCATATGCTTTTTATAAATACATCTAGACCACAACCAACATTTATGTTCATCACACAAAAGGTTGACCGTGCCGGGGAACAAACCCGAGGCCAATATTCGAAAGTCTGACATGGTGACCAATGCACCAACTGATTAATGTAATACGGTAAAGTCGTATGGTCATTATCAATAGTTATTATGGATCAATATTACTATTTTTTTATTTTTTATGTCTTTTTTTTGTTTTGTAACTTTTCATATTTATCGTTTTATTTCGTATTTATCAAGGGTGGTTGGCATAGTTATATTTATATTTAATAGATAATAAGGATTTTTGTATTTTTCTGTTCAACGATTTAGTCTATATTATTTTTATTTATTTTTTTTTCTTAAAAGTCCAGAGGTCACTCTGGGGGCACGCTGAAAACCGGCGCTCCCTCAGCAAGAAATTGTTGGCGCAGCATATGCTGAGCGTGTTTCCCTTCCACGAGTCTAGTTTGTATTTAGCATTAAGAATTGTACAGTTTGGGATGTGGAATAAATGTTTGTTTGTTTGTTTGTAATAGTAATTTAATTAATTTGTCCGAAAATAATTATCATTATACCTAACTATTGCTCTTTAGTAGTGAAGTATAAACATTTTACGTATACTTACCAATCAGTAGATCACCATCGCTGCTGTAAAAAGCACTTTTTTCCATGGAGGCGTTACAAAGATAGACATGGATGGCGATTCCATTGCGTGCCCGCGGATCGCCTGCGCCGCATACCGTATGCAAGCCGGCCACGAAATTAACCTTCTCATTCGGAATATCGAATGGTAGCCAGCGTGACTGTAATTGAAATTTAACATTCGTTTTTAGGTAGTAAAACGAATATATTAAAAACCAATGTTTTAAATAGTTCAATAACCGTCCCGCTAGAATGTTTAGTCGCTAGTTTAATGTTTTCACTCTTTTTGTGTACCACGCATTAAAACTAAATTCTTAACTTGAACTTTCACATTACTTATGGACATTTCGAGTGAAGCAGCAGAAGGTATGCTAAAAATAAGGTAAAATAAACTATTTCTAGTGTTGCAAAACCTTTTCCATAAAATTTTCTCGTTTAAATTATTGCTATTAAATAAAATTTATAATTCATAAGTACTTGATTCGGATCCGGTTCGGCCTCATTCCAGTCGTGAGTAAGGTACTTCGCAATATTAGACCTTTTGAACGGCTTATGCACCACCGATGGACGGATTCTGAAAATTGTTAAAATGTATTACAATAGTATATTAAATACTAGCAGCGAAAGCATTATAATGGCAACATTTCAGCAAAGTGTAATCGTAATAATGCGTTTTTATCTGTGATCTTCACGTGACATTAATTCGTTGAATAAATCAAGCAATCATAACAAGTAATAGTGGATTAAATTCTTCATCAAACTATTCATAACTCACGACAGATAACAAGCCTCTATTTATTATTTATTTATTTGCCTTGTATTCATTATAATATTAATTGATATTTAATACAAGTTAACAGAGTTTTACCTTCTAGATAGAACTTTACCTGTACAACCACGAGCGTTTATTTTCATTTCTCGGAGCAGTGAACGCGCTACCAGATAGTTGTTCGGCGTAAAGTCCGTATGGACATCGTTGCGGACTATTTTGGCCTATTGGAAGAGCTCCAGGCCTACGCGGGTCTTCACTTGACAACTCCGAGCCAAATCCTGCCAGATACTATTAACACAAAGGTTACATAACAAATTATATCACTATTGTACTTAAGTAGACATACTGCTTTATAAAGAAAATCAGTTTTATACGTCGATTAATGGTATACATTTAATTCAATACACGCCTATTCAAAAGGAACAAATTCAAAATATACGTAGTTGTTAAAGTTGTTAAGTGTTGGTATGATTTGTTTTTACGTATAAACATACGTTCGTTTTATATTCTACACATTACTTGCATTAAATTACTACAGAAATCTTACCTTTAATTCAGTCATAGCGATACGTGGAGTGTTGTACAGAAACTATTGCTAACTTATTTTAAACGGCGTAGATCAGGCAGTATGTAAATCAGCGCTTCTTATTAAAATAACTGGTTTTACTGGAGTTTATTTAAAAACAAGACAGGTATCTACTATCTCGTAAACATGATTATAATATTTGTATACATTATTCCATTTAGATTGCATAGTGCTTATCATGTGAAGGTCATGTTCATTTGGCCTTTGAAATCCTAAAAAAAACGTAGGAAAGTCTAAGAATAAGCTAAAAAAATCACTATAACTTATATGATTTCCAGATTAATGGATTTGTTACCGCAGTAAAATTACTATTCTACAATTTCGTGGGACACTAAAACGTTGTTTACATAATGCGCCATGTCCATCCGCACGAAATTAATGTTAAAAAGTTCTAAAAAACTCAGGACCTTTTCTTCTCTAATATATTATTAAATAGAGCAACCATGATTACTTACTATTATTTATCACTACAATTCCTGCGTCCTGGGCTTTCTTGTCAAGATATTTTATAAGAATATATAATAAAAATAATTTAAATGAAGCAAATGTACTTTCGCAATATTTATTATGCAATCATGAACAATATAATGTCAAGCAATTTAATATCATAGAACAATACAATATACAATAATTTCATTGAATGAGACAGTGTATAAATAAAATATCAGTAATAAACAAAACCACTTACTAATAAATATGATTTAAATTTGAATGTCATGGAGGCTGCTAACAAAATTATTAATAAAACACCAACATTCACAACAAAGTATGATAAAAAAATCCTACTTATAAATTTCACTAAAGTAACAATCACAATTCAATTAATACTAAACAAAATATCATCATTATAAACATAATTGTCTCATTCTGGAGTATATTTCATCTGATTATAGTGAATAAATGGAATATACAATGTTAATTGGTTTTCAAACTATTATAAGTCTTAACAATATTATTGTTCTTAGTAATACTTCAGTTTTAGAACCACAGACCATAGTTATAATTATGATGTTAACATAACCATCTATACAGGATTTATTCTTAATTTAAATTGTAAAAAGTTGACAAGGATACAGGTTAATAAAATTCAAGAGAATTTAATAACAATCTTTAAAAATCCTGTACTACGTTTAACGATCCCTCACAGAATCAAACTTCATATTGTGTGGGAAACTACTAGATTTAAATTCATTGCTAAAATATATGATATTTACAAATACTTGTTTTATGTTTTTAAGGTGTTATTTAATATGAGACCAAAGCCACTATCTCTCATTATTAACCAACTGACATTAATGTCAAATTTGTTTAACTTTTAATTAAAGAAATATTAAAACATTTAACTGGGTCTTTAAATCTATATTTTTTAAAAGCTGTTTGTTTGCAGCTTTGTTTGTTTTAAACAAGTCGCTTTACTGACAGGTTGTTTAATTTTGATCTTATTGTTCACTTTTATGCCTAGGCAAAGATTAATCGAATATATAATAAATTATTTGATTGATCAATTATTCAGTCATGGGGCGTTAGTGTATCTTTGGTGTAAAGTTCTTACATTTCACATATTCACAATTATTTTTTGTCTGAATTCTGTTAATGTCACTAACATTGGCGTAGTAGAATTAATAGTGTCAGGTGTTACTTTGCGGATGTCCATAGTATATAATTCTAATAGATCAATCTATAAGCAATACTCATGATCAAACGCGTTCATTCAGTAACATCCTGAGGATGGTCTGGTATCGGAACGTAACGTGCGTCGAGTGTCTGAGAGATTTTTCATGGAGTTTTGCTAATATATTGGTATATTAGAATTATAGTTATAAAATTATCATATAGGCAATAGTAGTCTGTGTATGAGAACTACGGTCTGTGTTATTCCGAAAGGGACTGCTATAGGTTTACAACTTGCACTACTACAGATACCGTCTGATCAGAAATAATCAGATTAATCGGCAAATATATAACAAATTGGCAAGATAACGAAGCACGTTTTAAAACCTACAATCATTAACCCAACTAATTATTAATTTTCATTAATATTCCTGTGCCTGTCAAATATTATATAAGCATCATGTGTACTAACCCTAAAA
Source organism: Pontia daplidice (assembly GCA_963693355.1). Taxonomy (NCBI): domain Eukaryota; kingdom Metazoa; phylum Arthropoda; class Insecta; order Lepidoptera; family Pieridae; genus Pontia; species Pontia daplidice. The sequence continues at coordinate 1,840,817 of CAVNZL010000009.1, read as the reverse complement.
TTTACTGTTGATAATATTACCAATATTAAAATATGTATTTAGTGTAACATATATTTCATGCTAAATGCTACTTTTGTATCATTTAATAAGGAATATTTTTTATGCAATCTACCCGCAATTTTTTTAAACCTTTATCCGGTAAGGAAATACTATTTATGAATGTCTATATAACATTTGACGGCCCCCAAAGCATTACTGAATAAAATTGGCTAAACTTAACGATACATACTAACACAGTCACAAAGCATACAAACACATTTGCTATGACTATATATTTTGTAGGCAGTACAAAATTTGCACCACAACTGGAATAATCACTGAGATATACAAAATAAGTGCCTCGGAGTTTGATAAAACAGTTGCTAATTGCAAATATTTACACAGAAGTTGCAAAGCGTGACTTCCACTACTTTTAATATATTCGAGGGTAGGCATGTTTGGGCTAGAACTATATAGGTAGATTTTTATAACTTGTATCTTTGTTGGAAATGTCACGTGATGTAATCGGAACGAACTTCCAAGCTGGTCTTTACAACTTCTATTTAAACATATAAAAGACTATACACGAGGCACCCCTTAATACTAACTATACATAGAATATCACATGGCCTTTCGCCCAAAACGTTACAACCAAAAATTATAGAAACAGCTATCCATTTGAATTCGCGAACAACAACGACACCGTTAAAATAGCTTTAGACATAAAGCTACAAAAGGCTCGTGAAATAAAAAAAAAATATTCCGTAAAACTTGAAAATATTGATAGCAATAATAATTTTAATTTCCAAACCAATGCATCAAGTTTCAGAATAACAGACGACAGTTGGTAATTATTCACTGTCACAGAATAATCAGTGTTTGAAAACTCAGTTTACTAACAATGGTTACATGATTTATACTATTAATATAAAATTTATAAACTAAATTAAAGTCAACTTTAAGGGCCACAGCCCACCGCTGATTCCCATATCCAATAAACCGAAGACCAGCTCCATAATAACTTTTCAAACTAAGGATAAAACGAATAAATATAAATTTCATTATACGGTGACAGTAAGAATAAATACCAACCATAAACCAATCACTATTTCGCGAAATCCAAATGGGCATATTCGAAACAGTTTTAATATCACGAGAAATTATAAAAAATAATTTAGCACATTATCTTTGGGATTAAAATATATTACTTGAAGTCACGATACATTACTAGCTATACAATTAGAAATCGCCTATAAACTAACATGCTATCTCTACATAGCAAGGTGTAGCAAAAAGGACAAAACAATTTATTTACAAGACTAATTTTTACCTAAACAACGGTAAGTACTTTTATGGTATAATGCCAGTATAAAAGTTGCCATATAAGATTTTATGAATGCAAAAACAAAACATAAATATCATTTTCTATTGATAAATTTAAAGGTATTATTTTATCTAATATCTAAAAAAGCTTTGATACTTATATATAGCAATGAAATCAATGTTGATACAACATAGTCCCATATAAAGATATCAATCTAAAATACACACACTACATACTACAATACAATTGTAGTTATAACACCGAAATTGAGACCAAAGACTTAATACTCCAACTGGAGACGGATGAAGAAGCTTAGCTAGATAAATTATGTTCTAAAAATATGTTTAGGTAACCAAATTCAATCAGATATATACTGGAATTATACCCACTACAATAACATCAGAAGAAATTGTGCTCAAAGTTCTTAAAAACAAATGTTTGATTATTGCACATTTTTAAACGTCGAATGTTATGTGACGTTTCCTAAAATTCAAATTTCGAATGGAGTAGGACGTACTAATCATATCTGTTACTAGAATATAGATTTATAATTATTCAAAGAATATATTTATAGTCTATGCGGAAAGAGAAAGTGCGTTTGTGCGAACTAATAATTAATGTATTTCTAATTCATATATTTAAAAATATATTCTCATACAGTATTAGGATGTCGAACTATAATAACGTAACTTATTAAATATTGTCAACATAATAAAAAAAAGCTAAGCTTTATATTACGACGCGAATATTCTATTCCCGCACAGACTATGGTGCGACCCCAATAACTTACAAACAAATACATAGACAATTTCTTATATTCTGATAATCTGCAAGGAGGATCAACTAATTTCAAATTGTATATGTTGCAGTGATCAGCTTAATTAGGCGTTCTATGAAAAGCCTCTTTATATTATATTCAGTTGCAGCATTTGTTACATTAAATAATCCTTACAATACGATCAAAAAATCAAATGTCCGGTAAAGAAATAGTTACGCGACATTTTTAATTAAAAACATACTAAACCTTAGTTTAGATAAGTTACGGAGGTCGGTTGTCTTACTGTGGTAGTTTACTGGTGGGATGGAAGCATATGCGCCCACGCAGACTCATACTTGGAGTGTGCGGTGCTGCAGGCTGACTTGGTGGCTTCCACCACGCTCAGGGGAAATGGTTCGCTCTGGAAAAATATTTTTATTTCATTTAAAACCAGACGTTTGCATAAAAGCCTTCCAAATCGGCCATAGCAATATTAAAAATAAATATAGTTTTTTGTCTGCTACTCAATTTGATCGACATTTTTTTAAATGGCCAAAGTTTTGAATTCTTTAATAACATCACATCACTTCGTCTTTCATTAACGAGTTTAGAATAAATATTTTGGAGCGGAACGAAACACAGTTTATTTATCTGTATGCATGGAAAAACGGCGTAAATAAATCGCTCTTCATTCCATTACAAAATATTATATTTCAAGAGACACACACACACGCACACACACACACAGAAAGGTTGTGTGTAACCACATGATATTACCGTAAGGTCGCAGTAGGCGCTTTCCACGGCCGCTATGAGCCTCTCCAGCTCGTTACTGCTCGCCAACACTAGTGCCAGCCCGGCGCCTCGCTCGCGTGCCTCGCATACGCTCCACTCCTGCAAAAGTAACCCTTACATGAAAAGAATCGCACACGAATGGTTCCGTACACGTTAAACACTCAGTTTACTCAACTACTGTAAAACTATGTAAAACTCACCAAACAGCACCAATTTTCGTCAGTATCGGGTATCTTGAAAGCTGTTAGATTCTTTATAGACCCACACGCTAAAATCTCAATGTCAGCGTGCATTTCTTCGATGTATTCTGTAATTATCAAAACAACGTATTAAAATGTATTTTTTATATATATTATAATAGACGTTAGTTGTTACTTTGGCAAAAAAGATTCGTAACTTGAAAAACTTATTTAGCAATTCAAATTAAATCGTCAAAGAGGTTTAAATAAAATAGGTTTTATTTTGCTCGTGTTAGCCAAACGAAACGATTAAAAGCCGAATTGAGATCATCAATTTTCCGATTCTCCTTCGTAATATACATTCCATACAATTATCAAAAATAACATACTTTATTCTTGTAAATAGTAAAAAATAAAGCAGATTAGTTATAATAAAACAATTGCAATACGCAAAAAGACTGGGCAAAAGTTAAAGCATGAAGGCTCAAAAGTCGAATGAAGATTATTAAAAAAAAAAACTTGACAAACTGTTTTTAGCAACTACCCACCTTTTAACAAGGCTTCCGACCCCCTATCCTTCAAATAAGCAGCCGCGCCAGCCACGAACGCCAGGTCGAGGGTGTCCCTTAAACTGATCACTTCATACGCCGTCACGAGTACTGTGCAGGCAGGGGGTGGGCCAGAACGAATCGCTTTTTTGGGCGTAGTCTTTTCTTCAAGCGACTGTAAATTATAATTTTTAACAATATTTATTCTTGGAAAAACATCACAAAAACTTTTGGTATATAGCTAACTACAAATTGTATGCATTCGTCGCATACAATATGTACCCACGGTTCATGGGTCAGGGAGATGATAAATTAAAGACAATTCTTCAATTGATGTTTTAAAACACTCGCGTATAAAGTTGAATATAATAAAAAAAAATTAGTTGCTTATTCAATACTAATATTAATATTAAACTATCGGATATCTATAAGTTTATACATTCTAATATAGGGGTGAAATTTTTAGTCGAGCCGCACAATAAACTTAAAATATCTTATATCTATATAGTTAACTTATATATAATATAAAGTTATCTATTCGGAGCTGTCATCTAAAGTTTTTATATTTTCCTTCATGTTTTGTATTATTGCCTTAAAATGTCAACACATGGGCATATAAACACAGCTTATCTTTTATTCAAGTAAAAAAAAAATCGAATTTGCATTTTTTTAAATATGTTTATCTCAGCGCATCTGCAATATTTTTTTTGTGTTTTTCTGATGCAGACAGAACAGAATCTCGATTAAAAACATCTGACATTAACTTTTTGACAATAATATTCGGCTCATGCCTTTCGAGAAACACAAAATTACTTAGATAGCTAATAAAGATCTGACTGATTGTTACAAATCGGCACAGGCGTGACGTGCCATGTCACGTGTAAAAAAATACGCCGACTCTTTTCTGAATTTTTTAAACTGTGTTAACATATTCAAAAACTTCGGCGATAGGTACTTGCGATAAATAATATTTCGATTTAGCCATTTTATAATAATATATTGACGGATTATTACTAGGAAACTAGATAATATAAATTGAGTTTCAAAAATTGCTCGTCCCTGATCTCACAGGATCATAATTTCGACCACGTGAATAAATTTTATATAATTTCTATATATAGATATGAAATAGAAAAATATCTATTGTAAGGGTTAGGCCATACTATGAAACCTTATAAGTATAGGACAATTTTGATTATTTTATTAAACATATTTTTTGGCTTATTTAGAGAAGTTCCAACCGCTGTCATGGACACCTGCAAATCCTGAAGGCCTTTACGGAACTGGTACACACAGGATAAACCTCTCACACATATCTTAATATATCACTTACTTGAGCAGCATGAAGCAGTAGAGACTGCAGCCAGGATGACGCTGTAGGGTCGTCTGGTGCTGCTAGAAGAAGTCTACTTGAGTCATTGAGAGCGATCTCGAAGCAGTGGGGCCTTCTCGATGCATCCACGTGTCTCCTTACACCCACCACGGAACGTAGGGCTATGTTATTGGGTAGCGGAGACCCGTCTGGGGAATGTGGACCCCAATGGAGGACCCCAGCCCTGAAATAAAAAAGTAACATTAATACTGCAATTTTCTATAAGTTGAAGAATCATTCGTTACAATTATTATTTATGAACTTATTTCCTAAATCAAGGTGGGTATTTTTCTTAAAAGTTAGAAATATGTTTTTACTACGAAAATGTAGTGACTTACCGCAATAAGAAGTAGCAGGGCTCAAATCTCTTGCTTTTATCAGTCCTGCACATAAGATACCCTTCGAGTGGTGGGGCGAAGGCTCCAGGAGCCTCCATAAGTCTGTCTTCAGCATCACCCGAACACGCACGTCCGTAAAATAGAATCGGAGGCACCTATAATAAACAAATTTAACGATAAATACATTGATAGACCACACACCATTATTATAATTTAGTATTTACCTATAACGGGGTAAGTCAAATTCTGGCACAGATATAAAATTATCTTTGTGATATCAAGATGTCAGGTCCCATTAATAATATAGTTTAAAGTTTAAGTTAAAAATATAGTCTTCGAACAGCGCTCGAAGAGGCAACTTCCTGAGGATGCTCCGGTGTCGGGGCGAAACGTACATCGAGTGGTTGTGGGTTTTGCCGCGGAGTATTGCTTCATATTATAAGATCACCGGTGGACAAAAAGGATCACCAACTGGCGAGGGTCGCGAGGTACGGAAAAAAAAGGAATACCGCAGAGAGGATGACATCGCGGAATTTACAGGTAAGGATTGGAGAGAGCAACCTAAGGACAGCGATCAGTGGGCAGCTGCGGAGGAAGCCTTCACCCTTACTACAAGGGGTTCTTGTAAGTTCTAGATTACAGACTAACGAACAAAAAACCTTAATTTAAATAACTGTATTTTACTTAACAACTAACCTTACTAAACTAACTTTAGATATTAAGTATCTAATTATTGTTTATTTTTTCGAACCAATGTAACTACTAATAACTTCAAGAACTACAAGGCTTTATTATTTTTATTTGTACTACGGACTGCCGTAAGGTAACGCCTGATTCTATTAATTATAAAAATATAGTTATGCAATGCGGTAAATATTAGTATCTAATATTTTTCGAGATGAGATTAAGGAAAATGCCAGGTCATAACATAGCCAACTGCATAACAAGCACCCTATGTGAATTTTACGTTTACAAAAGAGACACTGTTAGGATACAGTCCCTATACGTCTCTGTGCAAGGAGAGATATAAGAACACTAAACACTTGCCTGTTTAGTAAGCAGATTAACTGTATTCTATCCTATCCATTGGGTAAGGTTGCGACGTACTTATATCTATTCGTATAAGTCAAATAATCCACCAGTTCCAATACATTCAGTACATCGACAGGACCGTCAGTGTCAAACAACGAATCAATAAGTTGCACGCGAGATATAATTGATCTAAATTATCTTACTCGGTGCACGCAATCATGCGGAAATCTATTTAGAAATTCATACGAGATAAATTTATATAATGTGTTAATCATCTTAATATTTTTTTAAGAGCAAAGGAAATATACTATTCAACAATAACAGTATTTATCTGGCTTCATAAAACCTACTGGTAATATAATTTTCGTTACGACATTCCGCGGTGATGTAAAAAACAGAATTTTACTCGCGATTATAATATTAATTTCTCAATAATTTCGATAGCGAATAATAGATTTATAGAAAGGTACCCTATAATTTTGTGGAAGTCCATAGTACGAAATCCTAATATGTAATTATAAATAATAAAAATAATCTACCATACAATACAATACAAGTAAATGATGAGTCTCATCGAACGCTGTTCGTAGAGGCAACATCCTGAGGTTGCTCCGGTGTCGGGCGAAACCTGTTTTTTCCATTACTGCTTGAAGATTGGTATATTAGTGTTTTTTTTAGAAACATACCCGTTTTTCATGCCTTTGTCTTGTCACAGCCGATGCTAAATGATGACAATTAAGTGGCAACATCGCTGGAGGACGCGAGATCCTTAAAGGAGATGTCCTCGCACTCCATTCCAAAGAGGATGCAAGCCGCGCGCCCAAAGACGATTCACCGGTTACCACAGAACAGGCTATATTTCCAGATGTATCTATTATTTGGATGTATTGAGCTTCTGGACCCACCTGGAATAATTAACTTTATATTAGACTTCCAGCTACTGTCTTGTTACAAAGTTTCTTAAATAAGCTTTGATAAATTTTAGTTAATAGTTGCAATCACATGAAATGTAAGAAATAGCATTAAACATCAGGAAAGCTGAGCAAGCCATTAAATGGGTGTTTTATTAATCCGAAAAATCTCTTATACACGAAGATTTCTATTTTGTCGCCGAAAGCTGATCGAAATCTGAGAAATTCCATGATTTTTCTGACCTTCTGGGCTCTTTGGAACGGGGACCCGTGGCTGTTTGTCAGACCTACGTTTCGTGACGCCGCTTATAACAGCCTATTATAAGGTGATTCGTGTTATAAATAACTTCTTATTTCAACAAATTAGACTTAAGAAATATACTTATAAAACTTGGCATTTTTTCAATAAAACAAAAGTAGTATTTATATTTCCATTAAAAAGAGCGTCAGGATATAACTTTCTTGACCTAAATATGTGCAGCCATAGGAAATGCATGTGGTACCGTATCGCGTAGTCGATAGCAAAGACGGTAACATTTTTGCTTCCGCTTTCACCCATCTTATTTCGGGTAGAAACTTACATTTGAACTGTCATAATATATATAAGTATTCATATCTAGGAGTGGGTAAATATAATTAATCTGAGTATATTAAACACCTTTAAAAGTTGCATCCGAAAATACTTGCTGAGTATTGATCGTATAGACTCTTAAGCGCAATGAACAAACAGCAAGTTTAAGTATGCGATCGTTTAAGGGTTTACAATACAAATTACTAAGTGTGTAAGCCCCTTAGTAATATGTTAGGTGACTCAATACTGAGAATTTTATTTATAAGCCCCGCCACACTTGCATGCTTCCGTCGCGTCAACTTAATAAACAGAATGTATGACTCATCGATGTGTAAAAGATAATATTCTATAGTGCAAAAGAAGTTAGCTTTTTGCTTTTTCCAAGTATATTAAAAAAAAGGATATGCAAAGAGAATCAACACAAAGAAAAAACTTGGAGTTATGCAGTATTCTATATGGTCTTTATAATGTATAAATAAACCTTACTAATGTGTATTATAGGAGAAAAGTTTTGGTGCTTGTGAACTCTATGGGGCTGTAAAACAATTTTAAAATTGCTACACAAATACATTGACTTATAAAACCTCAATCAATGCCGGTTACTGTACGGTAGTACTTAAAATTAGCTCTAATTGATTCGTAAAATATTATGATAAACAGCTTTCTATTGCTGACGCAAAAATGACTTTCGGGTAAACATGATGGCTAACGATGTTTTCTTTATCGTACGAGTAAATATTAATTAGTCAGGCTTTGAACCTACGATCAAAGGCTTGAAAGTTGCACTCTCACTACAAACTTAAAACTATACAAACTAACAAAGAAAAATCAATACATTTTGGCAGTTTACATTTCAATAATGGCATTTTGCCAAAATGTCCTTTCCCAGCTTCGACAAGGGTTACGCTTAAAATATAACTTCGATAACTTCTGTTTATTTATATATATACCGAAACCGTTCGGTAAGCTAAGATTTCGGAGGAAGTCTTTACGCACCAAAACCCGTTAATAGTCTAAAAAATCGTAATTATTAAAGAAAATTAAATATTAAATTTTTTTATGTAGTGGTGACACTGAGTAGTAGTGAGGTTCTAGTGCAAAAAGTACTACAAAAATATCAACCCTTTGAGTATTTTAGAATCAAAAAATGGCACCATATAAACATAGTTTAAGTTCGAAGGATCAACTAAACAAACTAATGCATGATATCAAGACTACTATGGTTAATGAGGCAATGAATATGTAGATTTATGCACGTTTGATTTCATTTCAAGCGTGGAAATATAGGTAATTGAGCCAGTGGCCAAGTAAACCGATCGCTATGGTTACTAGCTTACCGAATTCATAAATACAAAGATATCAATTTTCACTCGTTGTCAAGATTCGTGGAAATAAATGTTGTAATAGTTGCCTGTAGTATTTAAAATTTCAGAGGTTGATGAAATGTTTAAGACAAAACACTAAGACAAAATCTAACCTAGATTAGTTCACACACTATGCTTAATGGTTAGCACGGACTATCGGATTTATAGTTGCTTTAAAAAATTACTAAAAAAATGCGCTAAAGTTGAGAAAGAAACAAAAGCATACAAAGTAGAAAGCGAATAAATAAAATTATCTTTAAACCAATCTCCCAACTATACCATATAGTATTTATTGAGTATTCAGTATCCAATTAATAAATATTATTAAAGAAAATCCAGTCACTATATTGTTTTAATCATCTGAACGAAATAAAATATTCCTTTATCAACAATGGGTGCATTGACTCTTTGTAAATCATCTTTGCCCTCCGATAAAGCTCTATTTAAAAATATAAATGAATGATTAAAAACAACAATTATAGGAATTTTACAGACTTTTACTTAACTCACAGCAATTATATCAGACAATATGATTTTGACCTACTTTCTAATTCAAATCGAGATGTATGGTATAAGAGAGACGTTTTTTCCGCGAATTTTTTCTTTTGTATACATTATAATCGTTATATAAGAAAGGTTCTCTTCAGTTCAGAAGTTATATATTAAAATGAATTGCTGTAAATTCCCAAACTTTAGCTTCTAATATAGCTTATTTTTCGGGCCCGCTAGTAATTTATATATATTTATATTAGAGAGCCTTAAAAGGCTCTCTAATATAAATATATATAAATACCTATACATACCTACCTAGATATGTTTGAGCCTACGTAACACACAATGCTATTATTGCTATTATGTAATGCTAGTAGAATACAAAGTATTAAAAATTTAAATAATATCTTAGACTTACCGCTATTGCGTCTAGCTCATTATGAGGTAATCTGCATATCATATCGTATTCAGTTCCGCCGGGATTTACGCTCGCTACATACAGAGCATAGTCTGTTATGAATATCAGTAGAGGAGTCCAAGACCCATCTTCCATGTTATACGGTGATTGTACCTTCATCATCTAAAACACACCATACATAAAATTTCATAATATACCATACAAATGTTTAAAATGTGATTTTTATTGTTTTAAGTCGTTTAATAAGACGATCGGCGATCGAAGCCGCAGTCAATGGCTACACAATATTGAATCGATCTGAATTGTTAATTGGCAAATACGTTTTGTAACCTTACCCTATTCAAGGTTTCATTGGGATGCGAGAAAATTTGCAACCTCAGTTTCTCATTGCATTCAATGGCAACGTTGTCTTCGAAGCTGTCAAAGTATGAAGGCTCGTCGGCCGTGAGCAATCGCACTGAGAGCCTTTTGTTTTCAATGACCTCCTTGTCAATAAGGCGGGACATCCGCTCGGCGGAAGCACGGAATGTGTCAGATACCAGTCTCTTGGGATAAACGATACATGGGAAATGCTTTTCAAGTCTTAATTTCGTCTGGTAGAATTTATTATTACGTATCTTCAATTCGAGATCTTTTTTTTGGCAAACATTTTTCAAGTATCTATTAAGTAGAGCGGACTTGTTCGTTTGAAACTTTTGACTTGGACTGTCGAAAAATTCGTCATTGAACTCATCTGCGCCCTTCAAGGTCGAATTGTCGGTGTTAGAGCAATTATCATTTATGACTTGAATTTCTTCACCTCTCTGTAAAGTCGAGGCCGATTTACGACTGTACCTGCTAACATTTTGTTTTTTCGGCGACGACAAATGTTTCGAAACACCATTCTTTTGCTCCGTTTCGTCTTGAACATTTTTATTATATTGACGTCTGGGTGTCGATGCTCGACTTGAGTTATCACCGTCTTTTTGGTTAAAGTCGGATTTGCTTGAGCTAGAAATCAATTCTTTCACAGGTGTAGATTCTGGTATAGGTACAAAGGTTTCCTTGGGAGCTTCAAAGGCAGTTTGGAATGTATCATGAACATAACTATATGAAACTCCTTTATGTTCATAGACAGTACTTTCACAGTTCACTACATACTTGCTTAAGGGAGGTAGAATATCAGTAAAGGATTTTTTATCATTTTGAGCCTGCATATTTAAAGTAAGTTTGTGCCTTGGGGATCCCTCTGGAGTTCTTTCATTGCAAACAGGAGCTTTTGGTGTCAATATATTTTTATGTTTCTCTACATCAGATGACTGTGAATTTAAGTTTATTTCTACAAAGTCATCTTCGTCATCAATTTGAAACCCAGAGTCTAGGCTTTTTGAAAGCTTTCTATTTTGGTTAACATCACATGGTAAAGCTTCAATGACATTGTTTAATTCAAAACTGTTTTCTGGTAAGCCCTTTTCTGGTGCAAAATTAAAGTTAAAATTCTTATAGAAATTTTTCAAAGAATCAATTATGTTATTGGTATCTAAAAGATTTAATACTTTATTGTTTCTCTTTGTTTCTTCAACTACATTAGTAGTAATGTATCTTTTCTTTTTGAGAACTGATTTTACAGTGATGGGGCTCTGAGGTACTTCTAGAGGTTTCTTTCTACGATTATGGGATTGATCAATATCAGCTTCAGAGAAATATGTTTTTCTCATAAATGCTACATGAGTGTTATTTTCAAATTCATCACAAGAGTATGATTTTTGAGTCTTTTCACATTTCTTATTACTGACAGGGGTTTCTGTTTTGTTTGAGTTTGAAGAAGATGATTCACTGCTTGAGGATTCAGAATCACAGCTGAAATTAGAGTCTGAGCTATTTGAATCACAGCCATATAACTTTCCATTTGGCCTAGTTTCATTATTGTTGTCCTTGTCCTTGCTATTATTATCTGTATTGTTGGTTTCTTGATTATTCTTTTGAAAATCTTGGCAGTACTCAAATATGCCACTATGGTCATGTTTACTATCTCCATATGTAAGAATATCAGACATAGTTTGTTGTGCAACATCAGCAGCATATTTCGGTGCCCTGTCACCAGATGCACACCAAGAAAATCTATCACTGACATTGTTTTTTTGCCTAAATCGATCACAGTATGCACTATCAGGACCATATGAAATAAACCCACGTTCAATATGAATATTATCCGTTTTAGTATTATTGAGAATATCTTCATGGAATGATACCCTTTTCTTTTGTGAGCTAGGACCACTTTGTGATTTTTTTCTACACCTTCTCCTGTATACAATATCTTCTGATAGAGATTTTTTTGGTTCACTTGTTCTAAGAGCAGATTTTTTCACTTCTTCAGTTGAAACCTTTTCACTTTCTAACGCTTTTAGTACAACATCTGGTAGATTTTCATAGCAGGGCTTTTTATTTGTTTCAACAAGAAGTTCGGGTACAATATCATCACTTGGGCCAGTATTTTGATTATCAATATCACTTCGAGTCATTATACTACTACTCACACTTTTTATCATATCCTGTGACCCTGATGGGGCTGCGTCATAAATACTATCACAAGTTAATTCCTCTGTGCCGATTAGACTATGAGACATAAGAGCTTGACTCGTTGCTTCCGAAGCATCACTATCCAAACATTGGACACCAGAATCACCAGGAGTATCAGCCAAACTACTTGTTGTGCTAGATATCAGATGGGCAGTTCCTTGAAGTTGTAGCTCAGTCGGTTTGCCCGTCTTGTCATTGAAAAATTCCATTTTCGCAAAACGCACAGTATCTTCACCACTATTAATTAATCCTGTTACAATAACATCGTCAGTTTTATGGCGACGTTTAATTTTATCGATTTCTTTACCTGTAGCCCTTTCGACGGACATTTTTAGAAGGTTTCGCACGTATTGGAGCAAATAGTTTTCATGAAAAATTTTACGTTACTGGTTTATTTATTAAAATTGCACGCATTTTGGTTGAATTCACACAATAGTAGCGTAATAAGATTTTCATAATAAGACAAACACAGTTCAGCCATTTGTATTTTGAAAACTAGACATTTCACATAAGACACTTGCAAGGGTTGTCAAATAAATGACAGAACGTACGAAAATGTGTCAAACAGTGACTTTGACTACTTTAACAACTGTACTAAAAATCTGTCAATTGTAGTTAAATTTCATATTCATATTGGTTCTTGTTTTAAATCTGTCGGTTTAATTTGTTTGAGGTTATCGCATATTTTTAGTTTTATTATTGTATTTAATTACTGTTATATTACCTAATATGTACATGTAAAACATTGGTTATAAATATGTACAAACAAATAAAGACGTTTTTGTTCTTAATTTTTGTTCTTGCTAGTGCATTTATTTGTAAAAGTGCTAAAATTAACACTCCACGAGTGTTATTACCATGGTTTGAGGATCATTTTGTTAATTTTACCTTTGAAATAATAGAAGGAGGATGCTATACTTGGTATGTTTTGCATAATTTTGTAGTATTTAATACCTGTTGTATTTCATGGAACATAATAATTCAGTTGGAATTGTAAACTTCCAGGAGTTTATCACGCGATGACATCATTGATTTAGAAGCTTTATACGACGATGCTTGGGGTCACTGCTCCCGCAGTGCCCTAGTATCGGTTTCTAGGACCTGCGTATCTCCTGGTTCAGTCATAATTCTAGCTGAGGAAGTGGCAACCGGCGAGGTAAACATACTTAAAATTTTGGCGCGAATCATTCATTACTTATCAATCCTGGTCTTCTGTATTATATTAACTTTACGTTTTAGATATTGCGAGGAGATGTAGACATTGACAAAATAACATCACTTAAAGTGATGAGTACAACCTGGAAACTATATTTGGAAGAAGCTCCTGAGGCATTTGAAGTTGTTGCTTATGATGATTCTGGTAAACTTTATATTAACTTTACTTAGAATTGAGATGTTATTAATTTTCATAACATTACTGAAATTTATGTATATATATAATAATTTTGATGTGTAATTTCTTTGTAGGAAATAAATTTTCAACTTTGGAAGGAATCAAGTTGACATGGACAGTGGAAAATATTGGCAGTACCTATGGAGATGAACCATTAGTGATGTAAAGTACAATTTTATCAAAGAATCTATAAACTTAATAACATTATTTTAATACTGATAGCCTATTTCATATATAATAAACATCTTATTTTCTACAACAATATTATTTTATATTTTAGGTTAGTTAGATGGAGTGATACAGATTATGAAGCACCAAAAGGTATAACGGAACTGGAATCTAAAGGTTTGCAAGGCTACTCAGTTTTATTGTATGGTCAAGCTATGGGAGATGCAAGAGTCACAGTGTGTCTGGATGAAATTTGTACAAAGTTTAATTTACAAGTTGTAGCTAGTGTAGTACTTACTCCTGCCACAGCCTATATAGCCCCTGGTGATGCTTTAAGATACAGGTATGAATTTAAATTCTGCTTACTTGGCAAATACATGTAGTTCTTATATAATGTAGCAAATACCTACTACTAAGAATGCTTTGTCATTAAATTGGATCAAATGAGGTAAAGACTATTGAAGATGCCTTTCAACACATTTTTAGCCAAAAACTCAGAATAGAGTTATTATTTTATGTATGGAATGGTAAAAAAGTCAAGAGTTTAAAGAATATAAAAAAATCTATGCTATATAACCAATACAATATAATTATATGAGACCAAACCATCCGCATATCAGTGCATCCTCATATCATCCTTGGCAACAGATGTTAGCAGCTTTTCGTAGCTATATACATATATTAAATTAGCAAACAATATTACCAAATAAAATTACCAATATTTATATATATTATATGTAATAATTCTATTAATTAATATAATGCAATATAAAAAGAAAGAATTCTTGTAAAAAATTATTAATTAATTTTCAGAGTGGTTAGAGCCAGAGCTGGTCGTCTAACAGTTCAGGATGTTGCTGATACTTTGTATACAATGACAATATCAGAAACATCCATTGCATATCTTGAAGATTCTTTAAGTCTTGTCAGAGCTACAGAATTAGGAACTACACCGATTTTCCTAATGTCTGGATCAACTGAAGTTACAACTGCATTATTAACAGTTACTGAACCTCATAGTATCCGAGTCAGTATTCGGCCAGCAAATTTAATAATTCAAGGAGAAGAGTTTATTATTCACTGTATTCTATTTGATCTTAATGGACATGCTATAACCGCAGGACAGGATATTTTGATTAGACTAACGGTTGATGGTGAAGCTAATGTGGATTTATTAAGGTCTACTGAAAATGGTACTATTACTGATGCAATTGCTTTAAAACCTGGCAAGTTTATGGTGACTGCCAAATTGTTTTCTATTGCTGGAAGAGGCTTACCAAAATCAGTAAGTACAGAAAGTTATATATGCAAAACACTTACATGGTGCTGGCTGTTCACACTTTTTATTCATTTTATTTGTTTATTAAATATAATTTAAATTTTGTTTATCATTTTGGAATTGCAAACTTACAAATTAGTTTTTCCATTCACCAACCATTATGTGGAAGAAAATTTATATATTAGTATTTTTGTGTGAAGCTTTGAATGATGCCAATTACAAAATCCCAATAGACCAATATACAAGCAATACTCCGCGAAAAACCCAAAACCACTCGACGCACCACTCAATGCTCCGGTGTTAGCGAAACGTGGATACTATGGATTTCCGAAAAGTAACGCCTGATTCTATTAATTAGAATATGCCTATTGTTTGGCTAGCATATTACTACCCAACAAGATGTCCATGAAAATCAAAGTCAGGCTTTGGCTTTATGCAGTGCATCCATGCAATGTGCAATTATTACTGAGAGTCAATGGCATGGAATATTGAAAAAAAAAACATTTTGGGGTTGTAACACAGAATAAAAACATTACAGGTGGAAGGTCAAGCATCAGCTGTTGCAGTTCGCCCCTTACAAATAGTACCACCAGAATTATTTGTAGCGTGGACAGACTCTATACAGTAAGGTTTTTGGCAAATTATATCATAATGCACACATAAAACTCACTATTTTTGTTAATCTGAATTTTTTTTTTTTTCAGAGATATTCAACTAAAACATAGTGGTGGTGGAAATGAGTCAGTTTTATGGTCAGAGGGTGAGAAAGACCACACTGCTTTGTCCCTTTCTAACAAAGGATTATTGACAGTTCATGGAGTAGGACAGCTAGATGTTGGAGTGCATTTGACTGAATATCCTTACATACGAGCAAGTGGCAGGTAATATTTTTTATTTACAGTTACATTTTTTATTTACACACAACACAGTTCTTGACTATATTCACTTATTATAGTTAAGGACTGTGTAATTTAGTTTAATTTTGCAAAGACAATTTACTAATATTATTGTTCTTAATTAAATCCACTTACCAGGACTATTATAACCGAGGCCTTCTACAATTTATTATCATTTAATTTTTATATTTGCAGAATATGGTCAGCAGTACCAGATTTAGTACAAGTATCAAGTTCAGGTCATGCTAGGGTTGGCAAACCGCATTATCTTCACATTGCATTAACAGCTACTTATCCTTCTACTGGGGAACTCTATAATTTTCACATGTAAGTTTTCCCCATCACTCCCCAAGGGAAAAAGCAATTCAGTAAGTGATGATGGCCTATTTTGCTTCTATTATTTTATGATCCCTGAGAAAGATTTACTTTTGGTAAGATAAGTAATTTATTTATGAAAGAAATTTTGAAATCATAAGTGAAAGTATGTCGTGTCTATGTTTACAGATGCGATTGCAGTGCATTTGCAGTGTCTTTAGTTGAGGGTCCGGAACCTTTTAATGTAACAGCAGTACCTTGGATGCAGCCAGTAGGTAAGACTCATATGAATTATTGAGTTTTATAGATTAAGCTGTTTTTTTTATTAATTCAATATTAAAATCAATCTTCAAATTTGATCTTTTTAAAAAATCTCTTTAATTTAATTCAGATTTTAATTTTAATTGTCATCAACAATATGAACAATATTAACATTGTATGTATTTCCTATTAACAGTAAATAAATCTAAGTCGGTTTAGGCTTAAGTATATTATCATAGTATAAGGCAATTATGTATGTTGAGAGTTCTAGTAGTTATATATAAAATTCTCGTGTCACAGTTTTTGTTCCCATACTCCTCTGAAACGGTTTGACCGATTCTCATGAAACATTGTGAGCGTATTGACTAGGTCTAAGAATTGTCTAACATCAATTATTCATCCCTCTAAATGTTAGGGGTAGTCCCTACATTTTTTATTTTATTTTTTAGACTATTTTTTTATGAGTCAACATACAAAAATACATACAATCCTAAATTTTCACCCCTCTAATCAACCCCTATTTTTTATTTATTAATTGAAAATTGAAATCACATGTATGGCAAAACAACGTTTGCTGGGTCAGCTAGTATATATATATCAATTTTTTACTATTTTAGCATAGTTGAAATATATTTTACTTTTGTTTACAGAGGGCGCCTGTTGTGTGCTAGAGTGTTGGTGGAAGTCCCGAGGCATATCAAGTGTACGCGTGTCGTACGGGCGTGCGGGCGACACGGCGCGCGTGGCCGTCCGCGCTGCGCCCGCGCTGCTTTGGCCTACCAGGGCTGCGGCATTGCTTTCGGCTACTTTACCCGTGAGTATAAGAACTTTAAGTCAAACTATCATTAAATATTTTACATATTTTAATAATAATCATAATTATAGAAATGAGCGTGGTAGTGAACACCGCCTATATAAACAATATATTTTAATTTTGTTAATTCTATACATTATTAGGGCGGAGTCAAATATAGAACTGAAAGTTCAAAAATATTTGTACCAATAGACAAATAGTCTGGTAAAAGTATTGCTTTCTTTATGTTTCCTTTGTACATAATTATGAGTTATCGATACCCTAACTAACACTTAGTTTCGAAACTGAAACGGTTTAAATAAATAATAGGTCAATTATCGCTTTGAAGCGATGTCTGCATTTCCGTATTAATTTATCTTATGTAGGTTGAGAAAATTAGAGAGACAATTATAACGCTTTAAACTATATATTTACAGGTGTTAGCAGAAGGTGAAGCTCTATCTCCGAGTTCCATTGAGGCTCGTATAGCACACATAGAGTCTAGATCGGGCCCACCGCCCCATAGACATCCCGACGTGCAGCTATTTACTATGAAATGCCACAGAGTAAGGACTTTTCTTATTTCTATTTTATATATCAGATTGTCATAGTTTTTCCAGTTTTAGGTATTGGCCCTTTGATTTTAATGTTTTTTATCTTTAGAAAGGTGAAACTCGTGTAGAAGTAAGTTCGGAGGTGGATGGAGAAAGAGAAGTTAGCGAATTACCAGTACATTGTGCAGCGCATGTTAGCAAGATCAAACTGGAGCCAGAAGAGACGCCAGGAAACTGTTCCAATACCAGGTATAATCTAAAAAGTATCAATTTTCACACGGGTTAAGAGTTAGACACATTTTTGTGTCTTTCTTTCCCATGGTAAGAAAGACATGTCCTCCCAGAAACATAAAATAAAGTTTTTTTTTCGATAAACAAAATTTAATTGAAAATAGTTTTACTCTTTAATATTTAATATTATTGTCAGATATAGGTAAAATTGATCACTTAATTTTTGCTTTATAATTATTATTTATTACATAACTATATTAAAAGTATTCGATTTTATTTTTTCACTATTATTCGCGTTTTAGTTAGTTTATCGCGACTTTAAATTTTATATAACAAATCCTTATTTTGTCAAAATTACAAAAGTTGCCTTATAAAAGTCGCATAATTTTTTCTTTTCAGAGTATGGCTACGTCCGAACCAAGATGTAAAAGTAAAAGTTACATTATTAGATGCAGTTGGAAGAGAGTTGCTTGACGAGAATGGCCCAAAGATGTCGTGGGAAACTCAACCCAATCACATTGGTGTAGAATACAAAGCCACAAATCGATTATTTGTTGAAACTGATATAGAATACGAACCAGTTCCGATACCTCTTTATTTTTACCAGGTGAGCTTTTTTATAAAAATATAGTTTTGGTGTTTTTAATTAAATGAACCCTATTGTCATAAAAGTTGGAAATGGACATTCCTACTAATACTAAACATTAACAAAATATAAAATCTTATTTTATACCCTTCTCACTCTTGTGTCCCTCAAATGAATGAGACAGAAAATTGAGTATCTAAATTCATTGGCCATATGAATTTAAATAATTAAATTATCCCCCGAATTGATATATAAGTATGTGTTGAGTGACGTCACTCTTTATTATAAATGCAACAAATTCTGTAAAATACTCGTTTAAACAAAATACAAATAATTTCCTTTGCATAGGTTATTAAAGCTCAAGAAAATGCAATTGGGTGGTCGGGGGTACTCACAGCCAATATACCAGAAGCAACAGCGACCATTCAAGCGAAGGTCGTAGCGCCACTCAAATGTGAACCCACTAAGGTACGCCTTTTCAAAAACATGATCTTAAAGATAAGGTATTTCCACCAGGATGTAGCATCATCAGACAAGACTTGTGATCGTCTGTTTGAAGTTGGTTAAGAATGTAATTTTAAAGTTATTTAATTTTCATAAGCCTCGACTTGTGATAGTTCTACCGTGAGCTACGCAAAGCAGTTCTAAGCCGACCCAATTGACTCAATGTCAATATGCCGAACAGTATCGGGTTCGATTTCGGGTATGGTCATTATTTATGTGATGTTTTGTTGGCTGTGGTTTGGATGTGAATATTTATTTTTTAATAATATATGTTTATAAGTTCTAGCACCCAAATGAAAGCTGCAAAAAGTCCTGATATTTATTTACTATTATTTATTAT
The DNA here is from genome assembly GCA_963693355.1 of Pontia daplidice. Lineage (NCBI taxonomy): Eukaryota > Metazoa > Arthropoda > Insecta > Lepidoptera > Pieridae > Pontia > Pontia daplidice. The sequence continues at coordinate 1,820,858 of CAVNZL010000009.1, read as the reverse complement.
TGATACATAAAGGTTGAATGTAAATTTCCAGGTGAACATAGCGTGGGAGAGCGAAGTAGCCCCGAATTTGGCGTCGGTAAGCGGCGGAAGTGGACGTTATAACGTGGAAACTCCCAAAGGCGTGTCAGCAAGCATTGACAGTGGAACGCTGAACGCCATTTTGCCAGCTCCAGGCACATACGACCTTACTGTAGTTGACCAATGCGTAGTTGGAGAAAGGCAAAATATTGAGGTAGTATATAGTAATAGTTACTTATTATGTGAAAATGTAGACAGGCAGATATACAGACTGACAGAAACGTCTATATTAGGGTATTTTTTATGATATTTATTTATAATTCTATATTTTAATGACCCTAGGCGATGTCTCAACTGCCGGTCCAGGGGTATAAGTTAAATTTGTGTGACCAAGAATCAATAAAATTCCCTTGATAATTTTAATTTTTAGTTAAAAAAAAACTAAAAACATAGGAAATATTTTTTGATATTTCCACAATAGTCGGTTACAGCTAGCGACACAATGAATTCATTCTTCAGGTCAACATAGAAGAAGTCCTAAGCGTGGAAGTATCAACCGCACGAGCAATATGCGTAGGCGCATGTGTCCCCATTACAGCCTTGGTCAAGGGCGTCTCGCATCGGTACTTGACCACGAGCAGACACCCTGAGTGGCGGAGCAGTGGCAACGTGCGGGTCAAAGATGGGACCCTTTGTGGCGTCAAAGAGGGCTCTGGAAGAGTTAGGGCCATGCTGGCTGGGGTTTGGAGTCCAGAGCTTGAGGTATTAACTTTAATACTCACCTTTGGTCGGACATGTTTAAGTGACTGTATTATATGTATTATTTAATAATAAATATTCATTAATGTAAATATAATCGGACGGGGAGGGGAGTTCTATACTGTCAAAGTTATTTTATTTTTAATGTCAGTTATGTATGATTTCCAGTTCTGACATATGACATGTCTCCTTTTTCGTCTTTATACTTTACAACGTTTACTTATTGAGTACAATGCATAGAAATATTTACAAAAATATCTGAACCACAGAGCCTATTTTAAACTGTCAAAAACAACAAGATATATCGCGATAAATTTTTAACATATGATTGAAATATACTTATTAATCGGAAATAATTTACAGATAACAGTATTTCCAAGTCTCCGAATAGTACCAGAGCGGTCCCGCCTGCCGCCTGGCGCCAGACTGCAGCTGAGGCATTCCGGTGGACCGCCGAACCATCTGGCCACGTTCACATACAAATTGGTGCAGGGAAATTCCTTTGTTGAGGTAATAAATGTTTACTGTAAATTATTAAGAATTTAAAAAGAAATATTCTGTGAAGTAGCAATTATGCAAATATATCTTTTAAACTTGTAAGTGATAGGCTTTGTCTACTTTTGTATAATATAGGCAATGCTCTATGCCTATATTTATTCTAGACAAATTGATATCCCTAATCGAATTGTATTATGAAGGGAACAATTTCGATTTTTTTTAAATTTTGTTTTTTTTCAGGAGAAACAATAATAGAAACTGTTTCAATATTTTTATCAATTCATGATTCATAGACGTGTCTGTCGATTGCTGGTGAAATCTTATTTCAATTAATTGTATATTGTAGGTATCACAATCGGGTGCAGTGCAGGGGGTAGCTCTGGGTGCATCCCGTATTATGTTAGTCGCCGCTGACATTACTCACGTTGAACTGGCCACTGCTGAGGCGGAAGTTGAGGTAAATATAACATACAAGTAATACTTATTACTTACTCAAGATTTACATTTAAAAAAAATGAAAATATCAGAGATTAAATTCATATATTAAGGGTAGATTAGTTGTCTAGTAATTGTTTTAAATGTTCGAATTATATACACATAGTATATATGGGATGTATTTTATAGGTGGTGCCGATATCAAATCTACGCGTACGAGCCTCAACCCAGACTCTCTTAGTGGGGAAACCGGGGCGAGTGTGGATAGAAGCGGCCGGTTTGAGCACCTCTGCCCTCTTAGCGCTGCATCCGCCCCCGAAAGCCACTTGGTCCCTACGAGATCCCAAATCTGCGACGCTATATACTACGCATACAATTGGTGAGTGAAATTCATATACTAAGAGTTTGGTTGAACGGGCAAAAGTAGTGCCAGTAATTACCCTGGAACTACTGGTGCAAGGCTTAAGATAAAATATTTTGTAAAGCCGCACTAAAAAATGAAAAATATTTATATGTTTAATATTTTATTTATTTTATAACTGAATGATTCCCCTTTATTGCAGATATGCTGGAGAGACCTTCTGCTGAAGGCCTCTCAATTCGCGTGGTACCATTGAAGGCTGGAGTTATTGCTATCGACGTACGAGTTCGGAATATGGGACAGGTACGATTTATCATCGTATACAAATATTTTTATTTATGAAAACTTTGATGTTACATTTTTATAATTGCGACGTTACGTTTCATGCACCGCGTGCAAAGAATTTTTGTCTTTATCATAGACATACTCTGTATTCTAAAATGTTACTCACACTTAAATCTAAAGGCTTTCAACGCGTCATCATGATTGATATATTTCACAATGTTCAAGTGCAGATTGTGACCTGAAATACTTTATTGGTATACGATCCATAGAGCATAACGTAGAGGGTATTGACAGTTGATTTCTCTTTATACAGAATGGTACATTTTGTGGGGTTTGGGCTTAATTTGTTCTTTATACTCTACCTATACTATAACTGATTGACTGCCACAAATAATTGCTCTGTGCTTTTCCAAATTTTTTACTATTTAATTCTCTTCATATGGTACAAGTTAATGGTTATACTTTCCTAATGAAACAATATGGTTGGTTAGGTTCCCACCTCAAGGTAAAATTGTCTTGAACGACCGGTTACTTATACTTACATATTTATTATATACTTTTACATACTTTAAAAAATAACATAGTAATAACCCAGGTAACAACCAAACAACCTAATGACACAAATTTTGACCGCGGATAGAACCCGGGATAATCTCTTGTGGCTGAATGACGCTGACCACTGCGCCAAATCGGTCAATTGACGCTTGTATTAAATAATTAAAATATACCTTAATCTCAATTTTCAGATATCAGACACCCGTTCGTGGGACAGTACAATCGAGGTCTTGGGTATATCAGACCTTAGGACTTCAGTGGAGGGTTTATCACAAGAAATGGCTTCCAGTCGCCTCGCCTTAGCTGTTGGGGCCACTGTTAAATTAAATTCGTCCCCTAGAAGCAATTGGGTCGCGTATGTGGAAGAGGCCTTTGATTTGAGACCGAATGGGGAACTAATAGCTCTGAAACCTGGACACGGTGTTGCGATGGCGAAACATAGCGATGATAGGAATGGTATACATAGGGAGAGTGTGAGTCATTTTTTATTAATGTTTGTCTTTTTATTAGGATTTCTGTATGTTTCTTTGATCGTTTGTGAAAGCAAATTTTATGTTAAAACAGACTTTAATTAAAAATTAAAAGCCTGTTCTAACATAATTTTTTTCCCATATAATAAATATCAATTTAGGGTATTGAACCCTTAATTGATATGTATTCTGACAATTGCACTCAATATTAGGTGTCAAACTTGAATTATCATAATGTTGTGTTTTACAGTCGAAAGATGTTTCGTCTCCTTCTTATAAAATGTATTAAGAGGAAATGAGACACATATTTAAATCAAAACATTACAAATGGACCGATATATTTTTTACGTTTTTTATTTGAGAGCAAGAGTATATTTAATGACATTATGTTTGTTTTAGATGATCCACGTGGAAGTATCAATACCTCATTACTGTACGGCCGAGCCAACGGGCGAAGACGAATCGATGCACGTAGTTTTACGTAATTCTATTGGTCGCGAGCTGATCGCACCTCAGGCGAATACAAGTGTCTTAGCACCTCATACGGGGATTGTACGACGATCTACTAGGTAACAGTTTCTTCGCTTAATTATCCAATTACTTATAAACAGCATTACACAATACACAATTTAATATAATATTTACAACTCTGCAATGTAACATAAATATTTATTCTTTATATATTATTCTATAAAGAAAACTGCAGAATACAGGAATCACTTTTAACCTTTACTAAACTTTTATAGATACACCTTGGTTGTTACACTAATTTACATCACACAGCAAACCGTCATAGATCTTAGATAGCATCTATCTTCTCCCGCGTCTCGCACCAGACTGAATCTCCCCGCCTCCCTCTAATCCCCGTGACGTGGCGTGACGTCAGCTAGGCAGTACATTGCCAGTGTTTCTATGTTGATTTTTAAAACTTCCCACAATTTTAACTATTTCTCACAATATCATGACATTTCAATAATTATTTTTCATAGGTTTTCTGCGTAATTGTTTTTTGGTGTTTTTAATTTTATTACCCATACGATCTAAAATCTACGTCACAGAAGAGAAATTATAAATTAACAACTATTTAAAGACGTTTATTAAAATATTAAATTAAAAATACATTACATTGTCGATGAATAGTAGTAGTTAACATCTATACTTACAATTATATTTTTAATATTATAAAATATATATACAGTTCTTGAATTTCAGTGGTCTTGGAACTGAGCTACTTCTATCAGCAATAGACGGCAGTGGAGCATTTTTAAGCTTCCAGAGTTCCATTGGAGGCTATACAGTGACAGACGAAGTTTGGGTCACTGCCTCAGATACTGGAGTTAATAGGATTATAGGTATTCTTTTTTTAAGTTAAATCTACTAGTATAGAAACTCCAGTACCAGATTGTCATAATTATATTGTTAGTTTTAGAGGGACTTATTTCTCTAAATGTGACACAGGCTGCAGGTTTATTTCTATATTATTGAAGGTACTGGCGGCTGGGCAGTATGTCTCGAAGGCGTCGGGTGGCGAGCGCCAACGGGCGTGAACGTATACGTTGGCAGCGGGGTGTCTCTAGCTGTTCTATCAACGGACGTATCGGCAAAACACATACTTCGTCTAGATAGGCCCTCCACAGCGTACACATTGCATCAAGTGCCCATAAAAAAGGTAATATTAATGTTCTATGGCAGGCAATTTTTTTTATATTTATATAACGTATTTTGTATATTAAAATGAAATAGATGGAGTTCCTCCCAGGCGAGTGGCCGTCATCCCTCATACCTCTAAGCATCGATGCTGATCTCGGTACTGGACCATTACTATGCACTGAAGAAGAGAAGTATGCGATTATAGGTGTTGAGGTGCAACTTCCTTTTACATGTCGGACCAAGGCGCCCCACACAGCTCAACCCGTCTTGGATATTGTTAATGGTGAATATATGAAATTATTTATATAAATACATGAAGTGTAATGTCGATATTAAATATTATTTATTAATAATATATAATTTGATTCCCAAACTATAGTTATTTTACAATGAATTGGTTGCGATGCTTTGTCGGTATCTCTAAGCTGGGGTAGTAGTGGGAATTCAAATAAGAATTTATTTGTTAAACTTTAATATTTCTTGCCAACCTGAAAAGACTGAAATGATTGAGGCAGGAAAAAACAAATACAGAAGACGTGTAGAATATATATATATATATTCTTTTAAGTCAAGTATTTTAATAGACTACTGATAAATATTTGTTAATTTCCATTTACCCACACCAACTAATATAAATAACTTTACAGGTCAACTCGGTTGTTCAGTTATCCCAGCCATTAAACTCACACAAGCATTAGAGGTGGATCTATGTGCGGAATGGGGTGTATTCCGTACCTGTACCAAAGTTCTACTATTACCTCCGATTCATGTATCAGAAACCAAAGTGTCTCTTCTTAACCCGCCAGCCATTTTCACTATTCATGGTCACCCCCGAGCATTGAAACAAGTAAAAATGACTACATCGCCCGGATTGAAACTAGAGCCAATCATAAAGGATAGTGAAGTTATAGTGACAGTTAAAAGTGAAAGTGAAGTGTGTGGCATTGGGTTTATAACCATTGCATCACGATTAACCTCCCAAGAAGTAAGAGTAGAGGTGGAACGAGAGTGTGATATAGCTTGTGGCACATTACTTGGCGCTTTGTTTTCACTTCTCAGCCCATATATACCCACAATTTTGACATGTGCTGCTATTGTTGTTGGATATTTATACAGTAAGTTGAACATAAATATTTTATTATTATTAAATTGTTAGCATTAAATGTTGCAAAAAAAATTCTAGGGAATAAATAAATACCTAGTTTCAACAAACTCTACAATCCAAGAACTTTACAAAGTATCTTATATAATTAAGAGACTGGAGATATGGAAATTGTGAATTGGATGATGAATGTGAATAATTAATCCAAATAAAACAAAATTCTTAAATTTCCTTTCAGTGCAATCGAAATTACAAAGCAAAGCTCCAATACGCCTTCCAACGGATCCAGTACAAACTGTGTTGCCTGAAACTCCAACACTTCGTACTCGTACTTGGTCGAGGAGTCCCTATGCCTCCAACGGTCCTGCCAATCCAATATATGGAGACGCTAGTGTCTTGCCAGATACTAGCTTTTCACCATTAAGACCTTCTTTTATATAGTGAAGTGTGAGAATTGACAAATGTGCAGAGTCAAAAGCAAATAATTTTTGATTGTATGTAAATAAGTGGTAAAACAATTAGCGTTAAACTATGAACAGTTGGAGTGAAAAAATGGTGTGATATTAATGTGGGGCTTTCCTAAGTTCGTCTAGTCTTAGTTAAAAGGTTGTGGTAACGGAGCCGACCATTTGAAGGTGGTGGACATTATTTGGCATGATCTAACTTATTTTCTCTTTTGTCTATTGAAATATTTGAAGCAATTTTCACAAGCTAATGCAAGTTTATAAAATAATTTAATCCTTTTTACCCTTTTTACTTTTGGCAATGTGAATTAATGAGAATAACAAGTTATTACAATTTTAGTGTGCCACACCAAGATTAAAAATGCTATCCAAACGAATGAGTGAACCAAAAAAAAAAAAAATTTAATCAAATGTTCAGGACACAAGCGGTAGTGGGTAAAGTTTAATCCCTTTAAGTTCAGTAGAATTTTTTTTACCTTTGAATAAATTTCAAATTGTTTGTTTTTTGGTATTTGTTTTAAACCCTTGACGTAAAGGTATAATGAGGAGTTTGGAAACTTTGTTAAGTAGATTTTGTAGTTTAGGATTTATAAAGTATTTTTAGGTTAGCTTTTGAATTTTTATCATTTAAGTATTCTTTATTGACATTTATGTTGTGATTTTCGTTAATTTATTTCTTAAAATTTTCAACATTTCACTATTTTTGGTTCTGTGCTTTATACATTTTTGCTCGTTTGCATCCATTCTGAAATACATATAATAAGCAAGCTTGCTTTTGTATTGATGGTCCCATAACTAGTAGGGAATATGGTAAAAGACACCATAATTTTTGTTTATTTTTTACAAAAGTTATGTTCAGAAAATGAAGGGAAGTGATGTAACAAGTGAAGTTTAAATTCAATTGTGACCATAATTTAGTATGTGTCATTCATTATTTGTGCCTTTAACTGTACTGTAAATATGAAGAATCTTTTGTAAATAAATTAACATACTGACTTGGTTTATAATAAATATTTTATAATAAAGAAGTATTTCCTTTAATATAATTGAGTAAGGTTGATTGGATTTGTACCACACAAAAAGTCATTAATCCCTCGCGTCGGAGATTCGGGGATTAGTGCGAATGTGAGTGATCGCCTCTTACAAGTGCAGACCGTCTTAGCAAATGGTTTTGCAATATTCGCGTTTTTGCAAGCGGTCCTTAGTAAAGAATGGCGAACCTTAGTAGTAGACAGTAGTAGTCTAGCACTACGCGAAGGAATACGACTATTTTTGTGCGTGTTCAATTACATCAATGCGGCTTGTTTGTTTTTGGGTTAATTTAATATCATTAAGAATTGTGGTTTCGTTACAAACTGCGAACATTCTATCATTACTCGAATTGCATGCATATGAGTGGTCCCGATTTTTATCGCGGACCACAATCGCAATTATCAACATTGAAGGGGGAACGAGGCTCGAAGCTTATGCTGTATGCACGGGATAGATCCGGCTGAAGGACTTGTATCCATGGTCATGTAATAAATTATTAAAAAAAAAAAACGGTATAGATTTTAACGGCACGAATGTGGAGTGCCCACTTGACAATTAACATACTAATATACATTGTTGTAGGCATGTCGACCTGAAATGTCATGTGATCTGATCTGTCGATCGGTTACTCTAAATAATCCAATACATTTATTCAATGAATCAATTCATGAATCTCCCGTATCAGACTGATCAATTCAAAGAACTAGCGATAATATTCCGCAACTGGCTGCGGCATAGTTTTTTTATTTTTTGTTGTTGTCGGAAAAAAAAGAAACCTATAGTAGTGCTTGGTAGTGCTTGGTCAATAATTTGAATTCAATCAAAAATTTTGATGCATCACAGAGAAAATATTTATGAACGCTTCCAAAGGCGACGTTACTTGCGATACAAAAAAAATATATTTTTTTATTCGGGTGTCAAACCTAGCCTTCTTGAGTGAGTTTATTTATCAAAAATATACTGTTGATGAATATTATTTTAAGTGTAAAAATGTATAGTAATGTGTTCATATACATTCATTTTAATTTAAAAAATAGTAAGTGATTGGATTAATTGGGACCGATTTAATGAGAAATGTGCGTTTGCGTTGCAGTTTGTATTTTTGTTAAAGTATTATTATTCTTTTTAGCCTAAAATGTCAACTAAAAGTGATACATAGTATCACTTTGTAAAAAAGGGATCAAGTGGCATATACAAGGCAATTAGACATTTTTTAAATTCGCGCGATTAATCGAAAATCGATCTTTTAATACTAAGAATCGAGTTTAGTATGTTCAATTTAAATCGAATCGGAGATCGATATTTTTTAAAATGAATTAACATGCCTACATTGTTGATATTTCTTATGAACAATGTATATAGATAAGTTTACGACCTGTGGAAGAACCCGACCAAAGACAATACATAAAATTAGAAATCGGTACTTTTTATTTATTATTATATATTACCACTGTATAATAGGTTGCACTCAGGGATTACTGTCGAACATTTCAAGAAGATCTTCATTGGAAGATTTTGGTACAGTTGGTGTAAAATTTAGATCATTGTTAAATGCATTGATGTGACTTATTTGGATACTGTTCAATTGGGATACCTTGATCATGGATCTGAAGGAGGCCTGATCTTTTTTTTGTGAAACTGATTCAATTGGAGCTAAAAGACAACTAATTTCTTTGTCATCATTGAATTTGTTCTGGTAATCATCAATATCGCTTTTTTTATCGTGTTTGTAAATGTTTTCACCCAGATTTTTCAGGTATTTCATATTTATCATGGTAGGTATATTGATTGATCCATCTCTATTTTGAAGTCCTAATCTCATTAGAACAGATATTTTCGTATGATAATCAGAAAACCAAATAATTATGGCACTGATTAAACATTTATAATCCTCATCGGAAAGTTTGTCCATCAACGTATTGAACTTTTCCATTGCCGCTTTAAATATAGTTTTAGGGAAATTCGTTGGCATAAGTGCTGCAATATCAGACATATGTCGCCGGGTAATGTCAAAAATATTTTGATTTGTTGCGACGGATAATTGCCATTTGATTATCATTGTTATTATATCCCATAATTTGTTTGTAGAATATTCATCCAGTTTCATAATAGAGGAAGAAGAAATATCTGCGATTAGTTGTTTAATTGCTGCGTGAGGTGCGACTGGTTGAGGTAAAAATAGATTTTCCATTAGCTTTGGGTGGAGTAAAACTGTTACTATTTCTGTTAACACTGAAAAAAAAGTAGAATGTATTTAGTGTAAATAAATTGCGACATTCCTAGGCTTAGAAAGTGAATATAATACTTACCTTTTTCCGATTTATCCAATGGTATGTTTTGCATCTTTAATCTCCTTTCAATAACATATACCATTTCACAGCCCAGATTAACCACAATCAAAGGTGTCGCAAAGTGAGACATCTTCCAAGATGATTATTGATTTGGTTTACGAGAGTATTATCAAAAAACTAACTACAGATGGTAAAATTGAAAATATGTCCAATGAACTCTTGAAAAAAGAAAATAATGGTGATAGAGTACTGTTTGTATATAAGATTTTTGACGATTATAATTTCTTTCCAAACACTTTAGAAGTAAGTAAAGATGAAAATGCATCTACTCACTATCGTAACCTAGGCAACCAGTGCTATACAAAAAAAGATTTATACAAGGCATGGCAGTATTACAATTTATCATTAATGTATGCTCCATTAAATTCTGAAAGTTTTTGTTTAGCTTTATCCAACAGATCTGCTGTATTTTTTGAATTAGATAAGTTTGAGGGGTGCTTACAAGATATTGATCTATGCTTTTCCTATAAGCATTCTGAAAAAATTAAGGATAAATTAATTAAAAGAAAAGAGTTGTGCATTGAAGCCTTAACCAAAGTTAAAAAGTTGGACGAAAATGCAGAAATTGATGATATTTTATCATTCAAAGGCCTAAAAAGTGAACAATATGTAGGTGCAAATGTAAAACTCTCAGTTGTTTCTACGAAGGAATTAGGAAGACATGTTGTAGCAAAAGAAGATATAAAAGTTGGGGAACTATTAGTAGAGGAGGAGCCATATTGTCAGATCATATCAAAAGACCAGATGTTGTTTGCATGCAATCATTGTCTTTCAAGGCAGCCAAATCTTATTCCATGTAAAGATTGCTGTTTTGCTTTATACTGCAGTGAAGAATGCAGAAAAATTTCCTGGAAAGAATATCATCGTGTTGAATGCCCATTAATGCCTACATTAATAGATATGAGCTTCACAAAGCTTGAATTATTGGCTTTACGAATTGTAATAAAAGCTAGGAATGAATGTGATGACTGGAAAAACCTATATAAGACGATTGAAGAAGCCGAATCAAGTATTGGTACTGAATATCATGGACATGTAAAAGTTGGTGACAGATGGATTTATGATTCTAAATACTATACATCAATACACACACTAGCTACTAATTTAGAGAAGAGATCTGTATCAGATATATTTCAGAAATCAGTGACAGCAGCTGTGTTCTTAAAATATTTGATGGATAAAACAGACTTCTTAAATGCTGCTACTGATGAGGAAAAAAATGAGATTTGTCAATGCGTGGCTGGCTTACTGTTACTTCATATTATGACAGTTCCAACAAATATGCATGGTATTACTGGAAATACTGATATTGGTGAAGGAAAATATGTCACAGATTTAAATATAGGCAGTGGGGCATTTGCTTTTCACAGCTTATTTAATCATTCATGCGCACCAAATGTTGTGCGATTTACAAAACTTGGCTCCAGTAAAATGAAATTATTTGCACTGAGACCAATCAAGAAAGGGATGCAGATATTTGATAATTACGGGTGAGTAAAATAAAAATTTTTGCTTTAAAATTTTTTATTGTTACTTTTTAGTGAATACAAAAGTGGATACAAATCTGATTTATGATATTCATGACAAATTTTTGCAAAATGAAAATTTATAATATATATATTTTATAAATGTTTGCATAAATCAACAAAAGTTATTTGACTTATCCTATTACTGAAACTTTAAAAAAGATTTGACTTAAAGATATATGATACTTTACTTAAAAATTTTAGGTTCCATCATGCTTTAGAGGAATGTGCAGACAGACAAGCATCATTAAGGTTCCAATACAAATTTGTTTGTATGTGTGAAGCATGTGTGAACAATTGGCCAACGTATTTCCAACTGCTCATGCACCGGAAGAGGATACCAAACAAAATCTTAAGGAATAAAAACAAATGGCTAACTACAAACATTATTGATAAGTTGCAATATGGTGATCTGGATACAGTCAGGAAGTATTACTATAAAATTTGTGCATTGTGTGAAGAATTAGACAAATTTGCACCCAGTACTGAGTTATGCGACTGTCAGGAAGCACTCAAACAATGTCTGTTTATATTACAAGGCTTGGTTCCATATGGTTATAACCAGAAGGTTGATTGGATGTTGAAACCATTGTGATATGCTAAAGCATGCTTTATTTGTCTTCGTTTAATTTTTCTTGTTTTTGTATCTGTTGATGTGAGCTTATCTAAAATTATAAATCTATGTCATTTTGGTATATAATCTTTTCGAATTTAAATTTTAAACGCTTTTGTAAATTGTAAGTTTTATATCAGTAAAGAGTTTATTCCTGTGATAATGAACACTATATTATAATCTCATGTAATTTTATAAAAAAATGTTACTGGCCTATAATATAAATGATATTAATCAATAAAGTTTTAATTACAGTTATATTCATTTTTGTTACACCCAAAATTATCTGGTAGCCTTTTTTAGTTTAAAGTTTGAGTAAAAGAGTATATTTCTCACAAGATGGCGCTAAAGTTATGATAAATTTAACTATAAATCTTATGATTTTATAAGATCTGTAGTTAAATTTTACAGTAAATCTTATATTAATAAGAACATAAGTTCTTAGAAACTTCTAAGTCACTTAATACTAAGATAACGCAACACGAAAAGAGAATGAATTTGCTGATCTAGATTCACATTAAAATTACCTCGATAACAATAGGTAGTGTTAATAGTCAAACCTGCCCTGTGTTTATCATTAGACTGAAACACACAACTTAATTACATTAAAACTTTTTATAACGCAAGTATTATTTTAATATTTAGTATTATTTTAGTTTTCTAATCAGTTGAGTAATGCAAGTTGTATTTTATAGTTTCATATTTTAAATCTTACGTGCACTTAAAAGAAAATTTGATATTGAAGTTTTGATACGATCTTTCAACAGCTCTAACGGTATACTAATATATTTTTTTAATTTTATAAAACTGATAATAATGTAAAAATATAAATAAAGAAATAATAGTAAATTAATTTTTTGTTTAGGTCAGGACTTGTCATATGCACATTTAATGTTTTGCTAGTTTGATGATAAATAAATTTAAATATATTTATTATGAATTTCATATAACGTACTAACAAACAAAATATGGGACTAAAATATACATACACCCACCTCATTTTTCATCCATCGTTTTATTTTTTATAAATGCATAAATTTTCCTATAATAAATCACTAAATGAACAATCTTCTACGTACACCATTTTAAACCATAAGATTTAGATTTTATCTATCATTTTGGAAGCTTCACTATATTCTTTAAGATAGAAAATATATGATCCCTACTATTAATATTGACAAAGAATCTATATGTATTGCCTTCCCACTCGAAGGAGAGAATTTGCCGAGTGTGGATACACCATCTACATAATCTTGTACCTTATCCTCATTTAACAATATTATTCGTTCTTCTACTTGTGGATTTATAGGACTGTACATACTCAAATAATCTAATATACAGGTAACTTCATTGTACGAAACAAATTCTTTTTCTAATTTCTCGAACATAGAATAGCCGTCTCCACCATCAGCCAAAAACGCTGACATGAGAATATTGTATTTCAAATCATAACGAATATCTATTAATTTATTACATCCATTACACACAGCCTTAGCGCGTACAACTCTTTGACCCGGTATTTTTTCTAAATCATAGGTGACTACCATTCCTGACATTTGCAAAAATTGTCCCGGAGTATCAATTTTTCTCCATAAGTCCACTGAATGTTCTAGCGCTTGCAATAATACGCTCCCATTCATTTTGACAATACAAAGAGTATCTGAAAAAGGGACAACGGTGATCCAATCACCTCTTGTAAGATTAAAGGGCTTTGCACTTTGATCTAGAGACGTCCTAATTCTTCCTCCTTGAATTATTGCAATATTCACTTGTGAAAATTCAATATAATGCCTTCTTGTATAATTAATCATGGTATCAGAGATAAAATTCCCTAAGTTGCATTCGTATAATCTGCAAGTGTCGCCTTGCAAGAATGTAATTGAAGTTCCTACAATAACATTATTAATACGGTCAATATCAGTATGATATCTTTTGACAATCTGTAAAACTTCCGGATCTTGTGGAATTGCTTCATTTAAAAGAATGGGTTTGCCATCGAAATCTATAATGTCTCCATGGACATTGAATTTTAATAACAAACTACCCATGTATTTTGTGTAGGCGTATGCTTGTACAACCAGCACTTTTCTTCCTGATTTTTGCATGACTATTGTTGGATATGGACCTTGTACAAATTCAGGAATTTCTGTGGTATTTACATTGGATAAAAACGTATTTGAGTGCCCACCTATGACTAGATCAATATCCTCAACTTCGGTAGCTATTTCCAAATCTTTGTAAAACCCAGAGTGTCCTAATGCAATTATAATTTCAACGCCATTTTGTTTTAATTTCTTAACTTCCCTTCGTACTGACGGTATTTCATCTTCATAATCAACTTTAGTTTTCGGTGCTAGAAACTTTGTTTCAGGCGTAAGATATCCAACAATACCAATTTTGACGCCTCTTTTATTCAATATGATAGATTTGTATAAATTACTTTCCTCTTTAAGCTCTGGGACATTGTCTAACAGTAGGTTTGCAGCTAAAACGGGTGATGTTAAGTTTTTAATAAACGGTATCAATCCAGCCACAGCTTCGTCAAATTCGTGATTTCCCAAGGACTGGAAGAAAACATAAACTAACTTAATTAAAGGTTTTTTAAATAAAGCATAATCATTTTATATTTAATAGAAATGAAAAGTCCAAACATATTAACATTTTTATTTTATAAATAACAACATATTTTTCAATTCAAGGTTACAAATATTAATTATTATTTTTTTATTAATTAGGCCCTAAATGATAGCTAATACTGACATATGGATTGAGGATAATTCCGCCAATAATATATTACCTAAATACCTCCCAGATCATAAACTATTAGTAAATATTGTTATTATAATTGCTATGTACATTATAATTGGTGTTAATCTATTAGAACAATTTTCTGTTGAGCTTTGGCTCAAAACTACCACTCGACCTTCTATTTCTGGGAAAACTGGGCTGTGCTGTTTTATATAATAACTTGTTGTGTCAAATTCACCATAAGTTAACGATCGTACTGGTAATCCTGCTAACATATCATAACCATCACCACCGTTAAAAATAAAATTGGGCATAATTATATTGTACTCTTCGTTTTCAAGCACATCTGAGTACGTAGGTAGTGAACAATTCCAACATCTTGCCATTATTTTTTTAACTTTTGATCCTATGGGCTTATCTATATTATACGTGACCTTTAAACCAGATACTTGCAGGAATTCTCCAGGGGGATCTAAGTCACTAAGTTGTGCAATTGCATGTTCAAACATTCGTTTTAAAATGGTGCCATTCATTTTTACAACTACCAGAATTCCTTCAAATGGTAACACAGAAATTAAATCTCCTTTAGTTATTGTGGTTGGGATGTTTGTAACTGAAATAGAGGATCTTATACCACCACCTTGAATAACAGCAATTGGTGCATCCGTCCAGTGGTCTCCATTATATTCCGTAGCGTACTTATATACCATTGCATCGGCGATCAAATTACCGAGATTACACTCTGTGTGTTGGCAACTTAAACCATCTAAAACAACTGAAGTTTTACCAATTACTTCTTCTGTATAATTTAAAACTTTTTCTTTGTACCTGTTTATAATATTTAATACCGCCGGGTCTTGAGGTATAGAATTATCTAATAATATTGGATTTCCGTCAGCACTCAAAAGTTCTCCTTTTGAGTCGAATACCATATGTAGTTTTCCCAAATATTTTGTGTAGGCATATGCTTGCACTACTGGCACTTGTTTTCCAGAAGCCTGAGTAACGTATGTTGGATACGGCCCGATAATTTTTTCAGAATCTGGGCTAGTTCCATTCCAAAGAAATGTGTTTGTATGACCTCCTATAACTAAGCTTAGCCCATCTACTTTCTTCGCTATTTCTAAATCCTTTAAATATCCTGAATGCCCTAAAGCTATTATTATTTTCACACCATCACCTTTCAAGTTTTTCACTTCTCTTTGAAGAGCTGTTATTTCATCAATATATTCTACATCATTTGGTAAAACTAAATGTTTTGTTTCGGGTGTCAGGTATCCTATAACCCCGACAGGAGTTCCAGATATGTTAAAGACAATGGAGTTCCTTAAATTGACTTCATTTTCCAGCTCTGGAACTTTGGTTAATATTAAGTTAGCGGCTAATACTGGTGAAGTCAAATTTTCAATGAACGGTGTTAGTCCACTGACTCCCTGGTCAAATTCGTGGTTTCCGAGAGACTGTAACAAAAGACAATATATTTTTGGGGCATCCCAATGTTAGTTGTGTTTTGAAGATGAAGAATGTAATATGTTATCTACTCAAACTATTAGAGTGCATACAAAAGCAACATTGTAGAGATTGGTGGCGATGATTTCTGATTGTGTAATGAGAATTTTATAACAATAAAAGTGCATTAATGTTTTTATTAATTTAATATACTATAGTGGTATCTATTTAACATAATAATTACTTTCTAAAGCTAAAAACACAGCCCGCGATTATTTTGTTTCGTTGCTTTCCATCACATCATGCTTACAGTAATTACATAAGGATAATAATTTATAGTAATTACTTGAAAATAACAAAGATAATGCTAGTAAACAATTTACAGGAACGTCACATTATTAGTTTAGAAACTATAACAGAGATAAATACAAAAAATACTGAAGAACAATAGATTAATCCAAAACTTGAAACTTTCACGTCATTGATAACAATACGCCCTTCTAATGCAGGATATACAGGACTAAATTTTTTCAAGTACTCTGTAGTAGCTGATAATTGATTGAAATTCAAATTTACAATTGGTTTATCAATAAATATTGAATATCCATCACCGCCCATAGACAAAAATCCATTTATAAGAATATTATAAGTTCCGGTATCATTAAGTGGCGAATAAACTGGTATTTCACATTGTCCACATAGTATTAACGCTCTTGACACTCTATGACCAGAGCTTGTACTAAAATTATATTCCACTTTCATTCCAGAGATTTGCAGAAATTGTCCAGGTGCACGAATGGTACTATATGCAGCAACTGAGTGTTCTAACATTTTACGAAGGTCTGAACCGCTTAATGTCACTTTGACAACTTTATCATCAAAGGGCATAACAGTGAGCAAGTCACCCCAAGTTATATTACTTATTTTATTAACATGATTGATAGAAGCTCGAATACCGCCTCCTTGAATAATAGCAATAGGCGTATCTGTCCAACCTTGTCCTGTATATTCAGAGGCATATTTATTCACCATTGCATCTGTTATCAGGTTACCTAAATTACATTCTCTTAAACGACATGAATGTCCATCCAGAAAAACAGAAGTAGTACCAACTATCACCTCTGTAACTTTTAGTACTGAATCGCGATATTTATTTACTATCGATAGAAGTTCAAGATTTTCAGGAATGCCACTATTTAACAAAATCGGATTAGTTTCTTCAATTGATTTAATTTCTCCTTGCTTATCAAATTTAAGGTGCAGGTATCCTATATATTTTGTATACGCATAAGCTTGTACAACAGGAACGTCTCTTCCGGAAACTTGTTTGATAATCATGGGATAAGGGCCTTGTGGCTTTTCAATATCTGGAGTGGGACCGTTCCAGAGAAAAGTATTTGTGTGACCACCGATGACCAAATCGATATCCTCGACTTCTTTTGCTATTTCTAAATCTTTTTCGAAACCTGAATGTCCTAAAGCAATGAAAATTTGTACTCCTTCATTCTTTAGTCTTTTAACTTCAGCTCTTATTGCAATTATCTCATCTATATAAGTTACATTATTTCTTACTGCTAAGAATTTTGTGTCAGGCGTTAAATAACCAATAACCGCAACTTTAACTCCGTTGATATCAAAAACAACTGAGTTCCTTAAATTAACTTCTGCTTTTAATGTTGTTTCGTCATCCAAAATCACATTAGAAGCAAGATTGGGGCAGGACAAGTTGGCAATAAATGGCGCTAATCCGTTTATACCATTATCGAATTCGTGATTTCCCAGTGACTGTAACAAAAATATACGAACAAAATTAAACAGTACCTATATATTTTGTTTGAATTTCTTGTGAAAAGTGTATGAAATAAATAATAAGGAATATCATTTTTAAGCTATTAGCTTGAAAACAAACATGCATAAATATTATTAATATTTGAAATGACATGCATTTTACTAATACCCATTGTAATGGAAGAAATACGAGTAGGTAGTTATAAACTGAAAATTATAATTTACATTTTATTATTCATTGATTTGTGATTAGACGACATCAATTTCCCTGGAAATTTGGCAGGGAGGGGCGGGTGCCCTCTCCTCTGGAAATCTCCACCACGCCCATGATTAAAAGAAAAAAAAAGACAGATGAGAGCTATAAATATTATTAATAGAAAAGTATTTTTACATATTACATAATTAAATTGTTAATTATGATGGCGGCTAGAAGGAATGTTGTTGCCTTTATGGTATGAGCCGACCCCGGCACAGAATCAGTGTTTAAAAGAGTAACCCGATCTGCTATTTCTGGATAAACAGGATTTCTTAGTTTAAGAAATTCCGATACACAGTGTACTTCATCATAATTGAGATTTATCTTTGACAAGTTTTCGAACATTGAATATCCGAATTCTCCGTTAGCAATAGAGGATGGCATTAAAATTTTATAATCTCTTGTGTCTTGAATTGGGTAAAATTGTGGAACTGTACAATCCCAACAGCGGGCTACTACATTCACAACCCTAGAGCCTGGTTCGTTATCAAAATTATATGTTACTCTTATGCCGGAGAATTGAAGGAACCTATCTGATCCCGAAGTTGTATAACTCGAGACAGAATGTTCGAGAGCCTCTTTTAAGATTTTACCATTCATAGTTACTGCTACTAAGTTATTTGTCGCAGGAAGAGCAGCTAGCAAATCATTTCTTGTGATATCTGCTGGCCTCTCAGCGGGTGCTATCTTACCATTTAAGCCACCTCCATGAATTATAGCTATTGGGGCATCGGTCCAAGTATCCCCTTGATAAGTAACAGAGTAATGCAAAATAATAGAATCCGTTACTAAATTGCCAAAGTTACATTCTTCTTTCTTACAAGTAGAGGCATCTAAAACAACTGCGGTTTGGCCTAATATTTCTGAAGTGGACTCCAAAGTAGTTTTTAGTGTTTCTACCATACGTCTAGCTTCAAGATCTTGTGGAATTGAATTGTCAAGTACAATGTAGTTGGAATCAAAAGTAATTAGTTCTCCATTACGATCAAATTTTGCAACAATCTGTCCTAAGTATTTAGAATAATCATATGTTTTTATTATTGGTACACTTTTTCCAGATTTCTGTGTTATTATTATGGTATTTTCTGGGTCTTCCTTTCCACTTCTAAGTGTCGTACCGTTTGTGTAGAAAACATTTTTGTTGCCCGCTATAACTAAATCGATTCCTTCTACTTCCCTTGCTACATCTAAATCTTTTTGTATAGACTGGCCCAATGCAATAATTATGCTGACATTTTGTTCTTTCAGATTAGTTACTTCTTCAGTAAGGGCTAAGACTTCATCAATATATTCAATTTTGCCGGCACTGTCCAAAACGGACGACGATGGGCTGAGATAGCCAACAATACCGACAAGTACATCGTCTACTTTCAGAACTATGGATTTTTTAATTTTTTCATTTGCTTCAGGTGTGTTTACTACTATATTAGTAGCTATAATAACCGTGTTCAAGCTTTGTATAAGAGGAGAAATGCTTATCTTGTTAGTAACAAAATCGTTGTTTCCGAGAGACTGAAATAAAAATTACAAACATATGTTAAAAATAATTAATCAATTTAAATAATAAATTAAGACTAAAATGTTAGTTAACTTCATGTTATTTGTAATTAGCGGTGATAATTTAGAAAGTAAGCACCTTTAAGCGTCTTAATCTACCCGAAGCCACATTAAAAAGCAAGCACAAAAAATAACAGCACTTATAAAAATATATCTTTAATTTACCTATTGTATCTTCTAACGGATATAAACATTTATTTGTTAAAAAATAATTAACAGAATTGAACTTTCCAAATGCTAGCTAATGTTTATGTTAACCATGAATTTATATCCGTTAAAGTTTTTTTTATTATTAAAACTTTCTATTTAATGGATTGTGTTAGTGGCGTCACTTATATATGTGTTAGCAGTTAACTCTAAGAAATTAATAAATCTGACTTACATTTTCAATCTTCATTTACTCTCAGTGTCTATAGGTGGTTAAAATTCAATAAATTTCGATTTATTATAGACACAAAATGATACATTTGCATTCCATAAGTTTTCAAAAGTAATCACAAATTCTCGCTTTTGATATATCGATGGTACTTAGAATGTAATTTAAAGACGTATAGGTGAATACTTAAAACAAAAGTTCTATACCAGCTTTGGAATCAGATGGTTTCATTAGACCAGAAGCAAAAGAAACTAGTGTTAACGTTGTGTCACGTTAACACTAGTATCTCTATACTCGTAGATTCGATCTTCATATGCATAATTGCTTGTTTATACTGTCATTTCACATTATGTAACGCGTGCAACAATTAGAGTAGTTATTGATTTTCAACACATACGTTCGTATATACGCGTGTAATAAATATAGCTCAACCAAGCCGTGTCAACGATAGAAAATTTTCACTGCTATGAAAATGTCATTTCATTTGGTGATTGATTTAACCAGCCTTTGTGTTTCGAGATTCGTTTTGATGTGAAAATGGACGTATTGTTATTTTTAAATAATAAATATTCTAGGCCGTTGCCATTACAGGGTGCTATGTTTATACGGAATTACAACTGCTTAAGGAAATCTTACGCCTCACTTCTATTCTCGCCTGGGCCAAATAAGCTGCTCATTTTATTAATATTATAAATTAAAATCATATAAAAAGGGTCCCGTCCAAACTCTAACTTATGTTTTTTTAGAATCATTTTCTACATCGTAAATAATTTAAACGCTTTTGGTGTTGCTTTGCTGAATGTAACGTAAAAGACGTTGATCTTACAAGATGATCTTACTTTATTACTACAAAATCTAATTTAAATTCACAAAATGTCTTAAAAATCCAAATATCTTACGGTATCGTTGTAAAATAATTATTATTAATTTTCTCACTATTGCACTATATAATTTTAACGAATAAAGAAATCAATGAGGTTTTAATTTGATATTAAGGTAACCAAGTCTAAACTCAAGAAATATTAATATTTTAATATAAATATATTAATATTTTATATAAATTATAGAAAAAATCACTAATAATAAATATGCATTATATGGTTGGAACATAACAGGTAACTTGTTATTAATTTGATAACGTCAAGAATATATACAAAGCAAACACTTCAGAGCCGCTATATAAAACATTGTTTGACTACTGCTGCTTATGTAAATTCCTTGAAACATCAGCATCAGAAATGTGATATGACACATGTAGAACATAACTCTTGATAGTAATTTAGTTTATCTAGAATAATACATAATTTAGTTATAATACTTGCTACAATAGTTTGTTATAAGTCTATATTTGATTTTATCGTTTGTATTCATATAACTTGTTATATTCGGAGCTTTAACGAATCAGAAATCTCAATGATGATTAGTTTTGTTCCTTCTACATAACAAAAAAGAAGAATGAAAGAAACTACCCATTTAGGGAGAGTTTCTGAAAATATAGATAAAAATATTTAAATATAGCGTATCCAGTTGTAAATCAAAATAAATGGATGCAAATATAAAAATCTACAAACTTTTCTACAACTTATAATTATTCACATAGAATTCGCACTTTTGAAGTATGCTGTTTGTCCAGTGAAAGCTTGATTGACTATAGATTAAGTACTCGCTGATAGAATTCTTTCAATTCGAAAATCGCCCGTGAAATCAAATTTTCGAAATGTCTTGGATCTCACCTACACTGTAAGCACATTACGTAAACATGGCAACAAGAAGCACGTTACATACAGCTTACGGCTCAACAAAGCAACCACAATTCCATTTTACACCTTGGCCACAGGACGAGACGAGTTTGAACTCGAGTTAGTAAGTGAAATTTGTGTTTTGTGTTGCGTGTCGTGTTAAGGTTTTGTTTATTATATATTAAATAATAATTATTTTTATGTATCAAAAAAAAAAATAGATAATATAGGTAGCAGTAGATAGATACATTTAAAATAATGGTTATTTTCATATCTATTGTCATATTGACAATAGATAATTCTGTATCGTGATTTTGTATAGTAGCATTTATAGATACAAAAATGGTTTTGTATACGCTTTAAACCAATTGCTTCAGCCTACAACATTAGTATAAATAGATTGGACCTTTTTAAATAGCATCATCGTGCTCTATTGGGAGTGTTAACTTAGCTGGGAAAATAGATACCTTTTTGTCCAGAACGTTGTTATAATGTAAAGGTTTATATTTAACGATTTCGTCGTATGATATATTTTTTTATTATTATATATATTTTTCAAATAGATAAGCGTATACTAGAATGTCTTATTGTAGAATTACTGATCTTTAGTGCATAACTGCACTAGACACAGTAACACCAGACCCTTTGTCCTTGTTAAGGATCACATTATTTATAGAAGCCGAAATCAGTTTGATAGCTTTTGAGTATAAGGCGTTCATACTTTTGTACTTTTATTAACATATTGTTGTGTATTGTACTTACACAAATCTGATTGCCAGTTTTGACAACAAAACAGAAGACACACACAAATAAATTTACATTTTATCAACCTTAAGATAAGCATGGGACGAACACGATTCACTGACGTATTGATCACTACCACAGAGATAATTCGCAAAATATACTTACAACAGCGTCCGGTTGCAAGGCATTAAGAAACTCTGCGGCAATCTTCCACTTGTAAATGGTGAACCAAGCGGTTCCTGTGTAAGTGTCTCCGGCATTGAGGTACAGAACAGGTGGACCCTCCCCAGATTCGGCAGCTTTACGAGCCTCTTTTACCCTGGAATGATATGATTACCTTTTTAATTGCAGAAGATGCAGATGCGAGTTTATTGTACTTTATCCGAGCTAGTATTTAATCTGTGTTCTTTAGTGATTTATAATAATAGCCTTACTACTTGTTAACTTTAATGGCGAAAGTAAACAATATGGGGCTATGTGTGTATGAATGAACCATATCGAGCTTTTGACTTCGCAACTCTTCCTTATTTCCTCTCTGTATAGACAAGAAAGAAGACTTGCGAACTGTGTAGTTGAACTTTGGCTTACCAATTTAAATTGATTGAAGATTTTTATGAGCTTAGCTCAAATGGTTATTGATTAAGTAGCGTATAAACCTCGGCATTTAGTTCACTTATCAAAACCCTAACCCGCTAGATGACCTAGAAACTTGATAATTGGTACCAAGGTTGTCTATTATGTATATGAAGGAAAAGTCTGAAAACTTTTTGATAACTATATTTGATATTTGTGTTAAAAAAACAGGTGGTGGCGTTTGAGACTACCTTTACTTAGTAACTACGGTTTACATGAAATAAACATATTTTATTATAATTAAGTTACCTATAGAAGTACTTAATAAGGGTATACTAACACATGGGCAACCCTAGGGAACCCTCCATAGCATTTCCCAGCATCTCTATCAGCAGTAGTACAGGCTCCACTCAATTGTGAAGTCTGCTCAAAGCGAGCGTGCATGTCATTGTTATGAAGTATTAGGAGTTCGAACGTGCCATCATTACTGGGCGATTTCACAATACTACTCGATGATAGAGCTATCGCGGCGATCAGCGTTGTCAGTTGGTAGAGGATGGCCTGTAGTGAGAAGTAAATATTATTCCTTGTCAAGTAATATTTTTAACAACTGGTGGTGAATTAGCCTAAAGCAGAATATAGTCTTTTATTTTACTGTTACTCATTTAAAGAAAAACATTTTATTAACGGATTTAAGTTAGGTATTTTTGCAAAAATTTAAATATATTTACATTATTTTAAATTTTTCCGACGTTTCGCGTGCTTTACAACATGCGTGGTCACGGTAGACTGAAGACAAAAAAGGTGTTAATTGTCAAAATAAGTGGTATAAAATAATGTAAATATATTTCAATTTTGCAAAAATACATAACTATTGAGAGGATCCCAAAAAAGATTCCTTAGACATCTCGTTTATTGTGACAAGTTAGGAAATAAGTTGAAAACATATGATGCCAAACTGCAACATTATAAAATAGATCGTCTTGCGGTTCTGCGGAATCTGTTAGGTACAATATTTTTATACAAAATTGTCAGAAGCCGTGTTGATTGCCCCCCATTGTTAAATCTTATAAACCTCCATGTCCCACGTCGTGCCCTCGATGCCAAGTTGCCCTGTTCCAACCACCCTCAGCTAGAACCAATTTAAAGCAGTTCTCAATAGTTTCCAGAATGTGTAGAAATTACAATGTATTAAGTAAATCAGTCGTCATATTTAATGACTCTCTCTACAAATTTAAAAGAAATGTCTTGAGAGCCTTAAGGACTCAGTCTTAGCAACAATTGGGTTTTCGTTTTAGTTTAAGTGCGTTTCATCATTGTTCCTATTTTGTCAACTTAGGGTCTTATGTTTCTATATCTTTGTTGTCTAGAACTAAGGGTTGTTTTGTAATTATTATTATTATGATTTTATCTCATGTTTTTTTACATACTAAGTGTTAACCTACTTTGCCTTGTATAACTTCTTTATTAATAATATTCTTAACGTTTTCGGATATTTGTAACATTGTTTTGCTTATTTTATTTTTATTTTGTTGCATTTTGTAAACGCTTATTGTTTTATCACAAACAGTGCAAGTTGTGGCCGCCTTCAAAGGGTATTACTCTTAATTTGTTTATTGTGTTTTTTACTAGTCTAAGTTCTATTGTAACAACCACTGGCTTTCCTAATAAATAAATAAATAAATAAATTTAGCGTAAAGCAATCATGTCTTTAAGTTAGCACTTTCATTTCCCACGTGATCAATTACAATAATATTAAATAATAAATAAATGAAATTATATAAAATACATAGGCTATTCTTTCTTATACATATACTAACTATTATAATATAATTTAAACTATTCAGTGCGTTGACCAAAGGACCTTTCCATACTACTACTCGGCTATAAAATATTGACCAAATATTTGTTCTTATACTGCAAAAAATAACTTTTGGACATTTGGTCATTTTGTTTTGCACCTATTTCTATGGGAAACCATGGAACCTGTCTCTCTAATCTCACTCGAATCTTACTGTGTTTACGTAATACACTATCATGATGCATGATTTTCTTGGCATATGCCTCATATTTTCTGTTTGTGGCTACTATAATTTTCTTCAACGGCCTTCCATTTTTATTTCTAATATATATGGATTACATTGGTAAATGTTTTAGACTGTATATAGCTACAACATATATATTTTATGCACCGTATATAACTTTATATTTTATTTATTTTATTAGTTACGCTTTTTTCCCATTGGGGTAGGCAGAGACCACAGACCTCCACTTGTTACGATCCTTGCATAGCTGTCTCTCTCTCTCTTCCACACTCATTAAATTCATCATATAGTCACGTCAGTTATAGGTGCTTTTGAACTGCCCATATATTTAATAATGTATAAGTACTTATGGACGTTAACATTTTTGGTCGAATTCGATTTTTGTAACCAAAGCACAGTCGAAAAACTAACTTTAACAAAGTTGGTCGTTGATTCGCCTCCGCAGTTCGTCTGATCATGCGGTACAGTAGCTCCATGAGTTTGACAAGGTATGCAATATTTGAATGGAAACTTTTCATACAAATATATTACATCGTTAGCTTGTCAAACTCATCTAACAGTATTTATGACTATTGATAATATAATAGCAACAGCCAAAATGATTACATATAATAGTTAAAACGGCACGAAATCATCATCGGAAATCGAGGCAGAATACGAAATTCCAGACGTATCATTTCGATGGCCATCGTTCGAAAACTAAGAGCTTTAGAAGACACAATCTGTCATGGATCATCGCTATTTGGTAGCCGCCTATAAGTTGAGGTATTTCCGACTAATACGACTTAAGAAAATCGTCATATGAAAGGCTGGCAACGGTCGGGCTCGCTGCCCTCCGCCAGTGTCCTCAAGATAAACCTCCAGTTCGTTTTTCCCTATTTTAGCAACTATCTAACAAATTTGACGTTATAATTGATATTTTGATAACATTTTGATGTCAATTTTTTTTTTGTAATAATATAAACAACGAACATAAATACGATATAATTGATTGAGCTGGAAAGTAAAATACATACGTAAAATATCAAGATTAGTTTGGCTGAGGAAAACGCGTAACAAGGAATATTGATAATCCCTAGGGGAGTCGCCTATGCGCGAAGAGAATACAATTATCTGACCGGTATCATATATGTTAATTTATTTACACATACAATAATCTTTCATTAAGGAATATCTCAGCACATTTGATAAGATAAATGCCAAAAATAGCTAATGTTTAAAATAAAGAATATATTCATTTTTATTTTCATGTAGATCAATCGAGGACGAAATAAATGGATTCTGTGCCACTTATGATTAATGAGTTCAATGGAATTTCCAAGGGCTTAGTTGGGTTACGGCCCATCGTATACCTCCATATTACCCTCTTACCTCCGATTTCATACAAACAGTTGGTATGCCTCAAATTCCAAAAGTATCGATGAAACAATTGGGGATATAAAATTTATTAAACTCTGAATTATTATTATGGAACTTTAAATGTTTCAACACTTACATGGCTTGAATCTTAATAAAGGTGTAGATTGCCAATCAATTAGATTATTCGATACTCGATAGCCATGTTCGCTCTGAGCAGGAAAACACCGTCGCAGTGAAACGTGCTCGTAAACTATCTCATTTTTATTCTCAAAGTGTATTTTCTTTCGTGACATGTATATTATTGTAAGCGAAGTTGAACTGAAGCGTTCTACGATTTATGAATTTTTCATACATCTAACACTGTTTAGTTTGATGAAAATTCTTCATGTGAAACATGTAAATGAGTAGCTCAAATTTCATATAATATTGTCTTTTATTAACATAACTATAATTCATTTTGTGTTTTTCTTACATAACTTATATGTATGTTACAAAATTTAAATACATATATTACATTATTTTAAATTTTGAAAAAATTTCCGACGTTCCGCGTGCTTTACAGCGTGCGTGGTCACGGTAGACTGAAGACAAAAGGTGTTAATTGTCAAACTAAGTGTTGCAGCTGCAGAGAGGTGTATGTGTTATCTGTATTTATTGCCCCACAGTTGACTAAAACCGGAAATTTTTTTACAAAACTGGCTCACGATGTCCTCCATTTTCCCGGATTGTTTTTCATGAGATTTTAGTTTAGATCTTATTATTCTTTATCATATGTTAGTTGATAATTTAACATGTACGACAATTATTGATAGGATTAAAATTATCTTAACATATATTACATGTAGATAGGCAGGTAAGCGGCTAGATTACCTTTCTTTTGTGTGTGGCGAATGCTCAACCATTGTAAGTGTATATTGTTACAAGTACGGTAGAAATTTACATAATATTTCACTTTGTTTTTTTAACTATTATATGGCATTATGAAACCAAGGTTTTTCGTTTGTATGCTACTTACCAATTTATATCAATTAAGCGCGAAACAAGCTATTGATTTTTAAGAAGAAATTCGACAATAAGCATTTTCTTTTCCTAAAATTGGCTAATTTTTTATAACATTATACTATTACATTACCTCTGCTAATTGTGATTTTATATGTAGTATATAATCCAATCCTATTTCTAACGTTATAACAAATATTATAATTGAAAACGACATGTTATTTTTGATATTCAATACAAGCGGAGGAGGATAAAAAGGTTGAAGTGCGCGTCGAAGCTAATTTCTGGGAAATGTGACAGAAACTAGGTCACCTAGAAGTCTGGGTAAGACGCATCGATCTTGTCTCCCGGCTGTAGTGTGGGAATCTTAGGAATCAATACATGTAGGTGTTAGAAAACTCTATCGGAATAATGACAATGTATTACGTACATGTGTATTACGCGGTGTTATTTAAATAGACTGTCTCGCTGATCTGCTGTAAAGCATCTCAAATAATGTGATAAATTCGCCCTTTAATATATGTTATTTAAATAAATGAAATATTCATAATGTATATTTGTGCTTTCCTTTATAATTGTCTATTTTTTCAAATTGTACTTTTCAAAGCTTTTTCCGTTATGACTTATTATAGTTAATCGAAGTTAAAATGAGTCGCGTTGCGGGGGTTTGAGGCATATACATTTCCGCGTCTATTTCAGTTTGTCCATATAGGCAAGTATGTGATCATCCTTCTGTGTCTGACACATGTGTTATATTTTTATGTCTACGTGCGGGTTTGGCATGTGCTAATTGCGCAAATATTGAAAACAGTCGGTTAGCTGATACTGCTTCTGATAATTAATATGTAGAGTTTTTAGCCATTTCTTTTACTTAAAAACGTATAACTATAGCTATGTACGAATTGTGTGTTGAACTACATCTGTGCATACAGAGTAGCGTGAAAAGGACAATAACCTTTGTCTCTAAACGAAACATCATTTGATCATGTCGACCCTTCCCGCGAAAACTATAACCTATACAGAGCACGAAATGGCGTCATTTTAAAATTGTCTAAAAGAGCAACAATCATGACACCTCTATTCATATGACAATATGAGAATTTAAATTAAATTAAAAACATGTAAAAAATATATTTTTGTTACAATAGAATATTAAAAATTCCAATAGGCTACTAGGATCTACATAAACTGATGGTCTTCGATAGCCTTGCACGAAAAAATGACCTCAAAAATTAAACAATTAGATGTGCGTGCTGCCAATCGTCTCGTTTGATCGATGACCATGAATCTGATCAATAAAAACTGCACCCGGTGACTGGTTTGACTGACACGATTTACAACTCTGGTTATACACTATAGCAAAATATTATTTAAACGAAATCTTAACGTTTATACACACAAATTCATTAAATGATTTAGTCTCGCCAAACACGATTCCTAGTAACTATTCGAATGATATAAATAATTTAACATTATTATTTCCAAAACATTACTATGCTTTTAAAAGATTTATTATACGTACGGTTTATTTTAATTGTATCTGTATTATATGTAATGATTTATATGTATATATATGTGGATTACCTACTTGATTATTTATTAGTTTGGATTTACGTCATCCCCCATCCCCTAAAGAAAACTCAAGAGGACTCAGAGGACACCTCGGGTCGTTATCGCGGACGACGCGACGTTCCAAAGGACAAATTGTAGGGCAAGCTAGTCGGGTTTTATTAAAAATAACTTAAATACACTCATGATACAAATTTGGATGAAGTTTATCGATATTATTCAATAATTTTATCAAATACATGCATAATAATACAGTTTTTCATGTACCTAATTAGCGTAACCTCTGAAAGGTAAGCGTATTGATGTTATCAAAGTAAAGCGAACGACTACCCGAGTAATTGTTTATTGTATTCTTTGCAAACAATGTTAAATATTCATATTGTTGTGGAAAATTCGTTGAAAGTAATTTAAACAAGATAAAATTCAATTATCTGCGGAAACTCTACAGGTTTATAATATCATTTTACATAAGTATCGATTCTTTGAAATATACGTAATTATAGAATTGTTTCTTAAACTTTGTAGTATCATTTTATTTAGTTCTTCAAACGTTAATTATGATTTCAAATTCATATGACCAGTAGTTTTCAATTTTCGGTTGCTACAGCTGATGATGACGTCTCCTATATCCGCCAGAGATCATAATCTCCTAATTAGTATAAGATTTCTCACATTAATATTAAAATTAAAAATGGAGCTTGGGAGGTATTATAAAATAAGCTCATATAAAAAGCTACGGACAATGCATTGTATTAAACTCCACATGACAATAATGAATACAAAATTTTTGCGAAGGCTTTGTCATTACACAAATTGAAATATGAAATGCATAAAAGGCATTCGTAATATCAAAACAGGTTTTGCGTAATATGCAGCTGTACTGTTTTAATACAATGGATGAAACTAGTAACTTTGACATATAGTTTTGTTTTAATACGAAAAGTTGAAATCATGGAAATATTGAAAAAAAAACGCTATTGCGTCGTTCGTACGACGTACTTGTAATGATGTGTTTGTGGTTAACATCTCGATAAATGGAACCGTTTTAATTAATATTTAAAAAGACGTGTTAAAAATTAATATGACAAATCATGTAAAGTCAAAAACGTATTGGATTACATGGGAGTCGTTCTCTCTAAAGTCTAAAGTGTTTTGGACAAATTGAGATCTTTTAAAAATGATTTATTTACCATACATAAATGCAAGATATAATATTGGTCATTCTCCATGCTCTGTTGGAGTTGCTGATAACATGTATCAAATGAGAAATAAAATACAACGTACGAAGATTTTTTACAAGCACGTATTGTTCTTGTAATTCTCTACGGCTATTGTGTTCATGTATGTCTATATGTATTATAATTATAACTCACGATTATTAAGTGTTTGCAAAATTCTAAAAGGTTCTCGAATTATATAATTATACAACCTTATATAAGTTATTATTATACTTTACTTCATTTTTAGCCTTTTTTGTATTCTCATTTATAATTTTATTATATATATTGTAACCTTATTATGGCTTTAGGAGTGTGATTTAAATTTTATACTATATATATTTTCAATAACACTGTTTGGGTTAGCGTTCTTAAAGAAAACTGAAGTACGCATTGTATCTGAAGTCCAAAAGCCTTACGGGCGTGAACTAATGAAAAACAGTTCCTTTATGAATTAAATAGAAATACAATGCAATTAAAATATATTAACAAAAATAAAACGAAAATTTATATATAATATGTTTTTTATTGTTAATTAACATTGACTGATGATTTTTCTGATACCACATTCGTTTTAGCAACATACAAACAAGACGAATGACTGACGAAAGTAAGGACAATTTTAATCTGCAAAATTTGAACATATTTTGTTCTTACAAAATCTTAACGTTCTTGAGTCTTGTTACCATGTATGAGGGCCTAAAATGCGATCATACATAATTAGTTAACTCATCAATTAAACAAAATTGCAAGACCATTCTGGGACACCCATGGAGTCAGCATACGACCGAATAAAGAGTTACTCTCAAAATAAATGGAATACATTTTTTATATTGTGATGTTTCTGATGCACGAATGAAATGGCGACGGTAAGTAGACCTTATGGTGCCGTCAAACAATATAAATATACAATTTGAAACGTCATATTTTATAGCCGTTAGACTTAGCTGGAGCGAGGCCAAGAGTACAGCCGAAGATAGGCGGAAGTGGCGGTCAATAGTGGAGACCCTTTGCACCTCTGGGGTGTCATAGGACAATAACAACATTTTATAATATATTTGCGAAAGTATCAAAAAAGTATTTAAAATATCTACAATGTCATCAAATCATTGCTTTTAATTTTATTTGATAGGTTGTTTTTAAATGTGAATTATTGAGTATATTATATTAAAAATAAACTTTCAATCAAAATATAAGCTTTCATTTAGGCATAAAAAAGTGAGCCTCGGTTCCAAATTTAAAAATTTAACTCAGATCAAAACTCAATTCTAACCGTTCACCACCAAAATTTTTTGAACTGATTAAACACAAACTACGCGGAAATACTTTAAGAAAATTACAATTACACAAATAGCTGTTTGTTGATCTTGACATTATTCTGGTCTTTATAGTTGTGTAAAAAATAGTTCCTTCGTTCCCAAACAGGTCATTAGGTCATTGTAAATAAGTGAGTGATTGATCGATGAATGAATTTGAGTTGTAACTCAAACTCGGCAAAATAATTGGTGTGCGATATAATACATGTTTTATTGTTATAATTCATGAATACAACTTGTATACGTCTGATATGTATTTTTGTATATGACATAAGTATCGCCTTATCACGTCTAGATCATTTCGTTCTAATTCCTACATTACCTTGGTGTCAATTTAAATTAAATAGCGTCATTTTCTTTGAAAACAATTAAATGTTTCAATGGCTTCTATATCGTATGTTTTATAAGTATACTAGCTGATCCGGCTAACGTTGTTTTGCCATACATGTGATTTCAATTTTCAATTTATAAATAAAAAATAAGGGTTGATCGTAGAAGGGTGAAAATTTAGGATTGTATGTATTTTTGTATGTTGCATCATAAAAAAATAGAAACTAAAAATTTAGGGGTGGACTACCCTTAATATTTAGGGGATGAAAAATAGATATTGGCCGATTCTCAGACCTACTCAATACGCTCGCAAAGTTTCATGAGAATCGGTCAAGCCGTTTCAGAGGAGTTCAAGTTCGAACCCCGTGACACGAGAATTTTATATAATATTGTGAATCTAAACCATTCCCAGATCCCCATGAACACACACAAAAATTTCATCAAAATCGGTCCAGTCGTTTGAGAGAAGTTCAGTGACATACACACTCACAGAAGAATTATAATATAAAGATTTAAAGTGTTTAACATACATAATGTACTTTAAATTTCAACATCTTAAGAGTGTTGTAGACCCCTTATGATCTCAGTGCTGGGTAGATCCACAATTTGGTATATGGGATGATACCACTGGCGAGTTGCAAGATCACACTTCTAGTCAAACAGAATTAACGAATACGCTTCACTAGGTCATCCTGTGTCAGATTTTTATTAAAATATTTAATTATGTAGAGATATTTTACGGATTGACTATTGTGTCCTCAAGAGTCGTGATCGATCAGACCTTTTCAGCCAAAACTTTAAGTTGTCAATTCATTTAAGTTTGCATTATAAAAAGCGAAATAAAAGTAACTTAAATGAAGTGGGATGCTTGGGTTTATTCCTACCATGCGATAACTTCTAGGCAAATCTAATGAGGAATTAAGAAGAAATTGGGAAAGAGCAATAAGTGCTATATTTGAATGTCTTTACTTCAATACTTTGCTATAACAAAAAGACCGTGTTTTAGCGGCATGTTTCATTGATGCCGTAACAAAGCGTGTATTGTATAGGTGAAGAATTTGGCAGGTATATTTTGACTTTTCATTATAGACTATAGCCAATGGGCCGTGACCATTGAATATCTTCTATTATTGAAATATGGTTTGTATTGATTTCAAAATTTTTCAATTTTGACTTTATAAACAATCATATTTAATACAATAGTTTTTTATAATTTTAGGATTGATGTAAATGATTGGTTCAATAACATATTTTTTGTGTAGTCACGTTATAATGAACTAACGATGAACAATTTGCATATTTTTTATCTTGATTAGGAAACGTTCGATATTTGAATGACGTCGTTTACATCACAACAAGTGTTCATTTTTACGAAGTAGGCTTTTTGGCATAATTTAAAAAAGGAATTTGGCAGTTGGCGCCGAGTTACCTGTTCCAATGCACCTTTGCAGTTCTCAGAATATTGGGAAATATAACGATTTATGCCGATGAAGTCATGTTATATGATTCGATACGTCTACACGTACATAACTCTTTTGCTGAATCGATCGGAACAAATTCATCAACGCGACACAATTTAATTATGAAATTGTTGTTATCTTTACTAGGTTCTTTGATTATTTTTATCTAAATTATAAAACGTATTTTATGAGT
This sequence comes from Pontia daplidice, assembly GCA_963693355.1. Lineage (NCBI taxonomy): Eukaryota > Metazoa > Arthropoda > Insecta > Lepidoptera > Pieridae > Pontia > Pontia daplidice. Next base: position 1,787,021 of record CAVNZL010000009.1, on the reverse strand, counting down.
TGCACTACTTTTAGATATAATGTGCGTGATTTGACTTTGTATTGTAAATTGTCTTAGGTTATTGTTTAGGTTCTAATGTATGTCATCTCATTGATGTTTTCACTTAAAAAAAGTATTTTTTAAATCACTATGCTCAATTTAATCATCATTTTTATATATAATTAGTAAAATTATGAAATAACATGTTTATCGAGATCTAAATATGACAACTTACCATAACAGTTTGCTGCACTCAATGTGGTCACAAATTAAAAGATAAATGATTAACGTCCGCCGTGATTGGCGGCTGGCACGCGACTGCCGGTATTTCAGGTAACATGCTATGAAAATAAGTGCGCATGCGCATCTGATAGTATTGATAACGATAAAGGTTTGAATACAAATTCTTCTATAATTTTAATAAACTCGTGGCGTTACAGCCCTTTGTGGGTCTTGGTCAAAGATATCACCGTAAGTGAATTTTCCAAGTAGTCGATTAGCCTACGTAGCCTGATATACATCACTAATCTGAATCACGCGGGTTCCACGATGTTTTTATTCGCGATCAAAACATTATAGACATATAAAAAAATATCGTTGCAATGCCGGGGCTCAAAGGCATGACCTCGGAGTTGAGAATCGAGTTATTAGGCTAGTAGTGCTCAGAAAAGGCTTAAAGTAGTTGGTATTTATCGGTATAATTTGTGTTAAATATTTTTATGAAATCAAGGTATTTGTAATATTATGTATTAGAGCTTATGATCTTTATTGACCGAGTTTTGCTGACATCTACAAAATATAGAAATTACTCTGTGTTATTAATTCCTACTGTTGTACTAGATTTACAGCTGATCATGTTTTGACACCCTAATGTGTAATGTGGTATCAAAAAACATGAAAAAAGATTTCGTCTTTAATTTTTTGCATCAGTTATATCAAAGTAATTTGATTAAAGCACCAACAGTTAAAGTCGGAAGATATTTCCGACCTCGTTTCGCCCAGAACGTTGCATTAAAATAACCCTGATTAGAATCGCCTAATCTTAGATATAGAGCTAATTAGACAATAAATTACTAATCAATAAATACATTTATTAATTTGTGCCTATACAGCTATGGGTGTTATTCTCTATGATTCTTCCTAAATTTCCGAAGGTTCGCCGAATTCCAAACCACGCTGACTACTCAAATGAAACCGATGGTCTTTTGTCTTTCGCTTGACCGGAAAGGTCTTTCATACTCTACACTATTTGAAATCATTCAATAAATCTTGACTTTACGTAGATAAAATAATTAAATGCTTATAAAACATGTTTTGAGACAGACGCATCAGGAATCTTTGCCCGCTTTTTATATCTCTCTTTGTTAAACACAACTTGATTCCGAAATGTTTAGGTATATGTACATTGCTGATTAACTGTTGCCAGTTTTATTGTTATTTTAACAGCCAATTCGTTCGTAAGTAACCTGAAAATATCGACTTACACATAATGACTGTTACGGCAGGGCTGATACAATACTTAACTAGTAAAATGCACCAAAATACAACGTCATAGAGTCGCAGTTCAAAAACAAATGTTTATATGGATTGTTTGTGTTAACTTAAGTGTCTTGTGTCTTATTTTCAGTCCCAAATCGATCAAACCAACCGGAGGTTAATTTTATTAAATTAGCCGCGAAATATTCTTCTAGAAGAATTTGTAGCGGATTACAACAAAAAGTTCTTCGGTTATAAAACTTGGGGAAACAGACTAAAAGGGTCATCTAATGTTAAGTGACATCGCCGTCAATACACACGTGAGTGTGTGACTGCCAGAATGTTCTGAAGTACATTGATTTGTTATATGAATTATGTACCAATTATTTACTTTACATAAAGCGTGAAACATAATGCTTATGTTTCAATAGAAGCGCTGAGATGAGAAGGTAATTTTATATTGTATGGAGCACCATTATTAAAAAAGTTATTTAAAATAATTATTGAGGAAAACTACAATCAAGCTACCAAGTAGTTATTATAATTCTTTGAAGCCCACACGGATTAAAAATACGTCGGTTTTGTTTGATTAGTACATATTTTCTATACTTGTGTATAATGTGTATTGCATGCACATAAAGTGAGATACTGCAATGAATGTGCCCATGAAGATTATTAATATGATTGAAACATTAAAACTTCTTATAACGGTGGAATAGTCACGGTCTCTTTAAATAATTATTTCTTTATAGTGTACAATTTAAAAAATTCTCAAAAATATACAAAACTTTTTTTAGTAACAGCGGGAATCGAACCCATGATCTCCAGTGGGCATGCTTGGGGCATCAGTCTCGCATAAGTTATCAAGTTTGTGAATTGAACTGATAAGTGAGTTTCAATCTCCGAATGTCCGAGACATGATATATTATTTTTTAACTTACTCCTAGAGTAAGTTTGTGGACATATCGACTACAAAAGTATCGTTTTTAGAATACTTTTTATTAATCATAGACAGTAGAAAATTTTAATTAACATAGGATTATAATTCAATTATAGTACATCCGGTTATCCGATTAATTTGTCTACGGAGTTATATCTCTAATCTTGTTCGATTCAGACATACATAGATTGCCAATGCTAATAGCTTATCTAGGAACTCTCAGTAGGGTTCTAAGTGATAATAATCTCTTAGCTATGGTTTGTTTTTTACTAATTGCTTGTCTATGTCAAGTTTCATTTAAAAATGAATACGATAAGACGCAGACCTGATGTTTTAAGGATATTCAAAACATTGAAATCATTCACTCAATTCAATTAATTCCTTCTATTTTGTGATATCATTTCACATTATTATATATACATAAATTTAATAACCATTACTTGTAACATTAGTTCAGAGTGACCTTAAATTTACCGGGAATAAAAAATCAAAATTTACTTGGTTTGTACGTACACAAATACTCCGTTTTCTTTGTATATAAAAAAACATAAGCTTGTAAGCTTCATAAGCGTGTAATTGTAGGCCTCCTCTTCAGGGTTTGGAAGTGGATCAAAAATAGATTGTGACGTTGGAGTGTCGACACTCGCTAATTAACAAATTATAATTAGTATTGACTAATTGTGGATATACAGTGGGATTATATTTGGAAATTTATATTATATATGTAACTGACAGATAAAAAATAGCAAAGCTTCGTCTTGATAAAGTAGAGTAGAAGTTACCAAGACCTGCTGTAGACATTTATTGTTAATATTTAAAATATCAAAAATTTACTTGTTTAGTGATAAATACTATATATATAACCGTCAGACGCCCTCAAGTTATCAGCGTTGTTGGGAAGGGGTACCATTTTCCGCGCTTCGCTAGTGATTTCACTAAGGTACATCATCTCAAATGAGACGGTCTGATGCTGTAAGAGACTCAGTTCACAATTGTATTATTATAATATCGGGACACTCACCCTTCATTATATCTTCATCTTCATTATACGATTAAATAAAACTCTATCAGTTAAAAATATAACTACTAAGACTCCATTTGATTGATATTCAAATTTCGAACTCATTGACTCGAATCTACTGTTACTAATTAGCAATACTTTGACGCAGATAATTAACAAACACAACGACCGAAGCTTTTTGTAAGAGATCATTAACCCCGAAACAGAAAGATTGACGATCTCAAAATAGATGGACATTTGACAGTCGTTGTAATAGTGTGAAAATACACCTGTTTTGTATACCTACGCACAAATTTCTTGTCAGATTTTCCCACGTGCTTTGAGCCAGGGTCGTACAATCTCAAGGTTAAGAAGTAATCAGTTGAAAGAGTAGAATTAGACTATTTCTAATGAAAAAAGTAATAGACTAAAGTAAAGGAAGCCTACAAATAAACAAAAAGTTTTGAATACGGTTTTAATAATAAGAATTTATTACAGGTGATAGTACTTTGTTCCTAGGTATTTTAGGGATTCAAATAAGAACAATTAATTAATTGTCTAAAGTTGCAGTTTAGAAACTAAGATTGATTTTGGAATATATTATATTTAAATTTATGCGCCTCATAAAATATATTCGCAGAAGTTGCTATATTTAAATTTGCCTATTTAACAATTTGTATGGAATAATTTGCAAAGATATTGTTACTAGAAACTTTGTAGAATTGTTTTTAAAATTTATTCAATATTATTGGAGCGGTGTAAAATTTTTAAAACAAATCATTTTGGCAAACATTTTTATGCGTGTGCAGAAGACACGTGCTAAAAACGTAAAGGTAATATATTCATAAATAAGTAAATAATGTAAATAGACAGACATTAACTTTTGAGGTTGATTAAGGAAGCATGTTGTCATTGAAATTGTATTTTCTCAAAATTCATGCTATTTTTTGCCGAAAATTTTCACATTTATTACATAATCTAATTTAATATCATACGTATACAGACACCACATACAGTCAAACAGACGTCGGTGAGTTTCAAAAAAACAATTTAACGAACCTTTTTCCGACCGATGCTGCAATTTGCGCGTCTTGTTATGTCACGTGGTGGTTTGCAGCGGATCAAAAAACGCGACCATATATGAACAATATAGGAATATTTCACACAGGTGTAGACCTAAGGAAAGCTATTTTTGGCTTGTATTATGGACGCTCACAGAATTGTAAATATATCTTATGTATAAAATACGGCGTCATAATTGAACTCTTCCGAAACAGCTCGACCGATTTTTATGAAATTTTATATGCGTATGCAGTAGGTCTGAGAATCGGCTAACATCTATTTTTCTTCCCCCTAAATATTAATAAATAAATTTAGGGGTGGACCAACCCCACCCCTGAATTTTTTATTTATTTTGGACCTTTTGAATGACATCAAACGATCAGTGATAAGCCACACTATTTAGCTATTTTATTGAATCCATACCAGAATAAGAAAAAAGAATAACAATTTAATTTAAACAGGACGCTCCGATAAATCAGTTAATTGAATCGGAAAACGATCAAAGAGTAGCTCAGAAACCTATACTAAGACTAGAAAGTAACTATGAAAGTAAATCACGAGGATGCTAATGAAATTAGTAGCAATCAGGCACGGTTTCAGAAGCCAATGAGTGCTAGACATATAGTGCTAGCAAAAGTCAAAGATTATTGATAACATTCGCTATGCAGATAGCATTTTTTGAATATAAACATTCAAACCGCTAAACTTAAACGTAAGCAAGATTAAAATACAATCGTAGAATATACAAGTGGCTGACCCAATATAGACGAGGGAGTTAATAGAAGCCGAGTTATATTCGGTTTTAGTACCGTGTTAATTTCAAGAAAATTTAGACATTTTTACGCGTATATAAGTAACCACAACTGGAACATAATACTTCGGTTTCTCCTCTCTTTGATTTAGTTAATTGTATAGCTGTGACGCGTGGACAATAAAACTAAATAGATTTCGACGTACAACGATTTTAGTTTCCATATTTCTGACATAAAAGTTCTTAATCGACGCTCCTCTTTCAGCTAATGTTGATGGTCCCAGGGTTGTTGGAGGAAGATTTAAATGATGCCTGCGCCATATTAGGAAAAGGTGCATTTGGCACAGGACAAGAGCTTAGGGCCAAGTTTAGGTTAAGCAGAGGCACCAGAATAATTGCATTGACTATATATGTTTAGTTTGACTCGATATTGTATGTTTTCTCGATTCTTCTTTTCCTTTTTTACCTGAGGCGAATAATTGATCCACCGGGAATCAAAACCAGCTGCATAACCATATTAAAGAGTTAAAATAAACCTTATTGATATGAAACAATAATTTAAATGTAAATTAAAACATTTTTGGCATCGGTAGGAAATTACATCGACGGTAAATCCTCTCACACGAATTAACAACAATTTTGCAGACTCGATTAATTTATCGCCCTTTTGTTAACTAAATGGGATTTTCGCTATTTCGTAATAAAATAATTATATATTATATAATCTGAGTGGCAGTGTGAGCAATACTAAAATCTTCATTTCGGCGATGAATACTATGAGTTCTCATATCTAAAAATCAGTGAAGTGTCAGAACTCTTCTGTTACTTTTGATTAATATCTAATTATTGAAATGTGAAACACAATAAAGCTCATAATGACATGACAGTGTATATATGTGCAGTTCTAATATTACATAGCCTGTGGCCAATTAATATGGTTGCAAATATTGAAATGAAATGCGAATAACATCGTTATGAGTTTTGCATTTGTCCGATCGGTAATGACGACGAAATGATGGAAAATCTCATGCAATTTGTAACTTATTGAGTGCCAGCCAATGAAAATAACTGCAAAGCAAAGGGAAAATAACACGGTTCACGGTTCATTCTATTGGCCATTTTGCATTCTAAATTAGACAAATAGTTTAAGCAGTTTTTAAATTTAGTTGGAATACGGATGAGGTAGTTTTCATTTGATATAGAATTGAGATGTTGATCAAACATAATTGAGTGACAATTGTCAACGTTATCTTAATATATATAAATCTCATGTCACGATGTTTGTCCGCGATGGACACCTAAACTATTGAAATGATTTTAAAATAAATTGCCACACCGTGAGCAGTCAGGTCCAACTTAAGAGAGGATAGTTTAGATCTTTAATTATAGTCGCAATTGTATTTTATTGCAAATTATTTGTATATAATTAATTGACAATTCACAATTATCTGTTAATTCCAAAAGATTCTGACAGATGTCGATACTTTTCGACTGGATTGAGTAATATCAATAGATGGCACAGCTATGGTAAACCGACAAACATGTCATATAAAGATTTATTTATTAACCTAAAACTGATAATTACTTTTATTGAACTAAAAAAATGATTGCTAGAAATCACATTTATGGCAAAACAACGTTTGCCGGCTTAGCTAGTATAATATATAATTTTACGTTATAAACCCAGATAATGTCTGTGAATGTCGCAAAACTTAAACATATATGATATAAATATTATATTTTTCTCCTTACATATACCCATAGCATATAAACTATAAAGCATAGCTTATAGGAGGTCAATTCAATTCAACGAAGAAGAGATATAGACGAAGGAGTGAATCGAAACCGTAAATGTGTCACTTAGCTGTAGACATTACTACTTTTGATAAAAAGTTAAGACTAATTGAAATAAAATATAATGAAAACGGAATTGTATCTATAGAATAAAAATTAATGAATGTAACTTTTACTGTATTGTGTTATAATGATCTAATCGTCTAAAATAATCACTTTTCTTTCTTTCTACGATTTTTGACTTTTTTACTACGATTATAAAAAAATAAAAAACATGTAGTGTATAAGAGAAGATTATTTTATTATTAAAATTAAATGTACGCTATATTTAATTTTAAGTTAAGCATATTTCCTTATTTTTTTTGTAAAATAATATTTTCTTTCTATTAAACAGTTATAAATAAAAACTTAACGCTTATAACGCTGTTGAAAACCACTTCTCGTAAGAGACGAAAATACTCGTATCTATTATTTTTATTTTCCTGTTTAAAGACAAGTAGTAAACTATGGAGCTAAAGTACATCACAAAAAGTTATTAAAAGACGAGGTTTTATGTACAGAGTCCGGGCTTTGGTAGAATCATTACAAAAAACCTATAACAAAATATAAAAGCACTTGAAAAAAGGTTGAAATAAAACAAAATACTAAACTAAACCCAGCATACCAAATCAGCATGCCAGCATACATATCTCAAAACATTGTGTAAGCTGATCAGTATAATCAGAATAGACATGGATGAATATTGGATAGCAACCAACTACAGATTGAGGGCATAAGTCATTACTGCGACATTAAGAAAAAAGTGGTTTCAAGATCTAGATGGCCAGTCCTATTTTATTTATTATAGATAATTAATTTTATATTAAATATATGATATTTAATAAGTAATGATTATTTTTGTGACGCAATCTTTTACTCCCCGGATTTATCTTTGTTAAATTAAGCTAAAAATCACCAGGTACCGAGATAATTAAAACTGAAATATGTAACTAAGAATTGCAGGTTAGTGAAACTATCAAACACTTCCGAGACTACTCCTAATAGGTAAGTTGAAATTTAAATCGATAAATAAAAATGGGAACGAATACGAACTGTAATAGGAAAATAAATTACATAACAATTAGTTCCTGATTATTCTTAGTATGATTGTAAGACGCGGTTGTCAAAACAGGTTGTTTACCACTGCTTCATGAAGATAAGATCAAATTATACCGTACTCAATATAACCATCATTGGATAAACATTTTATTTATATGATCATCATTTCTGTACCTATATAAATTAAATAAACATAAAATCAAGGTCAATCGGTTCGGGATCGGTGCGGATTGAATTATTTTCGGAACTTATTTTAACCGAAATAATCATGAACGATGAAGGATATATCAACACTATGTCGCTTTGAAGATAATTATAAAACACTAGCTGATCCGGCAAATGTTGTTTTGCCATAAATGTGGCATCGATATCTGTTAGAATCTTTTGGAGTTAACAGATGATTGTGACTGTCAATTTATTATAGACAAATAATTTACAATAAAATAAAATTGCGACTATAATTAAAGATCTAAGCTATTCTATCTCTTAAGTTGGACGAGACTGCTCACGGTGTGCCAATTTAATTTAAAATCAGTCGAGTAGTTTAGGGGTCCATCGCGGACAAACATCGTCACAGGAGATTTATATATATTAAGATAATTCTCAAATAAGTCTCCAATTATAGATTCAAGATAGCTTCGACTGGTTACCATAGTAACAATTCTTACAGAAATTCAATATCGTAGCAATGAACGAATATATTAGTTCAGATTTAAATCGGTTCTTCTAGATATTGTTAATACACGAATTTATAGCGTTTAATTTCGAAATCCCCTTCACAAGAGCGTTACAGTTAAATATTTTATATAAAAATTATAAAATGCCCTGAATTTTATTAATATTCAGTACTATTTCAGTATTTATCAAAGGCCGTCGTTGTACCGTGAACTTAATGAACTTGTAATGAAAACGTTGAATTTCCTCTGAAATATATTTTTATTACTTTTAATTTGTGGAGTATGAAAAGAAAACAAGTGCTTTTGAAAATAATATGTACATTCAAGGTTTTAATTAATATACCCTATGTATATTTTATTTAAAAAACTTCAGAGTTTAAATACTTTGGAAACTGTTTCTAGCAGATTTTTTTAATTGGACGTAAAATGGTTTATTATTTATATGTATCTTAACTCAAATACTGTTTTGTCTCTTCCTATCAAATTACGATGACAAGATGACATTATTAATAGGCGACGAATAAACATATTTTATTATTAATAATTTGTATTGTGTAAAGCAAATAGACATTGAACCCTGTTTTGTACAAGTAGTAACATAATCAAATGCGTTCCGGGCACATTCTATTGAATGCGTTCGGACACATGATGGGAGTCACCCAGTCCCCGAATTGCAGTATGTGTGACGTGAGGGAAGACGTTTACCACGCTTTGGTGGAGTGTGTCCGGATATGGGCTGAGAGGGTCGCATTTGAAGCAGGGGCTCGGATGAGTATCAGGAAGCTGGGATCCCTGGGCCTTATTCTCGTTAAACCTTCGTCGGCAGACTGCACGAGGTTAATTAGTTTATATTTGAAATTATGTAAATGAAAGGCTATTTGATTGTGATTTATTATATCTGATTTTGCTATACGAACTGACATGGTCCAATCATGGACCAAAGTCCTTAATAAAGGTTTAAAAAAAAAATATAATCAAATTCCTCAACGATCCTGATCTTATAATGCTCTAGGGCTCGCGACGTGATACGGGTGGAAAATTGTGTTCTGTCTCGATTACCGATGTTGGAATTCAGCTGAAGGTTTCCATCCCAATAAATCCTTCGAATACTTGCCAGTACATGCTATAGAAGATAATGCAGCGATGACATTACATTTCTACGTGCCAAAGGACCAAGGACGATCGAACTGCTCTTCGTTAAATGCGTTCAAGAAAGAGCTGGTAGTGGGGTGCCCAGAGGTTAGAACAGTATTCCATGTGGGGCTGAATTTGTGCCTTATAAAGTTGCAAGCGGTGACCTAGCGTGAAATACCGCATGGCCTTGCTGAGCCCACAAAGTTTCTTGGAGGCTAATTTAGCCATACTTCTACGACGTCTATTGATATGTCAATGCCAAAAATTTCGATGCACACTGAGACTTGAGAAAGTGAATAACTTGTGCCTTCTTGAGCTTAAATTCGAAAAGACTAAGTCAACCTCAATATTATAGTACTGAAGGTACGTCAGACACAGTACATCTACACTATCATCAATTTTCACATAGTAACTACTGAATGGATTTAATGAAACTTTACAATAACATAGTTAATGCATCAGAATATTAGGCTACAATTTATAAAAATATCAGGTGAAATATCTATTAAGTCATCCAAAATATCTATTAAGTTGTAACAATCTACTATTTCGAGCTATTCTGGCGTGCGCTGCCAAAATAAAAACCACTAGACGCTCGTATGTATAAATGTATAAGTGATATAAATTTTATATTATTTTATTTTTTATTTAAATAGTCCAACAAATTGCCACAGTATATATCAATATTTGTTAGCGATTATAGACAAAATAGTAACAATAACTACAGTAACAATTTATAATTTATTTCAAATGCACATTTCGTAGTAATAAATGGATTATTTTATATTATGTGGCATTATTACTTTATATTTATAATGGCATACACTGGTCGATGGGATAGCAGGGATCAACTAGTATTTACATAATGAAATGTGCATTCCTCAAGTGACTAACAATTCGACGCGAAGTTTTTAGACATTTATTTCTCATCAAAATTTAATATTCACTTACAATTTTTTAACAATAGTTATAAAATAATATCTTAAGCTTACGATATCGATATACAACAATATTACCAAACAACATTACTTAAATTACAAATATAAGCATCGATACTTAAGCGCAGAAACAATCTTGGAAAATATTATTCCTCCGGTTTTTTAACACTTGAATTCCATATTTAAAATTATTATTGAACCTAAATATAAGTTTGAATAACATCTTAATAAAATAATAACAATAACTGTAATATCCATATATTCCGTGACGCTCAGTAACATTACGCTATGAGCTATGCTATGTCTCTTATCATTACATAGATGGACGTTTTGACCTATACACAAATCGTTTTCTGAACTATCAACAACGATGTGTGTCCTGGTATAGCCTTCCTCTATATATTAATCCAATGACTGACTCAGCGTTCCAAATGACCTTTCATCCTAATAAAATCCCGACTCCTAGAAATAGTATACAATATAACACTAATTACAAAGTAACAGCGCAAACATATCTCCACATGTTATGAATTTTAAACTTCATCCAACCGCACTGCGTTATCGACTTGTGTATGAACAGCTATGTAAATATCATCGCATAGATTTTTACTCTGTAACCATAGATTAAATTGCAATGTATCAACTAGCTAGGCAGACAGTTTAGGTAATGTCATATATATTATGGTTTTCTTGAGTTTGTGAATATCTTGTAATTAGTCTATAGTTTAAATTTTCTAATTTTCTTTTTCTTTGCTAGTTAAAATCTATATAGCAATTGAAGTTAACAGTAAATATCTGAGCACTATCAAGCGACCATCATAATATTACCATGCTATATTATTATTATATATATTATTTTACATTGTGCATAGTTTTTAACTATGCGAAATAATAAAATTCATCATATATGAAACGTACCAAATAAAGAAAACATTTTTACTATACTTTAGATTTCCTCTACTACTTTCCTCCATTTTCATGATTTATATATGTACAATTCTCGAATCAGCCCTAATCCTTTGTATACCTGTCGATTTTGACAATGGCATGTTTGGGATTTAAAACATTTTAAATTCGTGACACGTTCAACAACGTTCGGCGTAGTTCAAACATTGATGAAAAATGCTGCATATGCATTGATGTTTGGATCGTTATATGTTTGGTTTGCATTTTTAAAACTGATACTAGCGAATATTAAAAAAGAAATCAACACAAAGGTTCTATAATCGTTGTCTTGACACATAATGTCTTATATTCTTATAAAGTAGGCATCCTATTATGATGTCAATCTTTGAAGTTTGAGACTTGTATCTTTCGCCGCATGAACTAGAAGATGTATACTTACTTATTGTTGGGAAAAGCACACAACACACACACATAGTGTGTAGCTATGGTTAATTCATCCCTTAAATGCGTTTAAATGTTTCTGCTACACGAACAATGTAATAAGAGGAAAGCTAACTCATACTATAAAATGTAGAATAAACAAGTTATTCCCTCCAATAGCTACAATTTTATCATTTGTAACCACTAGAGGCATAATACATTTTTATTACTCTGTTCCAACAGATAATAGTTTATTGTCTTTAGATAATGGACGTAGGTATATCTAATACTTGTGTTTTTAATGAGTCCTTAACTGAAGTGATAACTTTTAGGTGTTTTGTTGGAGCTATAACGTTTTCGGTTCCATCAATAGTGTATGTAAAATTGCGTTTATCTCTAGTTTAGGAAGGCCAGACACATTTTGGGGCACAGCAGACATACTAAACTAATACTTGGCTAATCAATTAGTGAAGATCTATGAGATGATCTGTGAATTAAGGTTTGTTTCAACTATTTTAGTTATAAATGATAACCGTAATCAAAAGACGCCTACACAACGCAATCTTAATAGAGCTATCTCGCAAAATTGCTTTTTTATTCGTTGATAACGAAATGTTTAGTCTACTAGATTTGATATTTTATTTAGTTTTTCACAGGACAATACTAAATATCTGCACTATTTTAAATAATTAATTTGTTATTATTTATTACAGTATTCCAATTAGACAGTTAATTTATTAATTTTAACTTTAATTAAGTTAAATTAAAATTACATTACGTTACATTTAAACATTTAATTCTCATACGATATTTTAAATTTAAACTGTATGAAACAAAGATGAAATTAATAGGTTAAAGATTATCTTATTATTATTAGAGATAATTGATGAAGTATTTCCGGAATGTTAAAGTTCAGTGAACAATTGGAGTTCTTGTTTATGTGATATGATAGCTATTAATTTGTTTGTAAATTCTATTCCGCTTTGATACTTTTCTTATTATTCTTCTTCGTTACTACTTCGCACAGACCAAAGATGACAGACGCGCCTTGTCTAACACCAAGTGTGCCATAGACACAATGTCTGCATTATATGTCTGGTTTTGTGTTGGGGTTTTTAATGTTATATTGTCTCATTTGTTGAGGCCATTTAAATAGGTGTCGTTGTACATTTATTGTAATTCGTGAAACAAATTAATTAAAAACGGTTACGGGGCATACTAAAAAGAGCCATTTATATTATTAAATTTTTTCTTAGAATATACTCAATTGGAAATAAAAATACGGAAAATATTCTCTTGACAAAAAAACGGGTGTGAATTTTAATTAACCTTATTTACTTACAAGGTAATAAAGTGTTTGAAAGTGAAAAAAAAATTGTGTTTCAAGTGGTCAAATATTTAAGCACTCACTTTTATTCATTATTATCAAAAATCTTCATATATTATTATCCACAAAATGGTGTACAATGTGGTGCATTCATTGTCATACTATCTCATAACAAACAAATATTTAACGACCTTGTCATCAATGTTAAATTCAGGTAATTTTAATATTGTATAATTATACAGCGCTGTTTCAAAGTAAATGTGATAAAACCCAAGTCTTCGGTAATTGTACTTTTGTTTTTGTATTTTTAATTCTACATATTGTCTTTGGTTTCTGATAGTAAAATTTAATAACGATTTATAGCCAGCTCATGCCACCCATGACCATGATAACAACAACAGTGACCATGCAGACACTAACGAAAAATGGACTATGTTATATTTTAATAAATATTGCTCTTAAGAGCAATTTCAATTATTGTATCATTGCAGGGCTAATTATAACGTACCAATTATACCAATTATACCTTTAAGGTAATGTATTGTAATGTATAATAATATATATACATTTGACAAAAATATACAATGTGTTTTCATCTGATAATGTAAATACGTCAACATTTAAGTTATTTATTAACTAATATTACTTAAAGACATTACACGTAGTTGAAATACGAGAAATTATTATAAAATAAGATAATAACAAACTATTTACAAATATTATTTATATCACACTACTACTTTATACTAAGACGAGAATGAAGGCTAGTAGTCAATGATTGGTTGGGTACTCGATGAATCTAAAAAATCTTTGAAATATGCAAGGCATTTTGTTTGTTCTGTCACCTACTAAATCAATATCTTATTTACTAAAACGTGTAGTGCTCAATCGGGTAAGGAAACGTAATATGGTATGTTTCATCGCATTATCTCGTAAACACTTGCATCTAAAGGATTATCTTGCGGTTTTGTCTTATCAACGTGGCAGATTTTGAGGTTGATAAATTAACAATTTTGAGATCCATGATTTTAAGAACTATACTTTATACGTATAATACTTTTTCACACCTTACATGTAAATAAAGTGTTATTTAAAGAAAAATTAACTTTCGATTAAAGTCTCAACAACTTTCCTAGAACTGGACACGGTGCTATAAAGATGGAAGAATAGATACAAGAGCAGTCCAACGCAGACGATGAAGAAGAGAATACAGAAGCAGACGATACATTCGGAGACGTAGATTCGTATACGATCAGTCCGTGAGACACGACTTCCGGGGATGTCCACGCTAGAGTAAGTCCACATGGTCTAATGATTGTCTGAAAAGAAAAACAGTTCTAAGAACGTTTTATCTCATTATTAATTAATGATAACTGTTCTGGACTGCTGATCGGTGAAACCGCCCATAGACCTGGATCAGACTCTGGCTATATATATATTTAATTTATATGACAAGAGAACATAGGAGCCCATTCCCAAAGAAAATAAACATATAAAACAAATTAGTTATAACATTAAATGTGTTGTGTGTTTTAAACAGGCTAACGTTCAGTAAAGTAAAATGAGGGAAAACTATTACTCGTAGTAATACTCATTATTTATAAAGGTACTAGCTGATCCGGCATTGCTTTGCCGTACATGTGATTTCAATTTTCAATTAATAAATAAAAAATAAGGGTTGATCGTAGAAAAGTGAAAATTTAGGACTGTATGTATTTTCTAATGTTGTATCATAAAAAAATAGAAACTAAAAATTGTGTCTAAAAAAAAATAAAAAAATTAGGGGTGAACTACCCTTAACATTTACGGGGATGAAAAATAGATGTTGGCCGATTCTCAGACCTACTCAATATGCTCACAAAGTTTCATGAGAATCGGTCAAGCCGTTTTGGAGGAGTTCAAGTTCGAACCCCTTGACACGAGAATTTTATATATTAGATTATTACGTATATGCACAATATATAGCTAATGATTGTTCTTTGACATGTTTCATATCAATTTGAAAATAAAACGAATTAAAGGTGTATAAAGATACTGTACATTAAAACTAGTGCGTTGTAAAAAAAATACACAATCTCAGATCTGACCAACTTATAATAATGAAAAGTATAATCAAAGTCTCATAAAACTCAATGGATACAAATAATATAATTTCTAGTTTTTTAACTATTTGTAATAACTCACCATTCTTTGATCCAATTTCATATACTACGTCATATCGTTTATTTAACTCATTATTTTTCCAGTCACGAGTTTTCCGGTTGTGTACCGACGACGCGTGCGCACACAGTCGACTGATGTGTATGACTTTGATAAGAGTTATGACGGAATTATTTTATTTATGTCTGTATAGTGTACAATGATCTTGTTTATCCCGCAATTGGCTACATAGTGATACCATATCTTGATCTATTATTTTGTAAACTTTGAATCGGTAGAATTTGCTTCGTGAAGAGACCAGATCTTTGATTCCTTAGATGGTGGGACGGGCTATCGTATAATTCCTACATACTTCTTGTTTTAATATAAATCTTCATGTTTCCATTAAAAGAACTCGCTTTTAAATGGAGAAACAGCTAAATAAATTCATTCAGTTTAAAGACTGCCTCGCAAAGTAAAAATATAAGTGCTTTATATTTTTTACTTAGAGTAATTATAAATACAGCTACCATATTTAAGTATGTTTTATGAAGTAGTTACTATTTATTAAAATCTCATTTACTGAATTATTAGATGTACAGAGATATAAGTTGCATATGTATAAAACTACTCGCCTAAATAAAATAAATAGTTCCAAATGCACGAATTACTAAAATTTCTCGTAAGTATATTCCTTATACTTCTTAACAGCTAAAGCATAAATTCACAAAATGTAAAAAAGATGGTTATAGACGAGAATGTAGTATTATTTTTATTCCGTTATTGAAGTACCTCTGGTCTCTACTACATTTTATAATTACTGTTAAAAAAACGATTTAATATTAAAGTCTAGTTTAATTAACAGTAAATGAAACAATTTGTTTTTTATACATGTAACTTACCATCATTGGTATTTCCTTTGTTTTGAATAATAGCAAAATGTGTAGGTTCTATCAGTCAGACACAAGATGTAAATTTTTTGCTGTGTATTTAAGCTTTATAGCAGTTGTTCATTTTAAATTCGGATAGACCCTACCACATGTTAGGGTAAATCACAAATAGAACCGAACAGATGCGCCCCTATATATAAAACTACAACTGATTTTTAACTTAATAACTCTAAATATAAGGACTATTTTGCTATGAAGTGTTATTTAATAGGGCGATGAATGAGTATGACTGTCGTTCATGGCATTTGGTCGACAGTTCCTTTACGATTAACTTCGACGAGTTTGTTCCGTGAAAGTTAAGGTGTTTCTAAGGTTTAAGACGAGGGGTGGGACCAGCAGGTGAGTTTTTTTTATGCTTACAAGGTGTTTGACAGGTTTCTTTACGTCAGTGCTTCCGTACGAACGGAGGCGTTCTATAAAGGCGAATATAAAGCTTCTTAGTACAAATCACATGTTATTTCTTTATACGATATTGTTTTGGTACGCGACCACGTACATTTTATATCGCTTGATAATTATGAAGTGTTGTGTAATAAATGAATTAGTTCAGCCTTGCATTGGCACGCCCTTATATAAATTAATTAAGCTGAAAATTACTGGCTGACTGACAACTGTTTTTTATAGAAGTTACTATAAGTTTTATACGTCTGAAATGAATTGTTATTTTTTGACGAATATATATATACGTTCGCTAATTTTGTTATGAGAACCTTTAATAGAACAGGGTTAGCTTTGGGAATACCAAAATTATACGATAGATTTCAAAATACCCCTTACCGAAAGTCATTTGAAGTGACATCAATACACAGTTTTAAGGTTGCTATTTCAACCCAAAGTTAAAGTCCATAATATATGTCGATAAAACAAACCAACTAATCAATAAACGAAGCTCGAGGGCTATAAATAGGTAGATTACTAAAAACTATACCGTGTCATTTGCAGAGCAAAATTCAATTTTAAATACAAAAGTGCTGATGTGAAATCACAGTTCAATTTACTGTTCTATAACTAAGCGATGGACGCTTATATAAAACATTTATGCAGGAAATTATGATTAGTATATGTTTTAAAGCCTTCATTTGTGTGCGTAATATAATATATATACTACTACTACAGTAGCTTCGAACCTTCGCAAATGAGATTACTAAGAAGACGTTGTGTGTTGGCACCTATACTGAGCTACTTGCAAATAAAAATAAGCGATAAAACAAACGTATTAATTTTTGAAATAAGTTTTTAGTATGTCCTCTCATACCTGTGTGGGCTGATCTTAAAGATCCCTTCAAACTGCATAATGATCTTCGTCCAAACGATATCTATAATATAGAGAACCTATGTAAACTTTAAAAAAAAACACATCATTGAAATTTGATGGTTTTAAATAATATTATTGTCGTGTATATAGATGAAGTTTAACACACATATATAGTGACTTTAAACATGTCAGCCGGTAATTGAGATCAATTAATTAAAACTCTCAACATGAGAACTGGTAAAGCACTCATTTAGCTTATTATCTGACCCAACATATTTTATAATTGACACGATATATATACAAAGTAGATTAACATTAATATAGTCAAATAATATAGGTAGTTGGTTGTACAGAAATAAATTTTATAAATATTATAGCGACAAACTTAAATATTGTCACGTAAAAGGAATCGCCTGTGTTTCATGTCATGTAGACGGACATGAAACACAGGAATATATTCGTAGTATAATAAATTAATATTAAAATGTTTGGTCCCTGTAACAGGGTACGGGTAAGGCTGTAAGATATACACTGATTATCATTAATATATATATCATTGTATATATAAAATCGTATACACGATGGTTCATGAAAATGTTTAGACAAATGACACAGAATCACATAGTTCCTAGCACTGGCTCCAAGTTTTCATAAAGCCGTTCAACGTAGAACATAAAATGAAAAGCACTGTTCAATAACAGTACATCCGATCGGAAAGTTTTCCAGGAATACATTTATTGATTATTGACGTAAATAGCTCTCAAAAAAGATCCGCTTTTTCAACGAAATGTTTTTGTCCTTTATTTTTCGGAGATACGCGATTTTTAATGGAATTATTAACTGTTTCATCCGAGGGATGTTCTATAAAAACGTCTATGCTGTAGTGCTTTATATAAACTCAATTAGTCTAAGTCAAAAGGTTCAAAAAATCATCTGTCATTTCATCTTAAATATTGATAGAAAGGGTTAAAATAGTACAACAACACAAGATTTTTTGAATAAGGGCGCTATCTGAGACACATGTTTGAAAGGCATGAAAACCTATTTGCTATTTCAGTTTTGAGATAGCTGTTTGTTTAAACTTGAGATAAATCTTAAGCAATCTGACCTTTCCCTAAAGATAATATGAAGCAGTGTATAAGAAATAGGCAATAGAAATATTAAAAAAAAAATGATTTCTGCATCATACGTACAGTCCGTCTTTACCTCATTTACAAAGGCAGAAACATAATATACATGTTTTATACAGATACATATATAGATATATAGAGAACCGATATCTGAGGCGAAGACTAATGAGTTTAGTTATTATAAAGGCAGCTCTAGATACACAATACATATCGAATCGACTTCGAATTATATAAATTTTATTCAAATTCTAACATTTGATGAATAGAAAATGACACTTAGTTGGACTCTAATTCATTTAGCAATCAAGATGGGTGCTTGAATTTGCTATAATGTTTTTGTGATATAATTTCAGTACGCATATTATTTAGTATAAGATAAATGCATGTAACTAAACCTACCTGTCACAAGTAGCACAAAGCTAGGCAAAGGTATAATATTCACCAATTCCTAGTAATATTGATTCCTAGATATAAGCATTTTGCAAAAGGTTTGAAATAAAATGATGCCGTATTGTATAGGGAATTGGATTGGCGACCTCATTTCACACGAAATATTGAAAATTATATATTTGTTCGAATGATTTTTAATCATCTCTATACATTATTTCCTTTGAGCTTTTTACTTACTTAACTTTTCTGTTAAAAATATTGTGTATTTTTTTACTTTAATTTAAAAAATGTAATAAATCGATGATGAAGGCTTATTGTTATGTCCTAGCATAAATCAAAGAAAAAATTAATGAAATAAAATCAACTGTTTCCTTTTTTTCATTCACATTCACTTGCAAGTTAGGATGAAAGCTTGGACAGTCGAGTTCAAAAGTTCAAATTACTACTATACTGCACGAACAAGTTAATCACGAAACTTTGTAGTAAACTAAGTTTATCTTTCAGTATGATTCCGGAGCCATCGGAAGCTTCCAAAGGAGAAGTTTTGAAGACAAAGATGACAGCCCACAGCCTCCACAAAGCATTGTCTGCGATGCTTCTTAGTAAAGTGCAGGACAGACAGTCTATCGACGAACTAAATAGATTGCTTGTTGAATATATTTATAGAGGAAATAATATTACTTATGGGAATCAACGTATTTCCTGATCAAAATTATATCTGTTTAAAATGAATTTTTCTCACAAAGAGTTTTAATAGTGCAAGTATTCATTATTAAAGTAAAACTTCAAAGAGTAATACAAAACCTCTTCATTAGCCAGTCATAACATTTTAAGCCTGATAGCGATTTCAGAATAATGTTTCAAAATAAATTTTCCGACTTCATTTATATAGATTTAGATTATACACATAATTTGATTTTAAATTATTATATAATAGACAAATAATTAGCGAATTTTTACGTTTGAATTTATTTAAACATATTTATTTATTAGACCAAAGAATAGTTATGACAATTGACAATGCATCCTTTATGCATATTATAGACGTAGACAGCCTTTTTATTATTAGAAAGGCTACATTATTTAGTATCCGATTAGTTAGAGTGGTTTAAGAAAGCAATGAACACTTCTTAGTTTCGTATTAAAGATATTTATCTTATATATTAACACTTCGTGAAACACTGTACCCCTTCTAGAATATTTCAGATGAATAATCATTTTAATAACACACAAAACAAGTCAGCAATCTTTATATATTAATTATGGTTGATATTATTTAAGGCCGGCAATGTTTACAGCGGCCTTTTTATTGAATAGTCTTAATAGACCCAAGACCACGATTGGTACCAGTGTAGCGGCATCAAATACATTATAAGTAATTTTTAATAAGACCACTAAAAAACGAAGCAATTATTACCAAAGATATTAAATGTAGCCAAATGTATTTATTTTAATTATAAATAAAATATTAAATAACCTGGCGTTTTAATTTTAATTTCCGATTGAATTTAATATGTCAACATCTTATTTCAGAATCTGTGTTCATAACTCAGAAAGTGTACGTAATACCGTCCGTCATGTTGTCTGTTTTAATTATCTTTCTGTTGTTCACTGAGTTCATACAATTGTACGGAGATAATCGATACTTATTACATATTAAAGAAAAACTGTTTTGTGTTTAGACGAGACTAAAGCCAATTTATTGGATAATTTTTTATTGTTGAAGTTAATTTTAAGGTATACCTGTTTTATTAAGTCTTGTTAAATACCTACCTAAATACTTATTTTGGAATAAAATACTTTTTATGTGATATTTTAAAAATTTCCAGTATTAATTCATAGCATTCACCACTGTTTTACAATGAACGAAGCAGAAAATAAAATTCTAAAAAGGTATAATTTAAGTTCTCACTCCATATGTCTATTACGTGTAAATTAAGAATTCCCACAGAGATTTCACATTTCGCTCTGGCAGTGAATCTGTGAATTTAATAGACTCAGACTTAGTGACCATATATTTTCGGAAGGCTCGTAAAATTTTCACATTATGCTCGGCTAATAATCAGTTCAATTCAAATAGAATTTTGGACTGATATTATGAGATCGCTTAAATCATCAAGTACATTGAAAAATTATAAATTTCTGCTAATCAAATGCGTTTAATTATATAAATTGTATGAAACATGCAAATAATATTTGTCTAAGCATTTTTACAGTTTGTTATAGTGAAAGTAGGGATCTAAAATATAGCATCTATTCTTCCCTTTGAACAAAGAAATTGAACAACCCCAAATTATAGAACCGTGTGAAACATTAGGGACATAGTTCGCAAAAAAATCGATCTCATTTTATAGTTTTTATATATCTGTCTCTTTCTTCACAACGTATATCGAAGAGACGAAAGAGTTTAGTTGAATGAGGTACTAGTGTTTTGAGTGATTCATATTGTCCCTTGTTTTTCCCACGCATTCTTTAATAGTTCCATTAGAGGGTCATCATTATTAGATTTTTTGGATACGATTGTGAATTATTACTCAATAATATTGCTAACATATTGCGATTGTTTTATCTTATAAACAAATAACTTATAGTTCCATAAATCGATATTATATTAAACATTTAAATGAAAGTAAGCTTTGTTTTATATCGCCAAGCCTGTTATGTATTATTTGAAGTTAGTTCAAATGAATGTTCATGTTTTTGATTTATTAAAGTTAAAATTTAGAAGGAAAATAATAAAACCTTTACAGTGGACGAATTTATTCGAATGATAATAAAGCTTTTTTAACAAATATAATTCGTAAACATTGACTAGATAGTGACTAGACGCCCCGTTGGGCCACCTGTTGCTTCGTTACACAATTATCAACCTTACGTCAAGACACTTAACACTAACCAGAGCCCGGAAGAGAAAACAGTATTTTCTAGGAAGAGTGGTGTATTCTTCTTATTGACACTTAAAGCACTGAAATAATAAGTGTTCGGAAATTTAGGTTCGGGAGGGCTCTGGGCCAAGTAAGACTCAGGCAACCGCCATTTCACCGATACCGCGAAGAAGGCGTGAGCGCAGCCGGGCGAACACTGGATGCTCAGTTGGAATCCCCCGCCCGTGGAGGAATCGCAGCGTCTCCTGCGCGCACACCAGGAACCCAAGCTGCTCCGGGTCCATGTTCACGGGCACAGAATCAAGCAGTGGATCCTCATTCTCGTCACCAAACACCTCGCGATCATCGAAGTTGTACTCGTCACCCGACTCGTCAGAAACGTGTTCGTTTTCCATCTCCACTGAGCATATACGGCCGAAAAGGCGCTTCAACGCCTGCCGCTTTTCAGATGTTTGCGGGTCGCTAATTAGCGGTTCACTACGGGATCGCTTGCGGCGCCGCTGCCTTTTCGCTTGCCTATCGGATTCATTTTCGCAATCACGCTTTCGTTTACTCGTCATTATCGCTCGCAGTCGGCCCGCCGGCGTCGGGATGCAAACTGCGAATGGGCCGTGCAGGGAATTGAAGGGTCTCGATGTGATTACAGCGGGTATTTGTTATCTCCCTCGGCGGAGCGGAGCGAACCAGAGAGCGAGCGAGACGCCGAGGGCAGCTGCAAGCGGAACAGCTGGGTGAGCAGATGCAGGGCGCGGGGAATGCACGCTTTGTTTGATAAAGTTTATTCGGGGAAATAAAACTGTTAGTCGCGATTGCGCGGGCCGAAGCGGGGCGGGGATGAGTGGCTCGGCCGGCAGCTGCGACGCATCTGCCGCAACCGCGCTCAGGTGAATTCCTCCCGTCTCAAGGTGCCGACATTGAGTAATTAGATACGAGGTACCTGTTAGATACTATGTAAACAAAACATCGCTCCGGCTAGGCTACAGGCTATATACGCATGCCCAGATTAAGTTGGAAGGGCGCACATTATCTGGAAAGAAAACCTAATATCTAACCTAATTTTATATAGGTACACAGTTGATTGTTTCGTACATTCGTTTGTAAGGTATTGGTATCTGCGTAAATTGTAAAAATCAATACCCTGGCTTATGTACGGAAAACGAGCTGACGGCTTTGTACCTACGCTTATGTACTTTACTGGCGAGTATATAGTACATAACTATCGTATCGCGTTTTCAGTCGAAAGCCGTATTAACAGACTAACGACATTGTTATTGTCGTCTTCACGTACCGACAGAATGGCTATGGCTAAATAAAACTTTTAACAACAAACAAAGAAACGCTATACGTCCAGTAATTTCTATTTCAAATCAGAATTTAAGCAGATTTAAAACTAAATACCATGAACCATATATTGATATCATAAACTTATAAGTAGGTACTCGAAAACTGCATTAATAAACTTTACAATTAGCTTAGTTCATACGTAAAATTACTTTGAAAGTAACATGGACTTTCAACGATTTCATTACAAAGGAAATGTTCAGGCTTTGAAACACTGAAACTTAGCTTTGTGTTGTTAAATTGAAACGCATCTTAACTACTTCACATTAGGGTCGTTTATCCTTTAAAGTGTGGAGAGCATTCGGGACAGCTCAGTAAGCCATTCCTCACATAATCGGAGTAGATGTAGCGTCAGTTTCATAGTAACAAGTTTGCATACATTCGATTTCAGGACGCAAACGACTGTCCTGAAACTCAGATTCTAGCTTGAATATTACTCGAGAAATGAATTTACTGACTCGTGCTGAGCTCTAATTTAGTTTTTCGCTTTCTTGTTGGAGCTCATTGAAACCTGTTTCTAGGAAACGGGAAAATGGAAGACAGCCGGAGGATTTGATTATTTGTGTATGTGTAGGGATGATTGCAAGTAATAAATTATTAATAATAATAATATCGGGGCTCATTTCATACACTAGTAAAGAAACTTAGTGCTAACTCAACTGTTGAATATATGCATTAACCCTTAACTTGGCAGAATTTTATTTTTTCGAATATAAAAATAATATTCATAGCACTTTACTTTAATGACCCAAGGAGTCTAGAAAAATAATAAAAAAAAATATTCAAACTACCCCTTTAAAAAAACCACCCGTATCTTGTGGGATACATTGCCAACGGCTTTGATAAATATATTACGCTATCAATGTATCTCTACAGATACATTGCCAAATTATCTATGACTTGATTATATAATAATTTATATGAAAATAAATATAAAAAACACGTTAATAATCAGTAGTTTGAACCATTTATTTAATAACAAATATGGATCTTCAATGAAAAAATACAAAATGAGATTAATTTTAGACTGGTGAAAAAATTGTCAAAGTACACAACTGAACATGCTTGATCAGGAATAGTTTTACATAGTGGGAAGACGACTTTTGCCCCAAAGCCCAAACTCATTTCTTCTGGTGAAAACGGGTGGTATCTGAAAGTGTCTTCACCTCCATATACGAGAAAATCATAAATGAAACCCGAAACGCCAGCTAACAAATATTTTGTACCCCCGTTTGCGAGGCTTGCTCTTTATATGTATTGTTTTCAATTACCGGCTTTTTTGCCCTTATATGGCACCATCATTTCATCAATGCTGAACCTGGTTTCATGAGGAACTCTCGAAAAGTTGGCACGTACTTTTTCAATGAGTGACCTAACTTTAAAATACCGATCACCGTCATCAAGCAGATTGTGGTTGAAGTGGATGTACCCTCGTATCTGTTGAAATTTTTTGAGGGTCATTACGTCAGCTATTTGTGAAAATCTGAATTCCTGACACCAATAGTCAGTGTAGGCCGGCATATTCACGATTCCTATTATCAAATTTATTGCAATAAAATCTTTGATGTCTTGTGTTGAAAAATTAAGAGAACGACCAATTGTTTGAGTTGAGTATAAATTGCTTTGGTCTGTAATCATGTTAAGGATGCCATCATCAAAGCAGAATTGAAAATATTCTAGTGGTGTTTTTATGGAATCTGAAGGTGACTGTTTATCGTGTATTTCGCCGTTAGGTTCAAATTTCTTGTTATTCCAATGGAATTTCAGTTGCTTTCTTTGTATAGGTGCAAGGCGCCTTACCGCTAGCCGTGGCTGTTTTGAGCGTGTATTTATATTTGACGGCGATGGTGAGTCTGCTACTGTTGCTGGCGATAACTCTGGTGTTTCAGGCACTATTCGGTTAAATCTAGGCTTTTTATTTCGAATAACATTTACAATGGCAGTTGGTGAAGGAGGTATGACCGAGTGAAGAGAATCTTGAGTTGAAGAATCCAAAGAAATACTTTCAGACGCTGGTTTCATTGATACTGTAGGGTAGGAAGTGAGGTTGTTTTCATCGTCAGAAAGTATGTGAAGATTTTCAAGAGAAGAAGGAGGCGAAGGAGCAGATGAAGATTCAGTACTATCGCGTTCTTGAAGCTTAAAATTCTCGACTTCACTACTGGAATCCGAACTTTCTTCATCATTTGATGACTGACTGTGTTTTAGCACCAATGTGAGTATTTTGCTAGCTCTTGAAAGCATATGGACCTACAATAAATATATAAATTAAGCCATACATAGCCATATGAACAGTTATACAGCTTTGCAGTGGGCACATATAGATACATGGCGATTTTGTAAAAGTTGTTAGTAAAGCTAGCAGTGTGTACCATGGGATACATATCAAATATATATAGAATTGTTAGTTTCTTGGCAATGTGCACGAGAAGATACATTCATTAAAAAAGTCACATGAAGCATCAACCAGAGAATTAAAGAATGTCCAAAGTAATTATTTTAGTGCTAAATATATCTATAATTAATAACTTAACACATCCACTCATTCAATACATAAAAACAAGAAAAAATTATAACTTTTCTTACCTGTTTGCGAGGCAATATGTTGGAACTTGAACTAAAATGAAGTTTATCAGCTCATCAGTCTTACCAACACAAAAAACTTAAGTTGCATTCCGAAACTAAGAAATGGCCTAAATATTCTTAAAAAAATATCATGGTTTCGCTTAAAAATAATAACACTAGATTTTTTTAAATTCTGGTGTATCTCTACAGATACACTAACAAGAAAAGGGTTAAAAAGCTATCTGCGCATCAACACACCCATGTCCTTGCGTTCAAACAAAGGTTTATCTAAAACTTGTCGATTTTTTCTATCTGCAATATTGTTTGCTTTGTTCAGTAAATATATCTTAAATAAAGCCTTTCCTCTTCTCTTCTTGGTATAATCGCCTTTATGCATAGCTTTCGGAGAAAGCTTTATTGTTGTATGTTTTATCTTGTAAGGTAGAAAATATAAATATTATCACAATGAAATTGTTTAGCCTACTACTAGGGAAATCTTATTGATTGTGATAATACATGTGAACCCCGACGAGTTCTTAGCATGAATACTTCAGTTAAAGTTGCTCCTTGTGTCCAGTCTAATAGCTGTATAGAATATTGGTAATGGAATAGACTAGAATGGACAGATATAGAAAAAGTTCGACAAGTACAGAATAGAAGCGAAGCTTTACAAAAAAGTCGGCGTGGGCTGAAGGCCTTGGAAAACATATAAAAAAATCATACGACGGGAAACATCGATTTGAAGTCGTTGAAACCTAGCAGGCGTTTCTTGAAATATAGAATCACTGAATAATGAAATTTATGCCTAAAACATTTTATTTAACTTACAATTTTTTAGACATGAGATTCTTTCACATCTATTTCAATCAAAGTGAATAATGTTCTGAGCTATAATTTTATTTATACGTTAATGTGATCTCATGTTTCATTAAAATCCCTTAATGTTTTTGGAAACAGCAACGAGAATTCATTCACACGTTAATGTTTATAACACTAGTATAAACGCGAAATATATAAAGATATGTGACAAAAGCATAATTACATACCATATACAATTTAATCAGTTATCATTGTATAAAAAGAAATGAAAAAAAGAAGGAATAAAGGTAACAAAAACAAAAAATCCTAGAATTATTTATGTATCCTAAAACATTTTTCACATGGAACAAGAATAGTATATATACATCAAGAGTCAGACTATATACACATTAAAGAATATGAAGATTCGCCGAATTTATTCAATTAACTTATGAGATTCGCATGTCCTATACAGAACGAAAGTGCACGAAAGCCAATGTTAGTTCCATGAGTTGCACTGAATTTTATTTAAAGGAATCTGTATGTGGACCTTGCCAAATTAGCTCTAGCGTTGAGTTGTATTAAATTGCTTTTATAGTACGATATAATTCCATTTTGATTTGATTTTGTTAATCAGCGCCATCTAGTTGGTAGGTATAGAACATGATAAAGTTCGTTAAAATTCGTTCTACGTGTACTTTCACATTCGCACAATGAGAAGCTTCCCGATAATTTCGCGAGAGGCGCTGAAAACAGATAAGAATGTTAGACATAAAATACATTGGGAAAATTTTATATTATTAGATTGATTAAAATATATGGGAATATTAATGAAAGTGTCCTGCGTACCAATAGACATACTAATAATCAAGGAAATAGGGGCAAAATGTGTGTTGCATGGGAGGCCCCCTTTATTTTATTATCTTTTTAGTATTTGTTGTTATAGCGGCAAGAGAAATAGGTCATCTTTAAAAACTTTTACGGTTCATGACTTACAGTCTGGTGACAGACAGACAGACAGAACACTAAAAAATAACTGTACGAGTGTAGCCTACACCCGCATTGATTATACAAAAATGAAAACAACCAATCCAATTTTAATTGGTAAAATACTTAATTTAGTTTTTTTACATTTATAATTAAACATATATTGAAGTATCCATATTAATATTTGTCGTTTAGAATGAAAAACAAAACTAAGACTACGTCTACGACTATGCTAACATGTCTGTGTAAAATTAGAACAAAGATTAAATCCTAAATAATTGAAAAAGTGCAAATAAATAAAAATTCCCAATACAGACAAAACATCCGCAACATTTGTTCGACGAATTTAAATAAACTGCCACAGATTAATAGACATGTTTGACTTTGAACAGTTTGAATTTATAGTCTGATGGTCCAATTTCCAGAGCTGTTTTTCATTTGATGCCTGTAACAGAGGCTCATTAATGAGATATGGCAATCAATAACCAATCGTGAGATAAACCATTGTTTGTGAAAACGACAATTTCGGAGAGATAAAATTTATAAGTTTGTAAAGCCGAATATCGGATATCTCTTGGACGATTCCTCCTGGCGACCTGGGTGGTTTCACCAGGAGCTTTATATAACGCCTTTCCTCGTCTTCGACTTTAGCCGGTCAAAGTCATGTCAGATAAGTTTCGCGATACTTACTAGTATATGAATAAACTTATAAAATAATCATCCCTTTCTAATAAAATGAGATTATGGTTTGATGAATAGAAATAGCTAAGTGCTTCATTTCAAATAGATTTTATAGGGAGAAATGCTCTAAAGCTTCAAGGAGCTCACAGCGAATGAGTGCGACGTGATAGTCACGATGGTTTGTCTATAGTAAGTAAATGCATTATTTCAATACATATATCACATATCAACTTCGATTTATTTCTTTAGATCTTGAATGTAGGACATAAAGGTGTGTGGAGGAAGGAAGAAAAGGCCCCGTATCAGTGGAAGCACTGACTGGTCGGCCCCAAAGTACCACTGGCTGCTTTGGAGAAGTTGTAAGAATACCGAGGGGTTGAGGAACTCCGTTATCGTAATTCAAAGTATTTGTTGTTGACTATTAAGTAGAACTATTATTAAAACTTTTCTTTCACACCTTGACACACATACATGTCGACAGCATTTCCCTGTGTGTCTGTTGTGGTGCTGATGTGGTGCGTGAAAAGCGCCTGGAGTTTGTCTGTACAACGAGGATTACAAGCCTACATTTAACTATATTATACTATATACCCATACACTTTGAAGTTATCAAAACTTTGAACTCAGTTTGAAGGAAAATGTTCCTCAATCTAAACTTTTCATATTTTTCTTGTGAACGATTTTCTAACGTGAATTGGTAAGTATTTTTATAATGTTCATAAAACTGGAAATACTTATGGAATAATTTAGGGATGCGACAGAGGGTATTCTGTATTTTGTTGTATATAAGAACATTTTGTAATACTGAAGATGATTCAAACAAGTACAAGTCTGGAACTAGGATTATAAAATTTGTTCTATAGAAAAGAAATTTTCATGTAAGGAAATTATTCATTTAATTAATCTTTACGTTTTATTAGCGTCCTTGAGATAAAAAGGGAATTTAAAAAAATTAAGCAAAGTATGCACATAAACGTATGAGGCCTACGAATTCGTAATGACTTACCAGACTTGCTAAGTTACATTTTTGTTCGAAATATATTTTCACCTTTAAAAAAAAAGTTCAGTGGGATAAGACAGATTTCGTAGGTAGACGATAATTTAATGACTACCCTTCTTGACGTAAAGTGCTTTGTAGTTATTCAAAGTCAGCGTATCCTAAGAGCTCTCGCTGTTTAATAATGTCCTGGAGACTCGAAAAGAAAGTGCCCTCTCAGAAGGGACCACGTTGACATATATTACGTCGCAAGTTGGGGAATCAATATCCGATGTTTCGCGAGAACTTATGCATATTCTATTTTTAAATGTTTGAGTCAAATTAAGAATGGCTGCCAGCCGCGCGTCTGTTGCATTCTTATTAAGTTACTATTTTCAATACAATAATAAATTAATAGAATTAATAATTGCTCCACAAAATTTCGAATAAATATAGACTTATGAAAGGTATTTGCAAAATATTTTCCAGTTAGTTATTACTAAGAACTCTTAAGCATTTGATGGGGTATATAATGAATGAATTATAGATTTAAAAAGGTATAAATGTTAGTTTTTTTAACCCTTAAAGACCCTTCCGTCCAAATTTGGTCTCTATTATGCACCTTAGCGCACTCGCGCTCGCACAGCAATTTAAGTCCACCTGACCTGACGCCGAGGCCTAACGATCTTTTGTTTCGACCAATCAATAGAGAATATCGTAGTCATTCTAAACAGGCAAACATCTTCATACAAAAGTTGTCTCTAAGTCTATCAAAATGGACTTAAATTGCTAGAGACCAAATTTGGTCGGAAGGGACTTTAAGGGTTAAAGCTGTCCAAAACTTATACAAATTCCATGGTAACACTAAGATTAACGAATAAACACTCATTATGGCATTTTCTTTGTTCTTACACTCACACATAAAATACTACCTAAACCAGTACATAAAGGACCTTAGTCTAGCTAACTTAAACGCTAGTTAAAACTCATTGATTTGAAATAGTACATTCGGGTTTAGAAAAGTCTTGTAACTGACATATTAATAGTGAAACATTATCTGTAGATGAGAGCAAGCAATTATTTCACAAGAGTCATCTTAGAACTATTAATTTAAGAACAAGAAAGCCATTTCACTGGACAATAGGGCGTTTTATTGAACACCATATTCCGGTCTCATCATTTATTGATTGTGGTTTTGGATTATATCTTATATATAAAATTCTCGTGTCACCGGGTGCGTAAGTGAACTCCTCCGAAACGGCTGTACCGATTTTTATGAAATTTTATATGTTTATTCAGTAGGTCTGAGAATCGTCTAAGAATTATTTTTCATCCCTCTAAATGTTAATGTCCACCCCTCATTTTAATTTTTTTTTGACAATTCAAAACATCTTCCTAACGTTTGTACCTCATATAAACAGAATTCATTTATATGGCGAGCGAGCAACCTTCTCAATTCTTTTTCTATAATTCATAGCGACATTGATGTTTTTGATACACCCGTGCACCTGGTGAAGCAACTGCATGGTCACACATTTTTTAAATCAACTGTGTAAAATATACTTAAGAATAGTAGCTTAACTTATTATGACTTAAACTGCTTCTTGTTTCTGTAATTTAATTTGGCTTTTAGACTTTATATAGTTGTCACATTGTTTAAATAGCTGTAAGTTTTCCATGTTAAATAAATAAATAAAATAAAATAACTTTTTTTTATTTTTCTATGAACATACAATAATACAACATATAAAAATACATAGAACCCCAAATTTTCCACCTCTACAATCAACCCCTATTTTTTTATTTATTAATTGAAAATTGAAATCACATGTATGGCAAAACAATGTTTGCCGGGTCAGGTAGTAATAATAAATTATTATAAAAGTAATGATTGAGTGTTTTTGGTTTTATGAGTAATTTATTTATTTATTATAAGAAGCACAATAAATACAATATTAAGGTGTTTCTAAAATAGTAGTTACGAGCGGAGAGACCTAATAATAATAACGTTTAAGACATTTGATTAGGTAAAACATGTTGAGGTAAACTGGCAGTAGATCTCTTGTTATACCAACTAACAGATAACAACTTGTTAATGTGTGTAAGTAGACGTATAATTATGTATACTACTATTTATGTGTAGGATATACACAAATACTAGTATACGCAAATAAAATTTAAAAGTTTGCTTATTATGAACTAAATAAGACTTCGTCATATGTGTCTTCCCTGTTGGTTCCACAAGCACTCATTTCAATAAATACTAATCGTTGTTAGTAAGTAAATGTTCTAAAAATTAAAATTTACATGTGTAAACATTCCATAACGATTTATCAACGCTTCTATGAAAATAAATCAATATAATATATATAAAGTTCTGATACATTGAAAGGACAACGTTCTAACTGCTCTCCTTTTGTCGGTGAAATAGTTTTCCATATAAACCTAGTCTTAAGAGAGGTGGAGGTTTGTTTATATAAAACCTACGTACACAACTTGCTATTTTAAAGTGAAAGGTGTTACTTGAGCGTGGATGTCACAATGTTTTTAAATTTTTATTTGACGTTTTTCTTTTTATTATCTGTACCTGCAATTGAAGCGTTTTTCCTATTTGAAGGTATGTAGTTATTGACTTAGTTCTTTAATAGAAGGAGAATTTAATAAATTGAGTATCACTTACTATATATAAGGGACATGAAGTTATTATTAGGAATTTTTGGATGTCGGACACCTCCTTGTTCGAGATTATAGTCTAAGAAATTAATTAAATATATTGTGGAGTATAAATTTGTATATAGTAATATTACTATATACAAATATATATAGTAATAAAAAAGTAAATAGTATATAGTAATATTATTATTTATATATAATAATATATCATTTCGATTTATTCAACTTTTTTTCTACATTTTATTTATTCGAAGATTTAATTATTAAGTTAATAATTGCTAGTAATTACATTATCGATTTCATTTTTTTTTTTCCATGAATAAAACGGACAGTGAATTTATAAGCTATATTCAAATTTACCCTAAAAATATACGCTAATTTTTGTGCCGTAATTAACATAACAGCAGAAAACCTTGTGTTATGTTAATTATAATATATAATTATATTCATACACATATAATTACATATTCTATCACCAAGACCACGCTCTTGTGCGCATCACTCAAAGCGAAAAACCCAGGGCCCTCTTGAGCAGTCTCTGACATGAGATTGTAAACCTTATCCCCTTTCGAAGGTGTAAAAACTGTGTATAAATACATCAAGTGTAAAATATAAACGCAAAAGAAGTTTTCGGACCTTTCCCACAACACTTTTTGTAAGAAATTCTTAAGCGTAAATATTACATAAAAATATTTATCATTCGTTGTTTTATTAACTAATTATAGGAATAATTGTTAAATATCAAATTTATAATTTGATTTAATTTGAAAAGAACATGATGAATGAATTCCTTTCAGATAAAGAGCCCTTCTTCTTTTGCTATAAAGTTTGCCCGCTGTATTGTTCACCACGGAGACGGTATGATGACGGTAAGACTAAAACAAATATAACTTGTTATGATTAAAGAAGATTAATAAATTCGTTTTCCAAAATAATACTACTTTGTGTCTAATAATTTCTTGATTGTCATGTATTAAATGCACTTTAGTGTAGTTTTTAAATCGTGTGAAAAGTTTAAAAGTAAGAAAAACACCCCTATAACTATTACAATACTGTATGTTAATTTAATTAACAAATTAAAGATCATTCTCGTTCGAAATTTAAAACTACGATATTTGTTATAGATTCATCTTCGCTAATTTACATTGACGATGAGCCATTCGTATATGAGGAACCAGAATTGGTTTATCCCCAAAGTTATCACGTTTGTAAGCCTAAGCCGACGACATCAACAACGACACAAGCCACAACAACAACAACGGAAGAACCAACATTCATCTGTTTAATGTGTAAGAAAAAATGCAACAAAAAGTCTACTTGAGAAAAGGTTTTATGAACTATGATATTCGTGTATTAGTATTGTTTATAGTATAGCAATAAATAATATATTTCGTGAGAATATTAATTATTTTGTAACTATTCGGTTCCATAGAGATCATCCTTTGTACAAGTAATAATCTGTACGTTTTGGATTTAACGCGGCAATAAATTGAGGTTTAAATAAGCTAGCGTAACAAGTCTGAAACTGAATAGTGGAAATAACAGGGTATACATGATTTCTAAGAAAACTATATATTTATACTCTCGTACAGAGTCATTACTGAGCATTCACAAGACACGTTATGTACAATATCATTGGCCATATCCAAGTATGAAGTTTTTAATAAAGTTAAATGGAAGAGAAAACTCGTCTCCAGACTCTTGAAATTACTTACTTTATGACGAAATTTTTGTGCAAAATTATATCAGAAGGAGATTATTATTACAGAAGGAGATCCGACCAAAGTAGTGATGAAACTTTGATGTAGATTTACTAATTATTAATGAGCATAAAAATACGAGCTTAAAGTCTGCAATCATTGTTTACCACAATATTCGTATAAACAATTTGCCGTAAATATGTAATTAGTGTAATTAGACTACTAACATCTGCAGTTAAAACACATCTACGAGGCTTGACCCCTTATCTGTACTTTTGAATGAACGTTAATTGCGTAATAAAAACCTATTCAATAAAAGCTTATTGTCCTGATCAATACATAAGGATGGTAGGGAGGTTGCGATGCCAACGCATCTTGACCAATACGAATATATATATAAATATATATATCGTATAAGACCCTTTATATATAAAGGGTCTTATACGAGTAGACAAGAAAAGAACGTATAAGCATCTCAAAGGCCGGCAACGCACTGGTGAGACCATCATGGCGGCGGTCCATGGGCGGCGGTGTCGCTTACCATCAGGTGAGCCTCTTGCTCGTGTGCCCCCTGTTCTATATAAAAAAAGACCTTGTAGAGGTCTATAGATCGTAATATAACGTCAGTTTATAGATAATAATTCATAACTTAACTTTCAGAACATAATTTTTAAGATTAATATCTTCACACTCACGGTGTGGTCGTTCGTTCTTTCCCAATTGAAGCATAGAAATATATTACATTCCCGTCGTTCAAGTATATAATTCGGGCTTTGCTCCGTTACTCTCGTAACTATTAATAAAAAAATAAGGATAAATCATGTTCAAATTGAGTGTGATTGAAATAGGCTTTAAATTGAAGAAAACATGAATTTTCCATTCACTTTCTAACAATTAAGGAAGCGGAAAGAAAATAATTTCGCGCGAAAATAACAATGAGTGATCGCGTATTGTCCGAAGGCAGAAGATTTAAGATCCATTGTTAAAAATGTCCAATATTTTTCATTATATATTGTCTAGCCCTATCTTCAAAATTTCATTGGAAAATATACAAAGAAATTTACTGAATAACAAGGAATCTTAACCACATTGTGGGTCTAATCACCATACCATTAATTTTGGTGGTGGTTCATCTTCATAATTATCTCTAATATATAGGCTTAGGTTAGGTTCTTTCTTAAGTTTAGCCAATTTTATAACCATTTAAAATAAGTATATTTGAAAAACTCCCATAGAGCGATAGATTCGTTTTAATGTCTCATTAATTATCGCCATTATGTTTTTCTAAAACGATTTATTGTGTGATTTGGTCGATGCTAGACTAAAACGATGATTCGATGATCATTGAACGGCTTAACAATTATATAGTAGCTGTTAATATCGTTTTGTTGATGTATCTGTGGTATTTTAACAAAAAATACAGGCCAGTAAACCAATAATTTGTGACAGCAGAAATTGATAACCTAGCATTAATTTCCAGAACCTTCCTCATTTGTTTAGAAATTCATTGTGATGTTAATAATATTTTATCTATCCTTTATAGTAGTGATCATAGCTTTCTATACTATTTGTTATTTGTCTTAATTATTTCTTATTACATAATAGCCACTTTTAAGTGTTTTATGTAACGATTCCAGGTTTATTTTAAACTTTCCACCAATAAGGAAATACGGCAGTAATGTTTATCTTATAAACATGTTGTATTTGCATATTTTGTAGTTAAACAACTTTGCGATACAATTAAAATATTCATAGGATATTACGTTCATAAATTCTGAGTATAAATTCGTAACTTTATCTAGTAATAATATAAGAAAATATCAATGTACAACTTAAATTTAGTAATTTGTATATAAGGTTACTATTATTAGTTTAGGATGTAGGTGCTAAAACTAAATATATGTACCGCGTATAGTTCTCTACAACTATCCGCAATGAAAAAGGCAAATGAATTCAAGTGTTTGTAGTTTATATAGCAAATGAGGAAACAATCCACATTAGATATGTAGAATCGAATATATCGATATATATCTCAATAATTAGTAATAGGAAGCAAATTATGCTTTTCATAAGTATATACTTGTATATAAATGAACTAATTGAGACTTTTTGAATTGAATTTGGCTAACGTAAATATTATTTATACAAAATATTATTTTTGGTGAATCTTTACTTTTTGTTACAAATTAAATCTGTATTTACGTAAGATATTCATAATATGAAGAAATAGAAATGTGTTTATATTGAGATAAATTATTGACAGAGGAAATTCTCTTTTAAGGTTTTTATTAAAGTCGACATTGAAGCCTTATAGAAGCAGTACGAATGAGTATAATTTATCACGTGTATTGTCTGGTAAAATGTTTCTGTTTATTTTGATATCCACGAGTCTGGTGTCTAAATAATTATATAGTTATTCTTAATCATTTTAGTACTAAGAGTATATATTGATTACGTATATCATTCATTCATATTACACTTGCATTGTTGCATACTTGGAAAAGTCCGATATTTGTGGACTTCCTTTCCACGTGTAACTGACCTTGGGCGGTACTCTAACGTACCATAAGGTTATGCGACCCGCCTCTGAAACACAGGTATCAGAGAGATTGTGAGAGCGCTGCCGTCTTTTTGTAGGACATTTTTAAAGGTACAATTAAGGATTTCAAATTTTAAGGATATATTCTTATAAGGCCTAAGACGCTATTTGCGCTTCAACCTTTGATACTAGGGCCTTGACCTTGAGTCGCTTGTGAAGTCTTAAAAAGGTGATCCACATATGTAATTATATATACTGCCTGTTATAATGAAAACCTTGGTGGCGCTCTCTAGTGTTGGAGACCATTGCCGACTTTCGCAGCGGATTAAGTACAATAAAAATCATCATCATTTTATCATGCTATAACTAGCGGTTTCATGGAATCCTGAATGGATCGATCCTAGTACTTAAAATTTCATCAAATCAGTGTAGTGTGTTAGCCGTAAAACTTTGTAACATTTAAAATATTTAACATGTGTATGTTTAATTCAATCTTTATAGTAATTAAAAAGGTTAAAATATACCAAATAGAAGCTCGTTGAACCGTGGTATCGCAGTTTATGCGAAAGTAATCCAGGACTGTATTCGGCAATTTAGATGGGATCAAGATTTTACGCCGTTACCATGGCAACGAGCCATAACAACGCGAAGTAATTCTTGTACGTTGCTGTTATTATATTCAGTTACAAACTGATTAAGATCAGTATGAATGAAGCTCTCCTGATTCTGAGGTACGAGTGCTTGAACTCTGCATTTTTCTATATACGTATTACATACTTATATAGATAATATTTTATTTTGTACTTAAATACTAATTATTTATAAATTTAACTGACGATTCGAATTATAAATTCCGTATAAAAGAATTTAAATTTAGAATATTAGCAATACTACAGCCCAAAAATGTTTTTCCTACTTGAATTTAGAACGACCCAACGCGACGAACTAAAGTACGTCTGTAACAATATCTTGTTACATATAAAACGGTAAATATAAATCCAACGGCGGAATTTAAAATCTATTACGGCTATCTATTTCAAGGCTTTGAAGTCTAACTGACCGCATCTATCACTGCTTAGTCTGCAATGCGATGTTCAATGTTCATTTATCAAGTGCAGATATAAGAGATCAGGATTAAGCAGATCAAGAGACGAAACGACTATTAGAACTTTTTAGTTTAGGAGCTGGACAAATTGTAACGGTTCTTTTTCATGATTTATACTCAGACTAATTAAACTTTACTATTAAATAAAAACATTATCTATATTATTTTAAAAACCAGTACCAATCAGTATACAAGAACCCTATCAGTCTATTCGTCACTTGCCCGATTTTTGCCTTACTGTTTCTTATATAAGACATCTATCTAAATTGTTTACTTATATTTTTCAACATAGATTTATTACGCTTTGAAGTATATTGTATACGTCTAGGCTGAATTATGCTTTGTACAAAAATATTTATGTTTGGGAAGAGTCTTCGTAAATAGCAATTTAGTACAAATCACTTTGCTCAAACATTATCACAAAAGGTTGTATACACAATCGTAAAAGCCTGAATAAGTCACCCTTTTACTGCAAATAAAATTGCTCAGGTAATTCAATGGAAACGGGATACTTAAGATTGTATTTTAAAAAGTATGTTATAAATCGTAACATTTGAGTGCTATTTAATTAACATAGATGGAGCCACTACGATTAAAGTGTGTGGAGTTCACTTAAAAGTAGCTAGATATACTTATTCGCTGGGATACGAATGGGATTTGTGGGTACCGGGGTTTAACGAGCCACAATACTTTTAGACACAAATCCATATTAGTGATGAATGAATGGAGATGAAGATACAGAGTTCGATACCAATGAATATCATCATCACCTTATTTAGTTTTACATTTTGTTTTATTTTTTAATTGATTTATTATTTCAGTGCTGTTCCATTTCAGTGTTTTTCCAGTGCTAATTTATTTCCAAAGTTTTGTTACATCGGGTCTTTCTTTAGTACTTTAAAATTTTATTTATATTTTACTAACGTTATTAATCTTTCTAAGAAATATTACTTTTTTATTTGTGTCGACCTAAAGTTACCTTAATTCTAACAGTTGTATACAGTCCGCTGGGGACGAGGCTTCCTAAACCTAATATACTATAGGAAATACATAAATGGCTACTGGCTTTTGAAATCATAATATACGAAGGTTAAATATAATGACTCACATATCCCTTATAAAATCTATTCAAACACCATTATCCCTTGTCCAAAAACCTCATGTTTGCACATCATTAGTACAAACTGCGTACGCGGCGTGACAATGTAAATAAACACAAAACAATTGTCTCGAGGCATTTGCATAATGTAGATGTACACTGAATATGTTCTTATCATTAATTTGATATTCTGAATACACAACGATTACACACGAAATTTTTCAGAAATCTTGCACAGGAAAAGTAGGTATTGTTTGGTCAAATCAGTTGCTCAGTTAACTTAACGCTCTTTTTTGGAGAATGACTCTGGGAATGACTAACCATTGCTATTGCTAAGCATATATTTCGCTAGAAATCAATTCCTAAATCGGCGAATAAAATAAAAAACGTAGGAGAATAAACAAAGAATTCACTCTAGGCTAGCTTCGGCTATAGAATCTGCGTTTGTAGATCAAGCCGCAAGCTGAGCTTAAGAGTCCCAATCATTTTAAATTGCGGCATTGACCAAACTTCCGTAACGACCAAGTTGGCACAATTTTGGAAGAAATTTAATTATAATTTCAATAATCCGCTTCTTGATGGCTGTTAATTGAAATTTGTATTAATTAGCTCCATGTATGTATTTGAGTTTCATTAATTTAATTTGATGTTACGTTATACCGACCGAGTTACCCTAATAAACTATCGATTCGATTTGTTTTTCTATAGTAAGGCTTAGTCTCAATAAATGCTATTATTCAGGCCGCTGTCCAACAAATTGCACTGAGACCAAATTATGAATTCTTATGATACATGTAAAATTAGTTAATACAGTCGTAGTTTATGTAGTTTTTCTTTGGTTTTTACTCATTTCCCGGTAGTTACAAGCTAACAATCCGCAATTACAGATACGGTTCACTCTTATCTTAAGTGTATCCGGTAAAATTTATTATAAATAGTCGCACATTTCTATAAAATTTAGTTCATGTTAACATGAAGGCTCTCATTGTGACAACAGTGCTTTGCGCATTGATTTGTTTCGTACAGTCAGGTAAGAACAATGCTATGATTTTATACTATAGGCATAGTTGGTAGTCTACGAATCATATTAGGTAAATAATAGTACAAAATATACTAGACAATTAAGTGCTAGAAATCAAATAACTGCGTTTCTTTTCTCTTATATATATAGGCATTACTGCATTGTATTCACATTTTTCAATCTAAAAAAGCCGTCCTATCCGTTCACCGCCGATTGGGGCGGGTTTAATTGTTACTTATTTCACTGTATCACACTTTATTTTTCAATTGGAATCGTATAAAATATTCACTTTGTAAAAAGCAACATAATTAAAATCTTATAATATATATAGGGATTGACTGAATAAACTTTAGTAGAGTTACATTGAAAGAAAAACACTTTGTTATCGCATTAAGTTCTTGTCTTCAGTCTATTGTGACCACGCACGCTGTAAAGCACGCGAAACGTCAGAAAATTTTAAAATAATGTAATATACTTCAGTTTTGAGTTAAGTCATTAGAGTTAAGTACATTAGGTATCCCCCCTCCCCTTTACTCGTGGACTCTTTACGACCATTATTTGACGCGCATATATTTGAACAGAATCGTTCAAACGATGCCAAAGGCAAGTTTCTTCAAAATCACTTGTATTAAATATCGTATCAAAAAACAGGTGGCATGAATTATGTCGGGCCTGAGAAACAGCTTGTATTAAGCCTTATATAATTCGTACGTAAGGAATAGTTATGTAAAGGTTAGATAAATTGCGATATATAGACGTCAAGAAATTGAAATTGATGGCCGTGTCCTATAATACATCAAAGGTATGGCACCCTTGAGGTAATTTTGTGGGTTTACGCCTTTACTTAACTGACACTGGGAACTTGGTAATATATTGCGATAGATAGTTGTCAATATATTTATTTGTTTTGCGGTACATTTTAGGATCGGAAACATATTTATCATTGCGAGTGTCCATGGGCGGCGGTATCAGTTAACATCGGGTGAGCCTCCTGTTCGTTTGCCCCCTGTTTTATAAAAAAAAATATGATCGTATTGTTTATCGTAAGGAATACCAGGTAATGGAATGTTTTTTTCTCACTAAGGATATATCGTAAAATTAACATCTAGTACTTACCATAATAACGACACGGCAAATATTACTCAAAATCGAATTGTACAAATATTTTGAATTACAACTCAAATCAGCAAGATGTTTCTAGTAAAATTGATAAAAGAGGTTCAAACTTGTTTCTGGCCTTTTGTTTAGAATGCATATTTTAAATAAGGAACAGTTTAGACTTCTACTTGGACTAGTGTTATAACACTTCAAACCTTTATTTTTATGTTTAACTTACTATTATTATATACTTAAACCTTCAACCCTTGATGGTGTCGTACGGGAAATTATTACAGGTCCAACGAGAGGTCGCGATGCTCACGTTGACGTCGAGGATGGAAATGATGAGACATCGTGGCCTCACCCAGACACGATAAACAGTTTCCCCGTGCCTGATGCATTTACCAACGCAATAACAGAAGTGGCTGAAGAAAACGAGGATGGAAACGTAAGTTCTACATGTAACAATCCAATTAAGACAAAACCATGTGATCGATAGTCCAAATCATAGCTGTACCAACACTAAATGCTTTTACTTTGTGCAATTAACAATTGATCACAGTATAAGATCACAATTGTGGGGAAACATATATATGTATGGCACAAAACGCCTGCTTATCCAAAAATAATTGATTTTTAAATATATTCAGAAATCGGGCTAGGATGGGTTTTAGCGGGGATGGAAAATGTCTCGTAAACGTAAGATACGTACGTCCATTGTTTTGTCTTCGTATCATGTATATTATAAATATATTCTTTTCAGACGCAAGCATCTCGACACAGACCAAGACATCACCGCATACATTAAATTATATAACTGCACTTAGATGAGTAAACAGTGTCCTATTAAATAAATGTTTCATTCTAAATCATTGTTTTCTGCATTTGGCTAAGTACTGGAATTCCTGTCCGTTGAACCAAACATATTATTCTGTTTTAAAATATTACTATATAAGTTTAAAATGTGATTATTAATTACCATACTAATATTATTATAACCACACCTTGTCATAGACACCCGTCAATGACATGTTTGCCAGTTTGTCGCACACAGTCTACTGAAATCGGTCGATGATACAAGCTGACAGGTTCGCTGTTCGGGGTTTATTATTTATCATAATGTAATGGAAAGCTAAAATATACTGTCATATAAATAAAACTACATTGTTGCTTGTTCACGGGGTATTGGCGGGAAATTAATTGAGTTGAAATTTAACCAAGATCTACAATTATAAAAATATGTTTAATGTTAACGTTCTTAGGATATAAGGGAGGTACTGATACTGTCTAAAGTTGGCTAGCAACATGCTGCAACCTGAAACAGTAAGGTTTTAAATATTAATTTATAATAATAATAAAAATACTTTATTGCACACATAAAACAGAAAAAACTTATAATAAACTTAAAAATAAACTTATTATGAACTTATAATTAATGTGTGTGTACAGAGGGCGGTCTTATAGCTACGATAGCTATTTCTTCCAGACAACCCAGGTTGAAGGAAATACTAAATAACATAAAAAGGAGGTGCGCAAGTACTATTCTTAGAATTAAATTTAGACATGAAAAATTAATAATTATAAAGGAGCAATACAATAAAATAAAATGAGTTAAAGTGAGAGATAATATACGTTCACCAGCGAATCAAAGCATGAAATGGTTTTTTATTGAAATACATAAGATATTTTATTTCAACACTATAATGTATTTTAAATTAAATTGAGCAGTTACGTCAGAAGTCGAAGGCAATGTGTGCGTCACTTAAGATTACAACTTAGATATAAAATAACTAAATTCATATTTACGATGATCTTATACACTTTCTTGGAGAAGAATAAAACATAGTGTTCAATGTAATGAATTATTCTTCAGGTGGTGCTTCTGGTGCCGCTGATTCAGTTTTCGTGGTAAGACTTGGTTGATGAGGCTTGGTTTCTGTCCCCAACGTGGTAGTAGCAGGCGATGTGCTCCAGCATGTGGGGTCCCAGCCTTTGCAGATAATGCAAATAACCTGAAATACCAATGATAAGAGCTATTCTTATTACTATTTTTAGGACCAATCTTATAATAGTATAGGAGTACTTAAACACAAAAAGTAGAGAAAAAAATGGGTGTTATGTTAAAAGAACCAGAAAAAGGTAATGTTTTTGGAATGGGATAGTGGGACACGTAAAGGTCGTAAAGTTAGAAATAGCCACGTAGTAAGAATAATGATGCGGGAAAACGAACTTCGCACATACCTTTAAAAAATTGTTCTGTTTGTGGAATTGTTGGAACGTGCTTATCAATGTTTTAATAACGTATGGCGTTTTCATATGGCTTCAAAACCCGAAGGAGTTTTACAATTAGTTGCAACTATACAATGGCTTTCTTTATAAAAGGCTTATTATTTGATGAACGCTAAGAAATGTGCGGTAGGCTATTAGAATTTACCAATCAGTTAATACATTAAATTCGCGTATATCAGGTTGAGATGTCTGAGGTGTTTCCGTAAATTATTTAACATTCAAACTCTCTCATTCAAACACTGCATACTTTTAAACGGATTATGGAGTCTGCTTAAAATCCTATATTTTATAATAATTGTACATTTTTGGTACATCTTAAACACAGCTTGACTTCTAGCGATTATAGATTATAGAGCAGATACTATTTACATAAATCAACTTTTTTAATGCATTATGTGTGTAAACTTTATTTTACAGTTCGATTTTTACATGAATTAACAGGAAAAATACGACTGAGTTTAATACATTAAGATTTATATTAAATTGAAATAGGATTTTCTAATATGTCTATTATTTTAAAACTGCTGGATGTCCCGTAAGCATAATTATCGATCTTGATAAGCTTTATTAGCGAATGCCTGTACATAATATTTAATGGAACTAATTACATGGAACGATGCACATGAAATTAATTCCTTGGGAACCGCTAAGCCAAGTTAATTTTATGGGTAACAGGCTGATAATAAAGATATCTACGAACAATAAGTGGGTGAAATTTGAGGATTGAAAACAGTATGGAATTAATTTTATTTGCCCCGTATTTCGTTAACTTTATACATTCACTGCATTAGACTAAGTTTTCAATTTTTGAATTGGCTCACCTATTTTTAAAATG
Organism: Pontia daplidice; assembly: GCA_963693355.1. Taxonomy (NCBI): domain Eukaryota; kingdom Metazoa; phylum Arthropoda; class Insecta; order Lepidoptera; family Pieridae; genus Pontia; species Pontia daplidice. The sequence goes on along the minus strand of CAVNZL010000009.1, from coordinate 1,743,063 downwards.
AGACAATTTGGGTATTTTATTATTAATAGTAATTATGTTAGAGCTGAATGTTAATGTTTGCTATTATCTCATTGTAGGAGCACATACTAATTTAAAAAACTATCCTAAGTTTTATATTTTATTATTAAATAACTAAAAATAAAAATAATATTGATCGATTGAACAGATTTTTACGAACACTTGCAAGTAGGATTGTATATGTCGCCATCGCCATCTCTGAAATAGACATCATTTGACGCTTTTAAACGACTAATAACGACGACTTCTATGATCGAATTAACGCAGCTACGCCGATTATATATTTTAAGTAATACAGACGTGAGACTCGTACCTGAATTAAAACCTCACGTGAAGTTGAAGCGCCTGATATTATCCGTTATGGGATTTTGTGTGCTTAGTTGGTATTAATTATTAATAATCCGGCATCTAATCATGTACATCTTGATTTTTTTCTTTTCACACAAAAAAATAAGGATGTCTTTACGACACTTTCGGATACCATGTGAGTATTAACACCAATAATTGAGAATGAATAGGTAATATATAAATAAAAATTACAAGTTAGCTTCTTAATTTTTTTACAAAGTACATGAATTGTTTGTATCTGTTAATTCAGCAAAACAAGTCACTTTCGGATGAAGAGTTTCCTTTTCTTAGTTTTCTTTCCTTTTCTTTATAGTACATGGATTACACGGGCAAAAGTCTCACCTGATGTTCAGTACGACGCCGGCCTTTCAGATGACGATACACTCATTTCATGAAGGCCCCTAAGTTGTGGATCGGAAATATCTTTATAGGCTGGTTCCACATAGCATTGGTACGCGAAAAAACGTGCCTTGTTGTACGTCGGTGATACGGGTGGAATTTCGTATTCAACCTTGCTGACCGATGATGGAATTCAACAGCAGGTATTAAACCAAAACAACTCCTCCAAACACTCTTCTGATAAACGAGATAAAAGATGCAGAAAGGCTCTACATCTCTACCCGGCACCGAACGCACATCGCGTTCGACAATATTTGTCTCTCGTTTCTAATCATTGGTGCAAAAGTTTAGGATATAACATTTATCACTGTTTTATCGATATATCTATAAACACAAAGTGTTATTATTTCATTTGAATAATTGGTTAACAATACGTGCCTTTTTATTCGCCAGCTGTAGACTCGTGTCGGAGCAGAGTTTTTCAATGCCAAATGGAGAGGCCGCTCTGTCGCGCATATCTGCGAGTTAAATAAATTCTGTTTTGTTATTCGCTGACATAGTAACATCATTGGGGAGCTTATATAGGTTATTTAAGTTCCGCATGTGGCATTTATATAAGGTAAATAATTATTTAATAAAATTAAATACTTTAATCGAGTAGATTTTTTTTTTGTTTTGGGATTTTTGTGAGACCAGGCGTTTTGACAACATAAAACAGTTAAATACAACGAATTCGTAAGGGTGAGGCAAAAATACAATAGCAAAAGTGACCATAAAGTAATCACAGCTATTTTGGTAGTAAAGTTGTTGAGAAATCCGTAAAGTATAAAGTATCCGTAAACGTACGAAATCGCGGTTAATAGTTTCCATTACTGCGTAATCACTGACAGTATTTTGAATAGTTCTAGTGTTAGTGGAAACGTAATGAAAGTTTAGTTGAAACTGTATATCATTAAGATGAAAGGGCTTAGGTTAATTTTTATGTCAAGAGAAAAAGGCTCGTAATATATTTTAGCATATTTTTGATTGTTTAAGTTGGTATGTTCCTAGATTAAAGATGTGATTTGACATACAACTTCTAAAAAAACAAGAATCTATAACCCATAATTTCATTGTTTTTCATTAAATATACAATCAAGCTTCATATTCGCTTTACTATGCTGACTAAATGAAATTATTTTATCTCGCTGACCGCATACAGATCTATAAGCTATATGAGAGTCAGCAATTTGTTATACATTGTTTACAAATGGTTAGTAAATGTAGTTTGCTTAGTTAATGAATGTTATTGTATGTTCTATAAAATTTTCAGTTTATTGTTTGTGGATTTCTAATCCGATTCTATTGTCTGTGTACAGTGTGTAGATTGTATTACAAATATATGTACAATACAAATAAATGAGTCTATACAAAGTATACATTACTCAATATATTTAAATTAATTTGTTTGTTAATTATATTTTAAATGCATACGCCTTTTTATAACCGAAACGTTGATATATATAATTTATAATGAAAAATCATACTCGCGTTTACAAATGTGTGATTTTTTAATATTTTATAAAGATTAAGCTATTTACAGTCACCTTGTTCTGACAAATAAATTAAATATTTTGAGGTTTAACACATTATTATCAAATATTACGTGCAAGTGATTCTCTTATTGGAAATTTTCCACATCTATGATAATTTTATTTCAATGTTCTTTTGTTGCATATTAAAATAAGAAACAAAAACACTATTAAATTAAAATAAATTTGCTCCCTTAGGCACAGCCCACCCTTAATGCTGGCAACTTTTTTGCTTGCATTCTAATGGTTCTACGCTGAGCGAAGAAACACCAGCTCATCGCTATTGTTTAGTCGACGTATTTTATTAAAGCCTGTGCACTTATACCCTAAGTTTCTTTACAAAAGGTTCAAAGTTTTATCATTTATCTCAATCGTTTACTCATAGAGGCTAAAAAGCCTAAAGTAATGATGTTCGATGAGAGGTTTAGAAAATTCGGAGAAATGTTATAACCACTTTAATAACTGTTAATATATCAAGTATACAATAAAAACATTAATTAAATGAATACTAACCTTTTGCACATATACAAAGCGACACGCAAAGTAGAAGAGAAATGTTATACAAAGCGACCATTTTGAAGAAAAAAACACTCGCACATGTAATGAACCGACTCTTGACAAGCATTTTATATGAGACGTGAGATGGATAAGGATAGTGTTGTTTTACGTGAAAAATGTCTATCGAATTGATAAAAAGGATGGGATAGATCAATAAAATGATACATATATTGTAGAAAAATATCATAACCATTCAGATATTCATTGCGTCTTAATAATAAGCCTGAAGTAAACGCCAAAGATTGGGGCAACGTTTGATCGCTAGTAGCTAAGGATATGATTTTTTTAATGTAATTAGTGTCCTTGATTTATGCCATATAAACATCTGTAAGGACAAATAAACATGTATTAACTCGAGAAAAGGGATTAGTCCTTGTGAATAGCTCTGAAACATGCTGACTATTATTGTAATCCATATTATTGTTTTATGCAATGACCGTCTGGTTACGGATGGTTTTCTCTATAATAAATTCTCTAAGATCCACACTAAACTTTAGCTAAATCTCATATCTGTGAAAATTTTGAACTTCATAATTTATCGTTATCTTTAGGACTTTAAAGGCGGTTGTAAATCAACTTAGTTTGCGAGTATTGTTACGAAATTTGAGTTAACCATTTTTTTTTCATATTTTTAGGTTCAATATTTTTCCGTTTGATATGGCGTTAATTTAAAACAATCTTGAATCATTTTTTTTAGGAAAATTTAATAATTTTCACAAATGTAGAATTCGTAGATTTAGGAAGAATCAATTTAAATCGTTTTGGTTCTTGATAATCTTTCTACGGCTGGCTCATTGATATTCTAGGCTGGTATAATAATACTACCGAGGGAATCAATTATTTTGCCCAAAAGAATAACAAATCGATGACGTGTATCATAGCAGAACGCTTATCACCTAACTGGAAAAATAAAATTGAAATTAGAAGTTGGATCATTGGAGCCTTACGTAAGATATCTCGAAAATTATGCAAGTTTGAATTAATAACAGATCCACTGAAGCTTGTAAGTGTATGCTGCGATCAATTAAATCAATTATACTATACCCCTTCTTTAAGAAAATAACCCAATCTAATTTGAACATTGTGATGTACTGATTAAAAGGTACAAAAGGTATTGTTGTTAGAAGAATGCAATTAGTGAATGGCTGAATAAAAAAGAATTCAAGAATATGTACACAAATTTATACTTAATAAAGTATAAATACAATTAACTGCAAAAGCGCACACACCTGTATTTCTCTATATAATACTATCGTTACGACAGCACGCCTCTCAAAAGTAATTAGAATATAGCTTAGGGAAAATTGATGAGGCGATAGACATTGAATATCTTATGAAACTTGTTGTATCGGAAAATGTGGCGCAAGTGTACTTACAAAGAGTATTAAGTGATATAAGGTTATACATTTTCGTTAGCAATACTACGTGAAACATGAAAATAAATTTAAAAAAAACTATTTGTTTAACAGGTTGTACTTAATCTCAGAAGCTACTGGTTCGGAATAATTGTTAATAATAACAAGGACCTATAAATATAATAAGGATATTTTCGGAGTAGTCGTAGTCTGTGTCCGGTGGGAGACTCCAAGCCTGAACCATTGTTAACAATGTCCCTTTTTAGTAAAGGGGAGATCAGACACTTCAGTTGTGTAGCCCTGGGCCTCGCATTTGCCCGAGCGTGAGAACGGTAGGCTACTAGGGGCCAATTAATAAAAATATTAATAATTAATTAATTATTAACTATTAAATTAATAAGTAATAAATAATATTAATTAGTAAAAAAAACTAGGACTCAGTCGATCAAATTTTATAGAAACGAGCTCAAATTTTGTCTACTTGTACACATTTATTTTATATTGAGTTTGACATTACATTATAAAATTAGATCTTTAACAAGCAAATGTGTTTTGTGCTTATGAGAATGAACGAACGTATAAGAAGTGCCTAACAAAGATATTATTAATAATGTAAAATTAAAAACAATTTTCTTTCATATTTTCGTTGCATTTCAATTTTATCATAACAAGTAATTTAAATAAGATGCGTATGGAAATACAAAAATAAAACCTTAGTTACTAGAATACAGTTAAAACAATAAATCTAATTTTCAAACAGGAAAAACTAACATTAACGTATGTGGGAAGACGTTGGAATATATATTCAAGAAAATTTATGTTTTTTACTGGCGTAAACCAAATACAATATTAGATTTATGAAGTCTACGCATTGGAGTATTATAACCGTAAAATGTAACAATCAAATGGGCGTTGTTTACGATCTACAAAGCGTATTGCACAACTACTTGTCACGAAACAAATGATTTGGAAAGTCATTTATATTTTATGAGCAAAAACGTCGCTTGGAACATAGTACGGTTTGCGAAAACCTTTTTTAATCTCATTTCGCAATCGTTTAGACGAAGCGGTATACGAATGAGTTTTCTATTTATTTACTATGCAGTTTAGAAATGTAACTTCGCTATTTGAGGAACGCATCATTGTATTTCTAAATTATATGCATACTTTGTGATGTTCGATGATCGATGTTGTGGTTCAGTAAATAAACAGAAAAAAAGTAATTATACAATATAATATGGATATATAATTTTTGGTATGACAATTATAAAGCTTGAACTAAATATAATTAATTGAATCAGGCGTTACTTTGCGGAAGTCCATTGTTCAAAAACCCAATAGACCAGTATGGAAGCAGTACTCCGCGAAAAACCCTCAACAGCTCAACGCACGTTTCGCTCCGACACCGGAGCATCATCAGGAGATGTTGCCTCTACGAACAGCGTTAGATGACTCATCGATACTGGTCTATTGGGTTCTTGAACTAAATTCTTCACATATATTTATGGTAACAAGCCATGTCCTCCATACCGGATAGTCAGAAATGTTCCGAACAATCAAAGTAAACAAAGAATAACAATTGCACTTCTTGTATAACAGAATAGTTTTCCTCGATTCACACGAGCGAGTAATGAAGCTCATTATATTCCTGAAGGTGACGGAGAAGGATAGGAAAGCTTAATTGTTTGAACCTTGTAGAGGTGTAAGACGTACACTGGCAATTAGGTCGAATATAACTGAAAATTATGTCTCTTCAAGAAGTTCGCAATACGTATGCAAGCTGAAATGAGTAAAAATGCAACGTGAATTGCCAAATAAAATAAAGTATGAAATATTTATTAAAGTTGTAAAAGCTAAAGGAGTAACATGAAACGTAGCAAGGATGACTGTAGCATAAGCTTCAATTTCGTATATCTTTATATATATAATTCTTCTGTGAGTGTGTATGTCACTGAACTTCTCTCAAACGACTGGACCGATTTTGATGAAATTGTTTGTGTGTGTTCAAGGGGATCTGGGAATGGTGTAGATTCACAATAATATATAAAATTCTCGTGTCACGGGGTTCAAACTTGAACTCCTCCGAAACGGCTTGACCGATTCTCATGAAACTTTGTAAGCGTATTGAGTAGGTCTGAGAATCGGCCAACATCTATTTTTCATCCCCCTAAATGTTAAGGGTAGTTTACCCTTAAATTTTATTTTTTATTTTTTAGACAAAATTATTAGTTTCTATTTTTTTATGATACAACATACAAAAATACATACAACCCTACATTTTTACTCTCTACGATCAACCCCTATTTTTATTTATTCATTGAAAATTGAAATCACATGTATGACAAAACAATGTTTGCTGGGTCAGCTAGTTTTTCATTTTAGAATTTATTAGATAGAAAATAACAATCGGCAGATTTTTAAACACAATATCTTTCATTTACCGTTTCTATTACAAAATTATTTGTATTAACATTATGTCATTGTCGTGTTTTGTTTGTTTCTGTAACTCAAATAAATGTCTGATACAATAGCAATATTTATCAAATATAAGAAATCGAAGGTAATAGCTGTTGCCATTGATGTTGTTGGAAACGAAATTAGGTGAATCTCGAGGCTTTTGACGCAATCCGCTCTAATAAGCTGTAACGCATCAGAGGGACCTCGATTCGATTGTACACTTTTACGTCCAACCTGAGTGCCCTTTTATCGGATTCCGAGAAAATTTCTTGCTACCTGCGTTAATATTTACTGTAATCACGAAGAGATCGAGTTTTACAGCTTATGACAATACTTTTTTTTATAAAATAGGGGGGGGGGGGAAACGAGCTTGCGAGTGGCCTGAGCAGGAACAGCCGCAGCCCAATAAGACTCTCCAATGGTTGCTTCTTTTTGAATAATTGGAGGTCGTTTCTCGTAGGGAAGACCGCTGCGAGTAGATACCACAGTTCACTTGTTCGCAAGAGAAAATGCCTCGTAAAGCGAAACACCACCTTTATTAAATATTAAGGGTTAGTATAATGATTCGCACCTTTCAAAACGAACATATTATCATACAGCATCAAACTAAAGCATTCGAACCGGTTGGCGCAATGGTCACCATACCAGACTGCGGAACAGTTGGTTCGATCAACATTTGTATGATAAGCACTGTTGGCTGAGGTCTGCGTGTATATATATATTTATATAAAGTATGTGAGTATGTATACATACATATAAAACCAATTGTCTAAGTACCCATAATACAAGCTATAAATAAGCTATTTGGGGCTAACCGACAGTGTGTGAAATCTGTACCAATATAAAAATATAATAATACAGTAAAGTGTATTATTACTAAGAATTTGAATAGCTTTTATGTTATTTAAATTATGAAGTAATTAAGGATATTAGACCATTTTAACATGACCCAGATATCAATAAATTTGGTGTGCAGAAACGCTGCTGCTAAGGATAATGCAATATATGATCCTACAACCTGAAGAAAATTTCGACTTATCTGTTTAGCGTTCATTCACGAAAAGTGTTTATGGAGTTTCCCATATTCATACTAGAGTAATGAAACAAAAAACCGTAGGTATTCAGAAAATAAATGAACTGTTGTTATGCATTTTAATTATGAGAGTTACCAAATTTAAAATGGCAATAATGTCATGTCACTATAGACTACAGTATCTAAAAGATCCGTTTGCCGTCTATCATCAAAGAGATTTTCAGGCACCGTTCATTTTCTAAGCGCATTTTCACACTCAAGAAATATAATTTTAAAATTGCATTTGACTGTGCGCTTTAAACCTTCACTCAACGGAATATAGCTCAACCTCCGAATTGAAATAAACCTTAAAATTAATTTTGTCAGCAGCATCGTTAACCACTAATCCGGTATATTAATAAAAGGTTATAAGGGTATTGTAGTAAAGTTAATTTAAAATATTTGATTTATATTTATAAAGAGTCACTCGACGTCATTGAAATTAACTCGATATCTTGAAGTTAACTTTGTATTTGTATAGTACAAATTATTTTGTATATTGTGTACTTTTCATTTTTATACTCTAATATTATATAAGACTAGCTGACCCGGCGAACTTCGTACCGCCTTAGCGTAGCTTTGATGCACTATTTTATTTTGTATTATACGTTTTTTATTACGTAATTTTATTTTAGTTTTTATTGGCGTAGTAAATACACATATATCCGCAAAGTTCCATCTTTCTAACACTAATCAAACGATTAGTGTGAACGCTAAAGTGAGAACCTTTCCTTCCTTTACGTAGACCTTTTAGAAGGTTCCTTTACGTAGACTGCAGAAACTTAATAAAAGTAGACTAAGTGACTCCTTATTACATTAGCTACCAATCAAAAAAAGTCCCGTCAAAATCGGTCCAGCCATTCCAGAGATTAGCCGGAACAAACAGACAGATAGACAGACAGACAAATTTTTTAAAAAACGTCTTTTTGGTGTATGTTCCGCATAAATATTCATATGCATGTAGTAAAAAACGGTTATTTCAATATTAAAAACAGACACTCCAATTTTATATATTAGTATAGATTTTACTTACCTTCGGTCATTTTTAAAATAATACTTTCTTATCATCTCTAAACATAATTTCACAGACACTTGTCACGTGTAAATTATTCCTCGTTATGTTATATTAATAGCATAATACGTGTGTTTGAATATAGTACCGTTGACAGTTCGATACACCACTTTTTGTATCTCATTAATTACAAGCAAAGAAACCTAGCCAAGATACATAGTACGTCTCCTTTTAAAAGTAGTAATACAAACTCCTTGGTATTACAAATTTAAACAAGTTTCTATACTTTCTCTTTTTTCGGTCATTTGAAGACGGTTATGCTTTGATTGATTTAGTTTTTAATGAGGGTTTGATATTTATTAAGAACTTAAATCCTAATCGTTGAACACAATGCTTTCAATCTGTTTCACATAGCTGAAGATTTATACTTCGGAATGCAAGCGTGCAATGGATACACTATCAGATGCTAATTAAAAGTTGCTGAGTATGAAGCTCATTTGATGTGGTCTATGTAGTCTGTGAGGCGTCTGTGATATTATATCTCGTATCTTCCGTATTGGATTTTATCCTAATTATGAACAAAATGAAATCGAAACAAGTTTTTTAATTCTTTTCTTATTACATATTTATTTAAAACGATTATTAAGCGATATTGTGGATTTTTGACCATGTCACCAATTATATTCATTTCAAATATCATTCAAATCGTTGTAGTGAGTTTATAATTATTATATAAGTATGGATAGAACGCATATAAACCCCAAAACAAAGGGACGATATAAAAATATAATGTATGAAATTTTCCCTTATATACTATCTAGCAGAGCACACAAAGCATTAACAGAGTAAATTAATCCGCATTGTGACGCTCACGGATAACGAGCCACCAACCACAGCCAAATTAATACGTGTAAATATACGACAGCTTATTATTTTGATCTATAGTCTATGATTGTGCTAGAACTGCGTGGGTCTCTAATAGACCCTAGAAGCGCTTGTAATTACAGTTTATACATATATTTGTCGATTAATAAAAGTCAGACTAAAATTGATATTCAAATGGATGAGGGTGTCGTGGTGATAGTTACTCCCTAATCATGGTACGAAGCCTTTGTCCTTGATTCGGAGTCGCATTTTCCCACAGAAAAAACAATACTGCTTGGTTCCATTTACAGTAAGATATTGTCTATCTATTTGTCGCCATCACATAAACTTTAAATAGCTTGCGACTTAATGATCGTGTGTGAAATGTGATAATTACTTTATGTGAAAACCATAGTTCCAAAGTAATGTATAAGTTCAAAGATGAAGTGCAAAATTATTATTTACATATACAACGTTACAATTTTTTGTAGAATAGGAAGATTGGAAACAGACAAGATTTCAAAACGTATAGGTATTCATTTGTACTACGTATATTTTAAAGTGGTAAACTAGCAAAGCCAAAGAAGCTCCATATCTCATCTCGATGACAGTTGGCACACAAAAGAAGGCTGTAAAAACCTACCTAGGATTGTAAAAACATGCCTCTGAATCAAATTTAAAAAAGCCATCAAAAACGCCGCACTCACCACTCGTATATAACTGTTTCAATAAGATAAAAGAATTAAGTAAAAGTACTTTGAGCAAAATTTTTCTAACTTATCTCTGCTCACATTTGTCATGTAAATTTTTTTAAATCTTTCATAAAATTATTTTTGTTGAAAATACCTTCACGGGGATAGTGTCGCGAAAGTTGGTGAGTAAATCACGAATTTGTTTCGATAAATGAACTGAACATTTATTAGCAAGATTAGATTCGATGTTTGAACAGTGTGGATGGTTAAAAGCTAAACTAAACTAAAGAACGGTTTAAATCTCTATAATGTAAACCTAAGTACCCCTTATCTCTAGGCGCTAAGTATAATCCAAAGAGGTCATTATGGTAACAAATTAAAACTGTCAGGCGCAGGATTCTTAGTCATCGTTGAGGAAAATATCTGAAAGAATATCTTTTTCATTTTTGAAAAGCGAATTATGATATACGTACGTATGGTACGGTATTACACATACCAGATGTGTTCGTATATCCTTCCTTTTAAGAATTGAAGTATTCGTTTTTGTTTTATTACGTCTCTTTTCAGGCGCATGCTAAGTTTTTTCATATTGAGTGTTGAGTTTTAATCTAAAACTCAGAGTAGTGATATTTAATACAACCTTCTCTCATTGCATTTAACTAATTACAAAACATTAAAGTTAATAATTTTCGTACTTCCGCTAATTGGCTCTGTTTGTACAAACAAAACTTCGCTATAACCCTGTGCAATTTAAAATTGTCTGATGAAATGAACACTAAAGGAAATATACTTATTTTCCTAATTTAATAGTCCTTGTCAGTCTACCTCTGCATAAAGTACTCAACTAAATTTAGTGCGATTTGGACTATGAGATTCAAAAAAATTTATTAGTTGTATGAATAATAACAATCAATCTTAAATAAAATGGCAACAAAACAGTTTATTTGTGTTATTAATTACAAGGTGGCAAATAATGGTTGCGAGGATGGTTTATTATTTTTCGTGTTTTAATAATATTTTTATAGTCTGAAATCGGATATATATTGATAAAATAGTAAAATATTATTTAAATAAGTAAACATTATTTAAGCAAAATCGGGGAATTTATATCCCCTAGATATCTTTATCTGCGAGGACAAAGTTACTACTAAAACATGTAGTCTAATCTTAATTTATCAAAGGACACATTGGAATTAAAAGATCGTGTCACGAGCTAAAAATATATAACACGCAAGTAAAATTTATTGGTAATCAATTATTATGCATGGATGAATTTGTTCACCATCATATTGCAAATATCATCGTTTACGAGATAGAGAATAAAATTCTAACTGTACTAAAAAATATAACGGCTTTTATTTTACACAAACTGAGCCTCAGCGCCAACCAGGTACGTGACTTATAATCTATAGCGAACTACGAATATACTAAGGTTTATGATTTTTATAACGTACAAACACTGAACTCAAAAAAAAGTCAAATATAGATTATATTTATTATATAGTTACACTTATAAACGTCAGAAAACTAACGAATTATATTTCTAAATATACATTAATTGTCAGTTTACAAATTAAGAGCGGACCAAAAAGAAACTAAAGTAAAAGAACTGACAAGTCTTGGCAAACTCCGTCAGTCTTTTAACTAGCCATGCTGATTACAAAGTGATGTATTCAACAAATGTTAAGCTTCTAACTATATAAGGATACGAAAACTTTTTGAAATTTTAATACAATAATAATTTCAGTATTATATTTTAAAATTTCAGTAATTTTAAAGGCTTTATGATATACAGATTTGTGGCAACATCAAGAGACCTCATATGTCAGTCTTCGATGAGTAACAAACGCACCTGTTGCTGAGACAAGCTAGCATTTGGCGTACCAAAAATACGTCTAAGAGATGACCTTCCTTAGGATTTATGTTACATTTTTACATCCCATTGTACAGCACAATATAGGCCGAGGTAAATAATGAAGCAATTTCCACGATACTGAAAAGCTGAATGAGAAATGACAGAGCTGTAGACAATATAAATGACAAGAAAGAGAATTTTATACAATGGAACAAAGGAATATCACCTAATTTTTATAAATTACAGGCATCGTTGCCGTACTGCGATACGCCGTATAGTTGACTTTTAAAAACTTTCAAATACCCGAAAAACCAGTCAAACACAAACTGTATGTTGAGAAGGCATCACGTAATTGAAACGGAGACAATTTTTTTTTAATTGTCATTCTGTTACGCAACTGATACTCAACGCGCTGTTGTAAATTACTTATACTAGTTACTAAATCCTAAATAATAAATTGTGAATAAAAACCATTAATATTTAAAAAAAACACTTTATTAACGGATTTGTGTTATGTACTTTTGCAAAATTTAAATATTATTTTAATCTAAATCCGTTTATAAAGTATTTTTCTTTAAATGCGTAACAGTTATTAAGACAATATTACCATAATTATTATCAATTGAAGTATTAAGAGAGCTGAGAATAATAATAATAAGAATATGATGGCATAGTTTTTGGAATCGAATCCAGTATAACCGATTTTAATGGCAGCAACACCCTATAACAATATATTATGTTGCGTTATTAATATATTTGTATTTCAATTGAATACGTTCACGTTTTATGAATACAACAATGAAATTTTAATGCGTGTAGCATATTTCTACTTTAGTTTCTATTACAGTTCCGTTAATTCTTGACGCGTGGAGTTTCAGATTAGTAATTTGAAACGCTGCTTATTGCAGATGTGTTTGAATCGTATGAAGTTGTATATTACATCCAGGAATAGAAAATCTTTAAATAAAACATCAATAAATCCTGATTTTTATATATTTTATTATACTTATGTGTAAAGCTAACTATTTTCAACGTGCTGACATCAAAAGACAAATAAGAACATAGATGTGCTACCATAGAGAATTCATGATTAGTATTAGTTTTAAATGCTTTTACCGTATGACGCTACGATAAACATAACGTACTATTTAATTATTTCGATTTGAATAATTGTATCTAAATAACTCTTAGAACAACAAAATCAGAAAAGCTTGATGCTTTGCCAAGAATTATAAAAATTAGTTAAAACCTTGATATATCAAGATAGTAAAACCATCATGGAACTACTGCTGTAGAAACGGATCCAAGGATAATTGATGTGAATAGCGGTGGTGTCGCAAAAAAAAACGATGTATTTTTAAGTTTACCTTTTCCTTTTAAACATTTAGACTAAAGTAAATAATAAAGAATTGAAGGCTACTGAATAGTCAATTGAAGCCGATGCTTTAATCAACAAGCAAATTTAGAAGGTGAATAAGCTTGAACGGAAATAAATCTCATGAGTTGAATGCAGCAAACCAACAAACCCGAATCATTCCACATCGTCTGTGATGAAAAGTGGATCCTGTAGGATAATCGTAAACACTCATATCAATACCTAAATCCTAGCGAACCATCCAAACCAAACTGAAAAAGCTGTAGTGCTCCAAACGCATTACGGGTTTTTCAATCTGACCAATAATTACGGCGGATGTCAGCTACTGCAAAGCATTATGGAAAAGCTAGCCGCGGCCGGTCAATCACCCTCAGCCACTGCTGCTTTACGACAAAGCTAGACCATACATTGCACAATAGACGGCTACCAAATTAAAGGAGCTTCAACTGGAACTGGAATTTCTAAGACATCACCGTACTCATACATTGCTCAAACAAGCAGTTGCTTCAACAGTTAAGTTATTCAAAATTTTTGTATTACTTGCAAGGGAAAATTTCAGTACTGCTGTTTGTTTAGTAAAGGTATCAATGAACCACCTAAGATGGCAAATCTGCATAAAAAGCAAGTACTTATTTGATCAAATAAATACTTTTAAAAAAATCGACTTTATGTTCCTCCCTTACAAAAACCAATTGGTTACGTAACTAAATAAAAATATTAAATTTCGTGCATACAAATGGCTTTTAAAACCAGTCGGTTTTAGCAAAGTCATGCAGTCGGGCTAAGCACGGAACGTACGACCTTAGTGCGGTGAGCTAGCCTAGGTGCAAAGAATTAAATTTTTATTTTCTTCTTTTAACATATATGATTTATTTGGTTGAAAAATAGATTCCAACAATTCTTGTCACCTCACGGAGTCTTCCTGTTGAACTTTATCGATCAATCAGCACCCGCAGCAAAAACTTAACGTTACTATTCAAATGATGTATTAGGTTTTCGTTTACTTCCAACACCGTAAGCAAGTTTTGCAAATGCTTTTACGATATTATTGACCAATTTATTCGTAGAACAAATGGTTCGGTAAAAAGGAAGGAAAAGTAATCTGGGAATAATTGTTTATTTGTGCAATAAAACGTCTTCTAACTGCTCAATTTCTACTAGTATGTGTAGGTGTTTGAAGTGCATTGGCGTTGAACTGCGCGAAGATCTTCCGTTCGGGAATCTCTCCAGTCTATTTTGTGAGTCGCGTCGTGTGGTCGGCTCAAAGAGCAAAATGATAACTTTTGACGAAGTTGCGCGCCATTTCGAATGAAACATTCCATGTGTGAGTTTGTGAAAAATGAGCATAGATTATAACGAATTTTTAATAAATAAATAATGTGATTATTTGGTTCAACATAATTTGACATCATTGTGTAAGTATTGCATTTTGTTCAGCAAATTTTGAAATTCTCGAGCTACATAAATAACTTTATACTTCAATAAAGTTCTTCTTTACACATTTTTAATGTCAATACAATTTATATTCATTTCAATTTTAATAATAATATTCATAATAATTTCTAATAATACAGTTCTTAGGCTTTTTAGTTTGGCATTAGATAAGTTAAAAAGGCTTAATTTACACAATCAATTGAGTATGACAATGATTTTAATGTTTGATAAATACTTAGTTATATTCTTTGAGTTTAAAATAACCGTTTCTAACAATGTGAAGCATTGTCTAGTGACTCTATGATGGCACACTTTTACATTTATAATTACTCTAGCAAGCCACTTATGCCTGTCAAAGAACAACATAAATGAAACATTATGAACTTGATCGTCAAAGTGAGTCTGCGAAATAAAACTTAATAAGCGATTTATGACTTTAACAAGTGAACGACGTGCTTTACAGCAAACAAAATATGCTTTAAATTGCTTTATGGTATAGAAGATATTCGCATATTTTCATAGTATATTCGGTATAACCTTTAATGTATGACCGGAGTAAGACAGTGAATAATAAAATTTAATTGGCTCCTATTTGGCAGGTTGTCATTCCCATATAATAAGTAGTTACACCTTTTACGTTGGTAATATAAGTTTTGGCAGCAGTGAAGCGTGCGAATGCATTGCAGATCGGGCGACCCAGCAGACGCCTTAATTTAATTATTAAATTAATTTTCCCTTTCATATCACTTCCCTGATATGAAACAAACAAATCAGGCAATTATGATATCTGAAAGTTTATCCATGTGAAACTTTGAATTGTATATTAAGATACACTATGACATGACATGACAATATAAATAAAATAATGTAAATCAATAAATATCAATTATAGCAATGTTGAAAGTAAAGCCACGTGGATAATATAAAGAAAAAATAAAAAATTAATAATAAAAAATTAAACAAATAAAAAATTCTTTTTTTGAATTTTATAAAAAACTAGCTGATCCGGTAAACGTTGTTTTGCCATACATGTGATTTCAATTTTCAATTAATAAATAAAAAATAAGGATTGATCGTAGAAGGGTGAAAAATAAAGTATCATAAAAAAATAAAAACTTAAAAATTTTGTCTAAAACATAAAAAAATAAATTAGGGGTGGACTACCCTTAACATTTAGGGGGATGAAAAATAGATGTTGGCCGATTCTCAGACCTACTCAATACGCTCAAAAAGTTTCATGAGAATCGGTCAAGCCGTTTCCGAGGAGTTCAAGTAACGTTTTGTTAACATAATCGCTATCCTCGGAGAGGTATTTGTAATAAGCCAAACGACTATTGTATGATATTTTTTTTAATTTATATCCTCACATGGCATTTATTATTAGGTTACTTAATTATACTATTCATTTGCAACTAGAAAATCTTTAAAAAAATCAATTTATATATATTGAAATTACATTTTTTATAATAATGGCATAAAATATACTATTAGTTTAGTAGTATTAGTTTATCGGTTACCGATGTCAAACAAATTTATGATCTTATTTAATAAAAATAACCAGATTACAATACATACAATGTATCATAAAAAATGGAAATATTTTAGTGATATGTAGATGTCACAGCACCGTGCAGCATAAAAACTCAACTAGTTTCAATTATTTTAGTTCGAAGTAACTCAAATAGCCATATGTCATATTAGTATTAGTATTGCTATACAATATGGGTTTGACAAGATATCAATCCCGCTGTTTTCGTAATACCAAAATTATACTAACCATATAAACATGTATAACAAATTTTACCCTTAAAATTTAATATCGGGAATGTTGACCCTTTTTATGCTCCAAATCGTTTTGCGCGTTCACGTTTTTATATCTTTTAATAACAAATCTATATGGATTTGCTTCAATATTAAAACAGCATTTTTGTTTTACCATTTAGCGTACTGAAGGAGGCCTGGAACTTGTTACAATTTCTCTAGTGTTCTATCAGGGTAAAAGAATGCACAAGTGTCCCCGGCAGCTTCTTTATACAGTTGTCGAATGGTAATATCTACAAAATACCTCCGTTCACGGTAAGAGGGATACCCTTACCCTGAAAGCTCTTCTCTTCTCGAGCTGAGAGTGGTACTTTTGATAAGGATCTCATCAAAACAATAGAAATTAGTATAGAGGTTTTGATTAACTTCTACACCAATAAATGGGTAGTTTAGGATTTATTATAACAAATTATTTTTACTAGATCATTTTTGATTATTAGATTTTCATAGTTAGGTCAAATAACATCAGCTGTAGCAGCGACCCAAAGGCCTTTATAAAAGAAGAGCATTATGAAGCATTATTTGATAAACCTTCCTGTACAATTCATACCAGTACCTGAGATTGGCGCGATTAAATAAGCTCTTCGCCTTAACAACCATGAAATTATTTAGCAGGCTAAAAGTATTTTTTGTAATAAAACTTCATGATCTCAATTTTTTCAATTGAAATTCTATTTTACAATATAATTAGGTACATTATTGCAGTTTTAACAACAGAATGTAATTATTAATACTTAATAGTATTACAACGTAACAGCTGATACACCGTTGAAGGCATTTTCAGCTGTACTTTTTTGGAATTAGCATCCACTCGCAGGTGCGTTAAAGTATTATAGCCGAATGGTTGATTCAAATTTAAATGAATTTAAGGAGAGTTTAAAGCAGCCCCAAGTGCCAGGCACATCAGATTTTCTGCGTCTATTACTGATAATTATTCAAGTATGTGACCGTTGACTGTATCTATTGAGAGAGCTTGGGAGAAACCAAATATCCATTCGATTTACAGTTCACGGTGGTTAGTCTTATGTTAAAGTGACTCGAATCTTATAACCTCAAATTAATATTTTTCTACGTTGTAATGTAACAGGTTGAAATGAATAAATGAAAGAGAGTTGCGATTATATAATGTTACTATACAGTCTTAAAATCTTATAAAGGTACTTTAATTGCAGGGTAGATATGTCTATAGCAAGCAATATGTATAAGTTAAAATAAAAATCTTACTAAAAAATTAGTTTATAATTAACAAATAAAAAATAGGGGTTGACCGTAGAGGGATGAAATTTAAGAGTTTATTCAGTCATGTCAAAATAAAAATTAATAGCAAAAGTATTACAGTTTCAAATAAAATTTTTCAATTAGTAAGTAAAAAATAAGGTTTCATCGTAGAGGGGTAAAAATTTAGGGTTTATTTGTTGGTGTGTTTATTTGTATACTGTATCATAGAAAAATAAAAAAAATATAATTTAGGGGGTCCACCCTTAACATTTAGGGGATTGAAAAATAGATGTTAGCCGATTCTAAAACCTACTGAATACGCATGTAAAATTTCATAAAAATCGGTCGAGCCGTTTCAGAGGAGTTAAATAACGCACCCCGTGACACGAGAATTTTATATAAGAGATATGTCGATACGGGCTCCCAATACACTGAATATTGGAAGCCCGTATCCACACTACAATATAATTCAAATTAGCCATAAGTATTATGCAGTGACGCAGGCAGTAAGTAAGTGCTTGTTCTAAAAAATGCGTCATTAGCACCCTGTGAAAGCTATAGATAGATAAATATATAGATATTATAGATAGTTTATTTATAGTCAGCGTTTAATATTGTACTTTATTTAAGTAAACACAGCAACATAAAGAATGACGTAAAATCATTCACAAAGCTTAAAATGGTAGAATTTTCGTAGTCGATTTATTTGAACCAATCATGCAGACCGGACGTGGATATACAAATGAAAACTTCCATTTATGTACAATGTCATTCTCGTTTAAGTAATAAATAATAGGAAAAAACTACGCGTCAATTTGTATACCTGTTTCGGGTGTTTTGATGTCTGCCAAAAACAAAACAAAGTACCTAAGACATCAGGTGAGGAGACGAAGATTACCTATCCAAATTCTAAAAATTAATATTGTATAAGTTTTTAACAACATGGTAGCTAAAGTCAGTTGAACTCTGAACTCATAACGAATACAAGGAGAAAACGTTTCATAATTGTTTAAACATACCAAAAAAACTTATTCAAAAAATTTAGCTGTTTATTATTTATTTGTGCATCACTAATAATTGAATTTTTTGAAACAAGAAGATTTTCATTTATTTGGGATGCCACACAAGACTCACGTCACGAAACAGCGTGTATAAAGAGAGGTTAATAACTAAGCGATCAAGGGACTGACAAAGAAATATGAGACCAGGACGCTAGGTGCAGGACTTTCTAATATCAATCGGTCAATAAAGGAATACGAGTGACAGAATTGGATCAAGTAATCAGATTAAAGTGTATGTTTTAACATAGCTCCTTTCACAGCATCTTCATGGCTTTAAAATAAACCTAAATATTCCACAAATAATTAATTCGTCCTTCAACCAAAAGGTATCCCTAAATCTAAACTAAATCAAGTCGGTGACCAGAAAGAACGCCGTAAAATTGAAAGAGGTTCCTTGGAAATGTCCTAAAATAAAACGTTATTGCTCTCAGACCATTAATTATAGTAGGCGATTGATGGCAGCCTTAAAAAGTGATGCGAATGCGATTATCTTAAACAATAGATTTTATTATAATGATTATTACTTGAGATTTCGTTTTATTGCGCTAATTTCAAATGATAAGACTGGAAGGTTTCTCGTAGAAGCGGTCTCTAGGGAAGAAACAAATGAATGTGAACGCTAGAGATGATACAGACAAGTCAGATTTAATATTATAAAGTCTTCCTTTTTGATTGGCTTCGAGCATTGGTTTAGATACTTGCATGGTACACACGTAATTGATCAAGGACGATCAAGTTCATCCAACATGTTGGTTGGTTAAGTACAATTTTAAAAAATGTCGCAGACACTAGGAAAATTACAGTACATCATTAGGTCGTGATGCCATTATGAAAAAATAAAGTTAAGACTTTTTGGTTGATTTGATGTGCAAAAGTGTGAATTTGATCAGAGAATTATGAATCCTACCTAAAATACGCATTCATATACAGTTATATAACGCATTACTGTTGTTATATTATCAACTTCAACCCGCTAACTCCTACAAACCCAAAACAATTATAACTGTGGTTCCAGTATGGTCAGGGTTTGTCATACTTTTCTATTGTTAACAGATTTACAGTAGGAACGTCGGGTGCTGGGTTTTTGTTGCTTTGTAAGTTCGTCAGTGCGTCATATTTTCGGTAATTTTATTCTTAGCACCAGATACATTACCTATTTTATTTGTGTGTACTCACGCGATTTATTATTATTATTTTCGGCTGCTTTTGAGTAACTACGGCCAAACTGCCATATTAATTCTGCCTACCTTTCCGTATGACAGAATCTATCATGAATCGTGATAGTCAGAAATAGAATAATATAAACATCCTATAATATTCTCATACTACAAACATGATGTTTTCCTTCAATATTAGTAGGGAATTGATAATGCGTGAGTCTGACTCGCACTACCTCGGATTTTTTAGGTATCATTACTGTTAACGTTTGATAATTGACCTGAATGAAATAAATCTGGGTCTATCCAGGGAACGTTGACGGAAAATTTAACATCTGCCCCAGTGGAGTAAATGTTTTTACTTATTTATTGGATTGTCATAACAGTTTTTTATTGGCAATTATTTTTTTGGCACGTATAAAAACTTTTTCATATGTTTTACGCGATACTAAATAACTTTTAATTGGAAAACGGGGTGACATCTGTTGAGCGGTGAGCGAGGTTGGCGGTGGATTTACAAAAAGTCAGATTTAGATGCTGGTTTTATACAACGTTGTGGAAGTACGATTTCATTGATTCTATGGGAAAAAGAATGCACGTTATATGCAATAATTGAAACTAACATTAATAAGAATAAAATTCATTTTATATTGGCTAAATTACAGTTCAAATCAGTCTTATCATAAAATATTAGTATTCTACCGATGATGATCTTCAAATCGTCATATTCCATAAGGAATTATAGCATATTGTCTTCATTATCCAAAATTAGTCCGTATTACATTGTCAATAGAAAATACTTTCATATAAATATATATTTGAAAAATGATTAGTCCCTCATATTAAGTCGAGTATTTAAATGCTAAATCTCAAACATTGTTTACAACATCAAGTAAGGAAAGAAGGATAAATTCGATAAAATACCTATTATTATTAAATCAAATCAAAATGGTAAGTGAAACAATGCAAACGCGTCGTGACGTAGGTGACGCGATACGCTATGTTTAGGGGCGAATATCCAGGAGGCTCACCTGATTTGGTATCGACTTGGTCGAATTGTTTAAGACGTAAGATAACATTAGAAATTATATCCTTTTCTTGTTAACAATGTCATGCAAGTGAATGTTATTCTTTATGTTCTTTGTATATTAAAAACCTTCTCATATGGATGATTTTATCACTGATACAATAGATTTTCTGCTTAAAAATGAACGAATTGAATTTAATATTCAGGTTGAAGAAAATCGCTTTAAAAAGCAATTTTCTACAAAGCGATTTATTACATAGGCCCCTGTTTGTCTTATCGACGTAAAAATTGATGAAGGTGTAAAGGTGGAAGGTAGATAATTCTTACTTTTTTCGGAACATGGGTCTTATACAAATACTTCAAGTGATTTACTGTTTTCTATTCGTACAATGTAAAATATGAACAATTATTATGTATTGATACTAACGTAAATTTTGAATTATTTAAACGTCTTTTGTATACAAACGAATTGACGCTGGATACGCCCAATTAATTAGGCATATCCGAAGCACAATTTGTAAAGAAATTTTAATGCTATCGTTCATTGACTTACATACAACATTTAAAATAGCGCTTTAAGACGAGTCAACAAAATTGAATTTCCTATTAAACTTTTAAAGCTTTTTCTTGTCTTCGTGAATTTTGTAATCCCTCTGTTTCATCTGCAAAATGAAGTAAAATCCTTTATCCTTCTAACATTTCTTTTAATACTCGCACAACAATTTTATAACAGTCATTTGCTTATTCTCACATTATGAGACATTTGAATTATTATAAAACAATAAAAATAGCCCGTAATCTCTAGGCCAACTATCAGAAAGATTAGGCAAATTCTTCTTAAGGTAAGTAGCAACCAACATAAGGTTCAGCGATGAGTGTCATATACATAAACTAACCGTAGAGTTAACTTTGCGTTAGCTTTGCTAAGTATTCGCAAGTACGATGAAGTTAGGTGATTAATCAAAATCGATTGAGCCAAACACTTAATTCATATTCTTGATGCTTGCACACCGCTCGATAGTTCGAATAGGAACTAATATGAATCCAAATAATATAATTAAAAATAATGTATTTATAATCGTACCACATATACCGTAGATTACGTACATGTCGATAAAATTTATTTGGGTATAAACACCCATGTATCTACATTATTCATACAACTCGATGTTTGAAATGCTTTTCAGGAAGTGTGGTCAACGAAACCTTTTTTATTATGAAAGACTCAAAATTATCGTATATGTCATGAAAGTGTAATTATTTAAGATAATTAAAACACTATAACGTAATATATCTATAGATGTTATGCTGTGAAACTAACTACTCGATTAATTAGCAATTATAGGATCGACAGACCATTCTCTCACCAGACTGTGTTACAAGTCCGTTTGCACCCGTTCCATCAATGACTATTGTATTTGAAGTAAAGATTTTACCAGCAATAACTTTAATACGCTGTCGCCAAAGAAATCAAGATAATTTAAGTAACTCAGATTCTTTATTCAGAGATATTCGTTCAAATATTTCCAATGTAATTTACCAAGGCTGCAATTCTAGATTATTTTATGAAGTCTTCATTCCAGTATTTGAACTTTGATTAATCCCAGTACTTGATTTGGCACGATGGCAAATTATAATCAAATTGGAACACTTTGATGTCTTTGGCGTTAATATTTTTGGACGATATATATGATTATTAGTGAAATAAGACATAAGACAGAAATAGAAGCAGTAATTTGATGTGTAACTTTTTTAGCTCTCAATTTATTTCTGTATAATTTTAAACTGTAGTTCCCACGTGATCTCATTGAGTTTCAATATAATCTTTGAAAAACTTCTACAAGTCTTGTTTAAGTAGATAAGCCTAGATTTCAGTACAGGGACCGACGAAATACAAATCGATGTTGAACAACATTGTGCGTGCACTATGAAACTCTGAGGTAGATCCATTTGCAGTTAAGAGATATAAAACATGTAATATTTTTTTCAAAACGCAGCGAATACCATTTAATTATATTTCTGTCTGCCACTAAAAATCACCAGTTTCAATTGGAAAAGATTTTCATCTTAGTTCTAATTCAAACATTGGTCTCATGTTTCATTTCTATTTATAGGTAAAAAGATGATTTGATTGATGCTTCATAAGCATCTCAATAACTTCCAAAACGTAAAATAATTTTTAATTACATTGCGGTAGTAGTAGCGTATGAAAAACATCACTTATACTTAGCACGAGTTGTGTTACGATTTATGTATCCAACAAACAACTGTTTTTGCTACGAAACCAAAAGAAATTAAATTATGTTTATATATTTATTTCTCAAAAAAGATTACAAAAAATCTCTTAAATGAGTCAAAACATGATCCGCGCTTGCAGGAGGTACCCGTGAGCATTCGCCAAATACCCTCAATATTTAGATAGAACATATTAGTTAAGAAGTTTCCTAAAGACATTCGGCGAATGCACACTTCTAATGGCGAATGCATACTGCTTGGCAAGCTTTTAAAAAAGCTTAGAAGTAAGAAGTTTTACTTTCATACACATGGTAATAAAAGTTGCATCCATCGATATTGTTAATGTCTTTTTAAATACACTTTTATTTTATGAATGAATGAAATATGAAATGAATAGAGAATATTTTATATTTATAATACACATATTAAATAGTAGGCATTGTAACTTTATTTACGGGTCAAGGTAGATTTGAAAAATTACAAAGTGATCGAAATAACAATTTAACAAAATACATTTTCTACTTGCACATCGTTTAAACTGCGATCAGTTTCCATGCGAACCAAGTCAGGTAATAGCTATTAGATATAAGAATAGAATATACTTTGGCATATGCCCAGAAAAAATTACCATTGTGCATTTGGTGACCACTCTCTAATCGCCTTTTATTTTAAATACACTTACTATTATTACTATTAATTTATTAAAACCACGAATCAAATAGGCTGTAGTGCTTAGTTTAATAACGTTTAGAATGTTTGAATTTCTGCGTAACCGATTTTAAAACTAGATGTATAATTTTTGTTTGTCTTTAGTAAATTTAAAATACTTAGAATGAATAAAAGCGAATGGAAGACTCTCAGGGAATCACATTGTGGAAGCTAGTGCACCATTAACTATCATGTGTATACAATACTAAATATATAGATATAGAACATTTCAGAGCGATATTTCATTCAAATCCTCTGTCGCCTGTCTTCAGCCAGCTGGGCAATTGATGAAATGAATCATACGTTACGTTCTTTATATATTTTTAGCAGATTTTTACATAAATACTTTCCTATGTTTATCATAAATTTTGATAAGACCAAGCTTTTTGTTAGCAATCTTTCACGGAAATGAACGTTCTTGTGTAATGACGTCATTTTCACTTGATTGCTTCGAACGTTATATTCATTGAATCAGATTTATTTATTTTTAAATTATCTGTTAAATTATTATAAACTTATTACTCAAATTTGTATCAAACTTGTTTATGAACACAATTACCGTAAAAGCTTGACCAACTTTAATGAAATTTGACATTTGGTAGACAGTTAAGTGTAAGTGCAAATATGATTTTAAATTATAAGACTGAAACATTCTAGTACAGCTCTTTTAGCGTTTTTATTTAAAAAAAATCCTGAATGTACACATTCCCAAGTCAGTACACTAAATAGAACATTTTTGTCAAGATTTATATCTAAGAAAATTTTAAATATATCGAATAGGTTTGCATTTGAAAATGCATTTGCTCGAATTTAGGAATAGCGTCGCTCTATTTACTGCATATGCTAACTCTGTGAAGTGTGCTTAATGACGCTATACGCTCCATTACCATTATACCTCCGCCCTTATTAATTTATTTTACATTAAATGTGAATATAATTATATTATATATTATACAGGACGCATCTCACACACGGTGCGTTACTACTATAACTGATAAACATAGCTACAAATACAATCAACCCAGACCAGGACACATGTTGACCACCACATATACTCACACAAATGTTGAGCGTAGCGGGACTCAAACCCATTGTTCACTATGATGACCATTGCGCCAACCCGTCGTCAAAGATACGTAGCTTCAACAATTCCTTTTATTCCAGAGTGAAATAGTTCTGTCCTAAAACCTACGCAATTTCGAGAATTACAAGTGAAAGGTCCAATTAATTAAATTCCCAATATCTTTCCATTCAATGAAATAAGTAACAAAAATTAATTAGGCTTTAAGCGCAAGCAATTTAGATAATGTCAACTTATGATAAATTAGTCGAGCATGTTGGGATGGGAGAAATTTATTGAGGGATATTTCATGTAATTTTTGTAAATGGCTAAGCTATATTTAGAAATATAAGGGAAAACGTATCACTCGTGGCTATTATAAATATTACTAAGTTTTATATTTAAAAAGCATGTCGTATCGTCTTTGATTCTTTATAAGCATCTACATAGAATAATAAAAACATACGCGTGCATCTGTTAATTCTGTTTAAGTATGATATAATAGTGTTTTAGTTACAATAAAATATTATCTGTAAACGAAGTAGCTGCTCTTTAAGTAATTTCTTCTTATTTAATATATTTACGTATTATTTACATGAGAACAATGATAATATAATTTGAAAGTAACAAAGCATCAAGCCACCATCGTACACTATCAACAAATTTATCTAAAAATTCACAGCTGTTCGAATCCCCTAATATTTCCTTCAGCTTAGACGACTGTTGTATACACTTTATAGAAATATAGCTATCAGCACAAGTTTATAAAATAGCCTATATATATTATATAACTCAATAGCGCCTGAACGGATTTGGCTGAAAATTGTGGGTAGCCGTTTATCCCGTTTTCAAATGTCGATATCATATATCGTACATGGGTATTTTTATTAACGTGGAAACGCGGATAACATTGAATATGGAATATTTTTTCATACTTATGGATTTGTATATCTTAATGTTAAGAGACATTTTCGTGAAAATTAAGTGTTACTAGTGTAAGACTTTCTATACCTACTGAATTAATATGAAGTTAGAAGAAGAGTTAGATCGATTTTTATAGGTATTAAGGCTAGAAGAACTATATCGTGGGACTTGCGCAAATTATAAAACCAAATATAAAGACATACAATACAAATGTGTATTGGCTGACATTTGATAAATGTCTTGAATTAAATGCTACGATAGTTGTATGGCTTCAATTGAAAAGGAAATTAAATGTAACAATACAGTATAACTATAAAATCGATGCTTCAGAGAGACTACGGTTATTGTTTCTTAGTGATTGGCAAGGCATTAGAAATCAATTAATTCAATATGAAATATAATTGAACCTTGAAGTCGCTGTCGTTGGGCAAGAGATAATATTAATATATTTTGATACTAATTCTAATTTTAGAAAATAATTTGCTTTATGTTTATATTTTTATACCTTTTTCTTACATATTTTAGAATATACGCTCTTAGCATTTGATAAACACTTCAGTTATGGATAGATCAGTTGTATGCATTTAATTAATTAATTTGGATTTTTTGTAATTTTGATTGAATGTTATGTATTTAATTTCTGTATTTCTTATTGTTTCGTTTAGCTGTAAATAGGAAGCTCCCAATATAAATCAGGATACTGGGATACCGGAACATAAATGTTAACGTTGTGAGGCAATTATTATTTTTATATTCCGTAACTTCACAATAAATTCTTGGTTAGACACGATTCTCCGAGATTTAAATCTTCTAGGTTATTAAAAGAGTGCAGATTATCAGTGATACTACTATGTATTTTCTTTATTTTACCCTACTCAAACTCGTACCCCTGGCTTAAGGAGTCATCTCTCTTTATATATGTATTTTGAAATTTATTTTGTACAGTAGATGTTTACATTCTTACATATGACCTGCGTTGAGCGTATTAACAATAGTTAATTATTTTTTAAATAGTTTAATCGTTTTTTCGCAGAATGTCTCAGAACCCATCAAAATTATTCAGACTGTATTTAGCATTTACTCCGGTTTTCGTAATGCCAGACTTATTGTTAAATTAATAAACAGATACGAAATATTCCATACAAATCATTCACAGCAAACGCATATTATTTTATCACTCTCTCCAGTCGAGAGGGATTACTTTTACTTGACAGTTTTCTTCCATTAGCCCTACGCATATTTGCAAATTGAGGTTTCATTACAATACTGAGCTCGTGTGCAAATAAGAGAAAAGAGATACCGGCTCCGTGGTTATGTGGTTCATGCGTCAGTTTTCAAGTACAGTTTAATATAATCAAATCTTCTAAAATGTGTAAGTCAAATACTTATATGTAATTTAATCGCCCACTTCGCGTTATATTTCAAATAAATTTCCGGGAAACAGCTAGAATGTATCAACTCTTCCTGCCAAGAAACAAGGAAGTTAACGAAATTATACGAAGTTAAACTGACAGCAATATAAACTTTGTCTAACAATATTTATGGAGTGTTGTGGTGAAACCAAATGTAACTAGAAGTTTCACAAGTAGATATGTTTTTCTTAAATATCTTGCAAAAATACATTATTAGACTTTTATTTTCTGTCTTTTGATAACGGAAAAAGCTCAGCCAAATTCCACGTATTTGTTTGCGTCCACGCAAAGTTCGCCATCAATGTGCCCATTCTGACGAGGTGGCAAACGATTCGGCTATAAAAACTTTTTATTGTGATGAATAGTCAGCAAGATATTAATTGAACCTGACAGAGAACTATAAGCGTTTGAGTTATAAATTGAAATATCAGTTTTAATACAAGTTTAGTTTTACATCGGGTAGCTATGGCAAGAAAAACTTCTGAAACGGTACCCGACATATACCTGCCGACGGGCTTAAAGCTTTAAAGTTTTCATATAGACTCGTTTTAACAAAAACAATGATTATTACTAACGACTCTTTAAAGGTCTATATTTGGTAAATATCGTAATGAAGGTTAACTTAGTTTAGCATACTGAAACAGCTGAACATTGTATAGCATCTTTTAAGAATATATATATAATATTAAATTCGTTTTATTAATTACTTACACTCTCTTCTTACGTTACTCGAGACCATGCCACTAATTCAGTGGTTTCATAATACGCCGAATTAAAGGTTTAGATTGTCAAGCCCCTAATAGAATTTGTGTATTTAAAAATACCAGTGCAAATGACCAATTAAGCGGCCACTTGACTTTGCCCTGACATTTTAATCTCTCCCATATTTAACTTACCCCTCATTAAATAAAATAATGGACGGACAGAATTCCTCAACTACATTGTTTTATTTTAGACTGAATTTTAAGGGTAAGTTTTGTACTGAATTTAGCTACCATATTTAAGTATATATTGTAAAATATGTATCACCTATGTGTGTGTGTGTGATTAAAAAATATATTAATTTTATATTGTATATATATGTAAAATTAAAACTTCCCACTTAGCATAATTAATAATAATAAGTAATAAACATAGTTCTTTTGAACAACGGTTATTTGTTTTCGCGATAAACTTTCGTACTGGAAATATATAATCTACAAATTGACATCATTTTTTTTTACAATCCATTCTTATTTTCATACGATACGCTTAGACAACGCTAGCCTCGGACAATAGTTGCTGCGGGGTATCTCACATATATTTCAATGCGTACTCGCGCAGTAGGATGCCGGTATCCTAGGCAACCATGACAAATACTGTCACCCAGAAAATGGGTAAGACGAATACTCCTTAAGGCCTTATGTTAAGAATTATACGTTACCAGATTATATTAGATAAAATGTAACTACGAATGCTTAGGCCTTAGATAATAAATTCGATTTTCAGGTTTGTATTATGATTGTTTTTATCATAATAAGTAACTGCAACCAAATTACTGGACTTACTCTATAGATAGCTGTTTATCACAAGCGCAGGCAAACTGAAGAAATTAGTTAATTTTCAGCAGCGTGTTCTGCGATGTACGGTTCGCTAGCGTCTTTTATCTATAATAAAATATATAATAAAATAATAATAAATATATGAGGTAAAAATTAAAATTAATATTTATATCTTGAGAAATGTTAAATTAACTCAAATTCATTGCCATATGCAAAACTGAATTTAATACGCGTCAGGGGATTCATGTATTCGTTAAATTCTCAAAACATTTGACTTCAAATATAATTTTGTGATCTAGATATGTTTCGAGAATTAATATAAGTGAGGAGTATCATCTGTATTATTTTTAATTATTCACCGTAAACACGATGAAACAAAGTTCCTTGTTGTATCTTTATCAGGTCATAAGAAATAATAAAGTGTCGAAGGAGATCCTACATAATATGTCAGTTTATCTATATATATTTATTCTTGGATTATTTTTTCAATGAATATTTTATAATTTTATAATCTAAGTAGATATTTGATTTTTTTAATAATTACCTTTGCTTCCGCATTGATGATTCAATGTCTTATACTACTACTATTACGGGATACTACTACTACGTTTAAAAAAAGTAAATTTTTTTCAATATTCTTAAACAGGTTTCTTTTAAATGTCTATATAATCAAAGTGTTTTGGTACATACAAGAGTACTTTTTAATGTGTTTTGAAACGATGTTGCGAATTTTTGCTCAGTAAACTTTACAGTTGAATACTGTATATCCAAATTAGCGGTTTATTTTTTGTTTAAATGTGATGAAAAACCTCATGTTAGGAGGCAGTGGTAAACTGATGACGCTATCTAATGATGTTCTCCAAGTTCGATTTAAATATTTATATACGAGTAGTTGAACACAAGTCTGTTTATGGCATTGTAATACAACATTTCCTTCTGTGGTTTTAATAACGATTCAATAAGACCGCCTTTTTCACTAATATTGCTAGTTGCCTAAGCTACAAAAGTTCTAAAAAATCTGATTTCAGTATCAGATTTCTAATTTTTGAGTATTTATCTATAGGCACACAGGTGATTTAATTTTATCTTTCATATAATTAATAGAATCAGACGTTAATTTGCGGAAGTCCATAGTACAAATCCCAATATACAAGCAATACTCCGCGAAAAAGTCACAACCACTCGACGCACGTTTCGCTCCGACACCGGAGCATCATCGGGATATTGCCTCTACGAACAGCGTTCCATGAGTTTTTCGCGGAGTATTGTTTGTATATTGGTCTAATGGGATTTTTCTTTCATGTCTGTTTTTATTTTGGGTGGTTTATAATATATAGTAATGGTCGTCTTCCGTCGTCTAAAGAATGAAGGTGGCCTTTGCCAAACTGGGGCAAACAGACGAAATTGTCGGTGTCGAAGACTCGCCAGAGTCTTAGATTAAGATAAGTGTAAGACGAAATGTAAAAAATATGTCTGAATAAAGGCTATTATTATTATTACATTATAAGGCTATTATATTATTATTATTACACAGTTGATCAGCCTTTTGTGATACAGGACTCAAATTTTAACTTTTTCAATTTGGGTTATAACACGAAATCCTTTAGTGTAATCAGCGGAATTGAAAAAGTTGTAACCACTTAACCTAATAAAGTAAAATCGTAAAGTTTTAAAGTTTGAACACAAATATCCGATCTTATTTTGCCTCATTGATTTAATCAGGCACTTATAATTCGCGCTTAGTCCACGGGTGTTTATTCTTAACACGTCGTTAAAGTCTCTCAATAAATCTACTCTCGGTCCATATAAATCATTCGATTTTGTCCCATACTATGAAATATTCTACGCACGATCGTGTGTTGTTTCGTAGTTTTTAATAGGTGAAATTGTATAAAGTATATATGCTGCGTTCAAATAGACTAAACAAAATACTTCTACAGAAACTTGGTACGTCCGAACTGTCAAAAACTTTAAATCTTATTGAAGTTTACGAATAGTACTATTGATTCGTATAGTTCTTGTTATGGCACCTCGTATTCAAGATAACTTTATTCACTTGAACTTCAATATTTTCTCACTCTTTAATAAAAACAGTTGGATAAAAGTAAAAGAAGCTTCGATTGATTTGTAAGCGCTAGAAAGTTAAAAAACTAGATGCATAAGGTTAAGGCACCTAATTACCATTTAATAAGGTGCATTGTTAATTAAATTATAATATTCGAGCTAAAAACGTTTCTTTAATGGCGGTCGACATATTATTATGTGCGTGACGTCACACCTAATTTTACTGAGAATATGGTAAATAGTACAACAGTATACAAATACTACTATATAACTCAACAAAAGTTATTTGTTTATTTAATTTTTTTTATAAAGCTGTATTTAGTATCTTAAAGGTACAATTAATTCGTAAAGTTCCAAACTGCATTTGTTCATACCTTTGATGTAAGTATGATAGTAATATTTGATTTGAATAGGTAATAGCAAAGCAAGAATCGATTTTTCTAAAACAAAATAGGTATAGTAGATACATATACATAACTTAAAACCTTTTAATCGGAATATTTTATTTGTATTGTATAGTAATACATTTTAGATTAAAAGAGACAATTAATTAGATGTAGTACATAATGGGCTTCTAAGATACTTCTCACGTATGAAGCGGTGCCAACTAAATATCATTGTTAAAAGGATACCGTCTGTTGGGCGACCCTGATGTTCAGAGTGCAGTAATTGCTGAAATAAAAAGAAACTTTGAAACAAATTGCAGAAGGCAGCCAGGAGAAATGTTAAAGAAAAATTGTCATCATTTTCCATTGTACAAGAAACTATTGAACCTTCCTTTAATGACCTATAATCATTGTGCTTTTATATTTCATGACTCATTTATAGTAATGAATGAGTCAATATTTGTAATTCTCACTTTGTTGTTAGGATAACTTGAGATAGGTACATAGTGGGTTAAAAAATAAGAAATTCAAAAATTATATTAGATATACTTAACTAAAATATATATAAAATACATACGTTTACTAACCTATTTATAGACATTGTATTTAAACGTAATAAGCTTGAATATTTATAACAAATCTGAACGCATAAAAACCAAAACTGCATTACTCCTGTAAGGTACAAACAAGATTAAAAAAAGACTTCATCTTGTTACTTCACCCTTTATAAGTCAACAGTGGCAACAGTTGCTGTGTTGTTAAAGCAGTAAAAAAATATATTTCCGTGAGATAGCATTGTGACAGAAACAAAACATAAACAACTGATATGCCTCAAAAATACTATTCGCTTAACAAGAGAAACCTATAATGCTGATAGCATTAATCTGTAAAATCTATATATGATAAGCAATATAAAATTTCACCAAATATTTTATGACTGCTATAAATAAACTGTATACAAAAATTCTGTTATCTCTCTAGGGAAGTTATCTATCGGGAAAACCACTGACGTGGCTCATACTGAGTACGGGAATAGGCATGGAAATATACCAGAGATATACCAATTAAAGATTCCACTTTTATATTAGGTACCCCTGATCCGCAATACGTCCTTTTATCATAATTGAGGAGAATGATTTCGTCATCGTGAGCGAGTTATAAGTTGTATACAAGTTTTTTAACAGACAGCATGTTTAATAGACATAACTTTTTTCTTCCATCACATGGTGAAATGACACCTTTACCTATCTCCGAGCGTGATACTGGCCACGTACTTTGAATACAAGCAGTAATAATACTAATAATTTCATTATTAACTTTAATTACAGAGATTTCGTTTCTTTTTTCCTCGTAAGTTCAAGCTCGGGTATATTAAGGTTGAACTACACCCTCGTGCCTCGTCGACTTGAATCGGTCAATTTCTCTGTCAGTGTAACTATGTCCTATTGTTTTTATATTTGGAAAAAAAAATATATAAAAAATACATGTAGCTTTCTCAAATTACCCAATTGCTTTAAATATTCCTTAAAATTTGATTTCTTAGCTTATTTAACATCCTGATTCTATTTAAGTCTAAACAAAATAGATGTGGTGTATTGTCCAAGTCTTATTTAATGAGTATTGTAATAACACATTTTTTTGATTCCCAAGTATACAGTACTATGTTATTTAATAAATTTGTAAACTTAATTCATCTAAGATCAATATAAAAAGTGCGAATGGCACTAATTTGGCGCTGCTATAGCTAATTCATTGCCATATAGTGGAGTTTGTTGTAAAAATTATAGGTAAAACTCTAAATTCATCGGTTATGTGAAAATGAACTAGTGACGAAATATTTAAAAAAATCAGACCTCAAACATTGGTCAGGCTAACAATGTAAAAAGAAAAATCAATTAAAAGCTTTATATTTAACAATGGAAAAACGAGCTTTACCTTGTTTAATATAAAAGGACACGAGAGTCCACTGCTTTGTTGAACTGAAAACAAATAAAAGTGGCTTTTCCTCTGCATTTTCAACCCCTTTTATGTAGATTGAAGGGAAAATCCAATTGTGTAATATATTTAAGGAAATTTCGTTTTTTTAGAACTAACTTTTATGCTTCAAAGTACGTAAGTTTTGTTATAAAGATCATTTGAATAAAAACGGGCCCCTTAATCAAGAATATTATATCATCCTTACTGTCCTTTTGCATTATATGAGTCAATACTAATCGTAAGAACTAGGTGGCGTTCTTTTCACATAACGAATAACCGTTATCAGTTGAAAAATATCGGCTGTGAAAGAATACCGTAGTTATTTTTTAGTGTATTACGCATATTCATTATTTCTAATTAAAAATAATTCATGCATAAAAATATTTTAATAAATTGATAAAGTCGAAGATCCCAATACCATCTTGGAACGTTTTCCAAAACTACACTACTCTATGGTTTATTATAGACTCATAGGCGAAAAAAATTTGAGACGTCTTCAGTTTTCACAGTTCGCGGTTGTTGGCATAAATTATGATCTAGCCAAATAATGTAGTTATACTTAATATTATATTACAAACAATAAATCTACTATTGTACCACTTTCCAACCCTAAGTACTATTATTGTGTAATCCCAAAGCGAAGTCTTCGAGAGAAGAGCGTACAACTTTCTTAAAGACCAGTTACTTGTATTTGCAAATCTGCAAAAAACTTTAAATTTGTGATTATTCACTTTGGCCTCTTGGTTTTGCAAGTGTTCATGGCTTTAACTACTAATTAGTTTAATTGCAAGGTTTAAAGTAAATAAGCAGCAAACTTGCATCACAGTATAAGCCCAATTTGTCGAAAAATCTCGATCTCAAATTAGAACTAGGAATTTAGAAATGTAATAGAACATTGAAATTAAATCTGAATAGTTAAATTAAGGGAAACAATAGTTATTTTCATAAAATTTTTACAAAGAAATAATAGTTACATTAAATAACCACTTTTGATACTGTTATTGGACGCTTCTTGAAAATAATAAGAATAATTCCCAAGAGGAATTTCTGGACTAGTTCCAATTGGTTAGGAAAAAGCCAATATTATTTATTACAAAAACGAACAGATTTTTCCACTATTGAAAAAGCAGTATATAATCTATTGGTGTGTGAGTATTTGTGTGCTCAAATAATATCATAAAAATATTTTTGGGAAAGCAATGTGTCTTTTAATAAACAATGAATGAATGTGCTAATCTAATGGCGGAATCGACTGGAAGGTAGGAAGAATATAAGGCCAAGATAAATTTCGAAATTCTATGGGCACATTAAAGTTTTGATATTCAAAATTCTTCTTAGTATTTTTTTATTTGCATTCGAAATTATAAAAAAATGGCAAATGCAATAAAAACAATGAATGTATGGTTTGTGTTTGGATATTTAAGCCTTTAAAAGATCATATCTGATTTTCCGTTTAATTCCAACTACGTCCGCCCTTCTAAAGTTTTGCTTTGAAATGTATCGAAAGACGTCTATCATAGCTATTCGGTTTACGTACCTTTTGACACGTGAAAGAAAATATATTATAATTGGTATTCGAGCCCAATCGATGCAAAAGGAAAATGATGTTGTATATGAAACGAATTCGTTTGATTTTTTAATGAAGAGTTGCCAAGACAGGAACATAAAGGTAAGGTTAGTTTAACTTGCAAATAAAAATAAATCGAGGTCGAAAATTGTATAAAAAAACTGAAATTCAAAAGTTCAAACACTTAAAACGATAAAAACAATTACAACACGACACATTTTTATATATTCAGATTTAAAGTGATTTTGTTACTTTATCTAGATAGCGAAACATTATGCTTTGCTTATGCTTTTTTCCCTCCTTTACGTAAGACTGTCTCCGGTTGTAATTCTCCTGTTATCAGACTGTTATAAACTGCAAACAAATACTATAATGTTTTCGACATTTTTCGGAGCTCGCACCGAGCGATACGTGCTT
Organism: Pontia daplidice; assembly: GCA_963693355.1. Classification (NCBI taxonomy): domain Eukaryota; kingdom Metazoa; phylum Arthropoda; class Insecta; order Lepidoptera; family Pieridae; genus Pontia; species Pontia daplidice. The sequence continues at coordinate 1,707,538 of CAVNZL010000009.1, read as the reverse complement.
ATTTTAGATCTCCAGCATAGCTGATTAATTCTAATTTTGTTTAAGTTTTTCTAAAATAATTTTGTCCATTTATTGTTTAGTTTAAGTACTTTTTTGTGTACCACGACCTTTATATGCATGTTGTGTCGTCCTTTGATAGTATGTTATACTGTAGAATATAATTTGTAAGGTAGTTTTAAGTTTTGATTTGATGTTAGTGTAACGTATGTATGGATGACTTTTTTAAATAAATAAATAAATAAAATAAATAAAATTATGAAAAAATCTTGTCTATTGAAACCACTTACGTAACGCACCTTGAATAAAATTGAGATGAATCAGGCGCCTGGCTATTCATAGAAAAACCAAAAGGGAGTCGGTTCAAAGGGTTCCATTTCAGTATTCGAGCACAAACGAGATACTAGATAATTGTTGAGTGGGACTCAAATATTTGTTAAATTTAGAAGTATTTGTTTTATAGCTGAAACAGAAATACGACTGCTATCTGGAAATCAGCCTTTTAATTATGACTTACGAGATGGTGGTGCGTCTGGTGAAAGACCGACAGCGAAGTCCTTATAGGGTCCGGTTTTTACGAATTTTACAAATATTTGCAAATTTTTGTACACAATCTCATACCATGTACAATTTCACAGATGGTGTGACGAACCCGTAGTTTAATCTGACTGGTATGACTTGGAAGTAATGCCAGTCATATTAAAGCGTAAAATAAACTTTATTGCATTTTGACGAGCGCTCCCGCCGGATCTAAATCCATCAACCGCTGACGCTTTGCATTACTAAACGTAAATATTATTAATAGATATTTCATCTCTAACTTTTATTTTCAAAATATTAAAATATCTATCAATTACATTAAACGTGTATACTTTTAATATAGATAAAGCTTGATTTATCGTAGGAGCAATATTTCTTGGCTGGTCGTAAGGATTATTTCCGTTATTAAAGTTTGCAATGACCAAACAATTGTCGTTAAAATTTGTTCACTAAGTAAAGTTAATAATAAAGTTAATGGTTGGAATATACAGCTTCAAAATGTTCATGTACCAAATTTCAAAATAGTCAGTGGAAAACTAAGTATCTAATGCGCTACGTATACTAAATTCAGAATTCAACTCCTCGATCGAAGGGTTCGAATGATTTCCAATTTCAAAATTTACAATCTCGAAGTATATATATATATATATATATATATATATTCTATTTATGAATTTATACACTACTATAGTATAAAATACCATCGTACCACAACATCTCATATTTCAATCAACCAACCTCTTTTATATCCAAAGAACTCTTCGATCATTATCAGCGTCTTTTGGTGTATATTCTATATTTAAAAGTACTTAAAGTTGTTCTCATTTTTTTATCTTGTTCATTTGTTTAACATCTTAACTAAAATATATATAAAATATTTTAAGTATTTATAAGCTACTATCTGTACAGAAGAGGCTGAATTTGGCCGGATCCCAAATATTTTAAGAACTAGAGGGTTTTTATCCTAACAAAAACGAACATTTTACGAAATCCGATACGTTAACCAAAATTGTCAACTTGATTCATGTATGTGTAGGTACATTTTTTATTTTATCGCTTGATCGCCATTTTGTCTCATTCGTAATCTAATATTGTAATTGCAATTTTCTTAATATAACGAGTGAAATAGACGTCGGTGAATATTTATGAATACTTATACATTATTATTCACATACAGTGGTTTAGAATAACAATCTTCATTTTAATTCTAATATACTTTTATCATTAACCAATTGTTATTAAATTTAAGAAGAATAAGAAGTAAGATATGAAAAGAAGTGATTGTAGGGAATAGTAAACTGTGAGAAAATACAGAAAGGTTCAAATTGTGCTAAACAGGTCATTTGTCGAGAAACGCTTTAGTCATATAATCATGAGGGTCGTAACAACAGGTGTGAAACCGCTGAATCACCTAGTTCATTATATTGTAGCTTGTGTCCTGCTGAATGCTGTAATTGATAGAAAACGTAGAGCTAAGTAAAGAAACAGAATCCTTTAAAGTAAGCTGTTTTATTTTCAGCTTATTATTTACCAAGATTTTTACAGTATTTGGACAGCTGAATTTTTCTTAAACACATTAATTTATTACACTTATTTATGCCCTTATGTGTGTTTAGTAGGTATACAAACACTATCCGATTCAAAATAGAGTCCAATTTTAAATAATTTGTATCATATTTCCCATATTAACGTTTTTGATTCATGATGATTTTTGTTTATTTTTTCGTAGACATAGCAAAATAATATTTTTACTTTTTCATCAGACTATTCTCATTGTAGTTGTGCGAGTTTTTGATAGAAAACGTAGAGCTAAGTAAAGAAACAGAATCCTTTAAACTAAGCTGTTTTATTTTCAGCTTATTATTTACCAAGATTTTTACAGTATTTGGACAGCTGAATTTTTCTTAAACACATTAATTATATAATTACGCTTATTTATGCCCTTATGTGTGTTTAGTAGGTATACAAACACTATCCGATTCAAAATAGAGTCCAATTTTAAATAATTTGTATCATATTTCCCATATTAACGTTTTTGATTCATGATGATCTTTGTTTAATTTTTATTTTCGTAGACATAGCAAAATAATATTTTTACTTTTTCATCAGACTATTCTCATTATAGTTGTGCGAGTTTTATTAATTGTGTATTCTATATATCTTATCATTTTTGTTTCAGAACAATGTACACTCCTACGAGCACAAATGTCTCATACTTTGACGATAATTCAACACTATTTGATAGTGAATACACGCCATATAAAGATCGAGTCGAGACATATCTAGTACCAGTTATTTTTGCTATTATCTTCATAGTAGGCGTGCTGGGAAATGGAACGCTAGTCATTGTATATGTGCGGCATAGAGGCATGAGGAACGCACCAAACACGTAAGTAAACCTTTTTAGATAGCGTAATATTATTCGAAAATTTAGTTAAAACATCCCAGAACTATGTTAGAATTATGTTAACTTGTTAGTTGTTTAACTTTTATATTGTAAACACAGACGGGCACTTGATCCAATCTTAGGCATAGCCCTTTTCCAGATCATATTTCGGGGATAATGACGGCTTTGGCTTGTTCTTTTAAATTAAACTTGGACAGCATACATTTTCGTGATCATTATACAGTTGAATAATGCGCATGGTTAAGAAAAATCTGACGTAGAAAAAGTATATTAAAAATATTCACCATATCGTCATTATCTCTATAAATAAATTTATCCTTATTTATTTTAAAGTGTGGGAAAACTTACCAATGTGAAAAATATACACTTATTTCAATTTTAAATATTTATCTTTGACGGCACATGTATAATACCTTACTTACAGCATGTAGAAGGCTCTACATTTTACCTAAGAGTGTTTATTAATCAGAGTAAAGTTAATTAAATGTGTTTTTTTTTCAAATGTTTCCTGTCTGAAACAGGACCTCAGACCTAAGATTTGTCAGATATTCTATGAAAGCAATCAACCTTCACATTCGAAATATTACGTAGTATTAAAAAAAAAGAATTTATAAAAAAAAGAATAAATATAGTTACAAAAAATAACAATAAAATATTGTTATTTTAATGGCAGAATAAGTTTGACCAACGTATAGAAATAATTTCAGATATAGCAAAAGAATTTATCGAGTTCTTCTCTTGTCTTGAAGTCTTGATGTAGTTATAATAAAGTAATAAAACGGATACCTATAAGTTATAATAAAATGTTGTTAGAAAACTAATAAGGTTTTTTATGTTATTATAAAAGCTATAGCAAAGAAATCAGATGGTCTAATATATGAACTTATACAAAACTTACCGACTGGGTTTAGATAAGATTGCGTAACTTATTACGGCAGGAGAACTGATTTGCCTTTGGGTTTGCTTACAATAATTAAAAGATGAATTATTATTGCTAGGGTGGCATTTCGGTATCTGATAGCTTATCTGTGACGAATCCAAATCAAGTAAGCAAGATTATATTTTCAGTTTTGATAGTTTTCCCCTTTGACTGTGTGACTCTTCTATTGTAAAGTTTCTGATAAGGCCTCAGAACTAACTGGATAATCTGATATCTTGACGACCACTGCACGTTGTCTCATAAAGACGGTAATGGCGTTTATACAATTCTAGACCTAACGTGAGACCTAAGCCTGCCCCTTAAATCTACAGTTTATCATGCTTACTATTAGAGCGTGCCTTTTATATAAAACTTTAGAATACGGGAATTTGAATTAGTACATTATACAATTAGTACATAGAAAAATATTTTTAGAATATATAATTGATACCTTTTCATAGGTTGATAATTTAAGTAATAAATCAAATTTTAATGAATATCTTAACTGTCCGCAACAAAATTGTGGCGGAGTATAACACGCGGTGGCGTTCATTAACGCATGTGAAACCACATACAAGAGTTTAATTCATCGAATATGAGTTTCCATAATTAGTATGCCGAAGAGAGATTCGAAGAAGATAAATTCTGAAGGCCTTCCGCGAAGGCCCTGTATTTTCATTCTAAAATTAATAAAATTATTTTCACATTCCTTGGCTTTGCGTGCATATTACTTTTTATAATTTCTATGAACGTGTGTCTAGCGATGAGTTGTTTGTATTATATACATATATAGGTGTGTAAAAAAACTAATATCATCACGTTGTTTCTGTGTAAGCTATATGCGAAATTTTAGGATTTTCAGTTTACTGTCCAATCCTAAAGACAGTTATTTCAAAACAGACAAATTTTGAGCTTTGTCATTCGAGTACACAAATAAAACTGCTAAGATACAATGTTTTGTCGGTGAAGTCTTGAGAATTATTGAATTATATATTTGCTCCTAATTCATATTTTTTAGGTATACAGAAGAAAATACTTAGTATAACGATGGATATTTTTAGTATAATTTAACAGCGCTATGTATATAATTTTACAGTCAGTATATCCATTTTAGATATAAAATGTGATATAAAATATAATAAATATATAGTATGTGATAATAAATATATAGTAAGTAAGTAATATAACATGATCTCAAACAAATAAACTTAATTATTTATTAGTATACAATTAAAAATTTGTTAGTAATAATTTATATGCTAGAAATATTATAATAATAAGTCAAATATTTTAACACTGTAAGATTTTTTACAATGTTACGGGGTTGAAAAGGTTATGGTAGGGCCTTGTCTTGCTCGACTTGGTGAGAGCGGGCTCAGGGTCGTAGTTTATAAATTTTATGAGATTAATCTACGTTAAATCAGTACAATTGTACAATCACTACGCCTGTAAAAATAATGGAAAATTTAAAAAACATGGCAACTAAACGTTAGTACTTAAATTTGAAGGAAAATTGGATAAGTTTGAATTAATTTTATCCGACAGACCACTTCTAAGCGTCAAAGTTGAGATCATTGCAAAGTTGCTCGCAATGATGTTTTTAAAATGTAAAACCAGCTGTCTCAGGATTTCGGACTATATTGAAACATTAAGTTGAAATTCTGTCTCACTAGTATATTCATTTGAAAAACTAAATTGTTAAAATATTTTTTTTATAATGCCAAAAGTACTGAAGAATCTTAATCGACATTACTGTCGATTAGCGATAATGACCGGTTTATTGAACCGCGTCTTGGGATCTGTATAGGTCAGTACATACAAGTGATAAATTAAACACAGACATACATGACGTAATAAGATGTATTTAAGATTAGGATTAAATAGATAATTCAGAACTAATCTTCGGAACTATTTCTTATATTACACTATTTCTCCAACTGTCTTGTTGTAATTATTTCGCTTTGTGGAGCACATTAATGAGTTTTTCGACTAAAATGTAGTCTCGATACAATTACACTAAAATATGGTAATAAACATTTTCCAGCTGCGTTTGTATCTTCAAATTAGAATTGCAATGAGTGGACGATTATTTTAATAATTGACGAGGTTAATCGGCGAAATATTACGTGGAATATTCAAAATATTATTGAAATTCTTAAATTATTGATCATATTGAACTTCTTAACGTTGATTTTTTGTACAATAAATCAGATACCAAAAATATTATAGAATATTGTTTATGTCTTATAAAATCGATGACTTTCGCAAATAAATTATATTAATTCATTTCAAATATCAATATCAGATTTGTTCTATGAGTATTAGGGAATCTTGATTTTAATTAGAAGTAATAAATATATATTATTTATTGTTAAAAGCCATATTATCTAAATCCATTTTATGTGTTTCATTAATATACACTAGCAAGCACGTCGACAAAAAATAATCACTTTATAATTAAAGTGAAATATAAAATGTTGGTAAATATTAATAAACAAAATTCGGACGATTGGAAAATGCAAAGAAAAGAAATAAAAAACAAAGTATAAAACTCCTTCGGATTTTTTTAATAATTTCAAAAAAATTTCTTTCAACAGGTATATATTTTCCCTCGCACTGGCAGATCTTCTGGTCATTCTGATCTGTGTCCCTTTCGTCTCCACAATTTACACTTTGGAGTCGTGGCCTTGGGGAGAGGTGATCTGCAGGCTCTCTGAAACGGGAAAAGACATCAGCATTGGCGTGTCTGTTTTCACATTAACTGCATTGTCAGCGGAGCGGTACTGCGCTATTGTAAATCCATTTAGAAAATTACAAGTAAGTATTAATGAAAATAAGATCGGATACTAAACTTCTCTTTACATAATTTATTGAATAATATTGTCTATTGTTTGATCCGTTACAATGACTTATCACTTTTTTACGTACTTCTTATAAATGTCTTGTAAGCCTTAACACTTAGCAATGGAATTAATAATAAAATAAATCGTTATTTATCACCCCTAACTACATTATTAATATCCTGTTAAACCTAACAAATTTTAAATTAAGATGGAATGCGACACTCAAATAGCATCTAAAATTATTCAGTTAAAAGTTTGTACTAAAAAAAATAACATTCAATACGATTTCTTTTATTTCTTTATATATATATTTGCTTAAGAAATTAATTACAAATCTCTTACATAAACAATTAGACACTGAATTATAGCTTATTACAATAGCAATTTGAAAGAGATATGTGACTATATATAAAACGGTATAGCCCCAAACCCCGTATGGGACTGAAAATGACAATATGATTTGCACGGACTGTATCAGATATGGAATAATTGAGACAGAAAATGTGAGTGAACGAACATCTCAACACTGTTATGTATTCATCGTGGTCTCATTTCAGTGGTACATAATTAAGGTGATATCATTTTAATAAGGAGTTTACGATTAAAATTATTTCATTTTTTTGAGTTAATCTATTTTATCAATCGATGCAATTTACCACTTTTAATATTGTGTAACGTTTGTTACAGTTACGAAAATTGCCTCTAGTTTGCGCTACATTCATTTGGGCGGCCGCTTTGCTGTTTGCGGCTCCAGCAGCGATATTTTCCAACACCTCGACAGCACATATTCATAACAATGTCACGATCCTCTATTGTTCGCCGTATCCACCTGGATGGACAAATTATCCTAAGTATGTAGTCAGTATTTAACCTACGTTCTGAAAAGTGTTAAAGATATATATAGTTTCTTTTTGGTATAAAATAAATTGCTCCTAACTAATACACTAACTGATAGCATAAACCACAGAAGTCAGAAACTTGAAATTTTGGGTCTTATATTAACATAATTTCAAATTAATGTCATGAACTTAAGCGCAAAGCCACAATCAATAGGAATAAGTTAATATTATATTACCACTAACACCCTATATTACGTGTGACCCTCTAACTTTATCTGAAACGTATTCTTGTTATCCAAATGCGTTTCTTACATACCTAAAAAGCAAATAATACGTATTAAGTCGAATAGAAAAACTTGGCGCCTACATGAAAAGCCTACGCAATTTTGTCTATTCTATAACGCTCGTAAATGAACAATTTTTCTAACCTTTGTAACTTTGTAGAAACAATATCGAAAGATTTTCTTGCTTGAATTATTATTAAAAAAGGACTTTTAAATTATATACTTAAAACATACATATGACGTATAAGACAAGGTAAGGGTAAAGACATCCGTAAAACTGCCAGCTGCTCATGGACGTCGGTAAGGATTTTTCTAGACTTACTTAGGCTTTTCTCATCACATCTCATTAAATAATATTTCAAGCATAAACTTGTAGCGTGAAATCAAACAGAAAATTATATACTTATATATAGTCATAATAGAGAACAGTCGGGTGAATAAGAACTCCATCGTAAAAGAATGTGGTACCTATACGATACTCGAAAGTTATTCACTGCCTTTTTTGCCTACTAAAGGGTATAATCGATACGAGTTTCTTTAGAAACTAAACGGCTTGAATTGCGTCGCGTTGCGATAATGCGCCAGGTATGATCGTAAACGTATGGTTTATACGACGGGGTCCCTGGATGCAAGTGTGATGCCAGGATACCCACACCCTAAATAAACAAGTTTATGAACACGATTTTTAAATATTTGTTATAGGTGGATGACATTAGCGAAAGCCCTTATTTACTACGCGTTGCCACTTTTAGTCATTGCATTCTTCTATATTCTAATGGCTCAAAGGCTGTTGGCCAGTACGAGAGAGATGCCAGGCGCATTACACGCAGGTCAAGGGGAAGCACAGGCAAAGGCTCGAAAATCTGTGGCGTGTATGGTCTTGATATTTGTTATAGGTAAGTTTCATGAGCACTCTGCCGTAAGCGTCGATTGTAATTGTGACGTTAGCGCCAGTTATTGTCAAAATCAAGTATTTTTGACAATAAGACATTAGTTATTAGGTATAGCATGCGTAGAGTCTACTTATGACGCCAAAACATCATAACCATAGTTGCTTTATAACAACAAATTCACATCAAAATTATAAATGGGCTGTTACAATATGATTTAATATTCATAACGTATGTTACTACAATAAAATCCAAATTATAATTAAATTCAATTACAAATGATGTTTTGTAAGAGGTATTGTCATATTGAGACCAGAACGCGCTTAGAACCCGTATTGTTTTAAAGACAAAAGGTAGGAATATTGATAGTAGATTGGTTATACTCCAATTATAGCCTACTTGATATAGGCCGGTCGTAACAAATGGAGTAATAAATTAACTATTAAAATTAGCCTGTGTATGATATGCTGTGTTTTTTTTTTAAATTTGGTGAATTTTCAATGATCTAGACACATATTTATTCACCAACATCAAATGAGTCTGATAAGATTTTTTATATTCATGCGATAGTTTATTAAATGTTATAAATGTGGAACATTGATGGATGGTATTACATAGCTAGTGTATAATTTATGAATGCACCTAAGGAAGTTCGTTAGTTTCCATTTATTGATTGTTGACTTTGTTACAGTGTTTTTCATATGCTTCCTACCATACCATGCGTTGGAAATGTGGTTTTACCTATCCCCAACTGCACAAACTGACTATAACGACTGGATCCACGCAATGAGAATAATGGGTTTCTGTCTTAGGTAAGGTCTTAGGTTGGTTGTCAAATTTCGCTGTAGGGAAATTCTCAAGTAATTTACATTTTAACCCCAGTCAAAACTTTGATGCTCTTTTAGGAAGTTAGGGAGATGAAACGCTTAATGCCAAGACTGATTAATATTTTTGGTTATAAGAAAACAATTACAAAGTTTTCCTTTGTCGAACAAATGGCTGAGTGTTTCCTTATCACTGTCTTGTAATTGTTCACGTATTATTTATTTGTTGGAATATTTATTGCACGATACATTATTCAGAAAAAAATCTTATTTCTAAAGGTTTGCACCATTTTATTATTGCGGAGCTTTTAAAATGTAGGTACTATTAAGATACTTGGAAATTAATTAAAATATAATGTCACGCCAAGACTTCTTTAAAATAATACTTTCGTTTAATATAATGTTTCACTTAAACAAGTAATTAATTATTTTGGAACAATAAAAAGTTAACCTTAAAACACAGAGATATACTGTGGGGTGCTTTTTTGTAGCTTTTAAAGGCGAACATTTTTAAAAATTTAAGCGTATTTTTTTCCGTTTACTCAGTGAACGAAACGTGCCTGAAGGTCTGTAAATAAAAAAATAATCCCGGTTTTGCAAGATTATTTATTCCACTGGAGCACCACTTGTAACAATAGTAGTGATATATATACTTGATCGATAATAAACGTAGGTCTCGAGACATTCAAAATCAATAAACAGACCCTTTATCTTTATAATGTGAAGTATAGTTATATGAAAAATAAGAATTTATTTATAAGAATTACTATTAGTTTTTATTGTTTCCTACTTAATGTCACAATAATTTTCTACGCCTGTCCGCTTACTAAACGAAGGATGTGACATTGCGTCAAGACAATTTTAATGTACATTTAAAAAATATTTTCTGCTATAATACGCCTGGCTAAGAGAGGTTTATTATGTTTGAAAAGCCTTCAGACACGATAGCTGCAATGTCAATGATTTTGCGAATTGATTCCGAAAAAGCTTGACAGAATCAGTCTCACAGTTGACAGAGTGAATCATCTCTTGGCAAACAAAATAAAGAATTGATCACCTTTTGAACATGTAAGCAACTACCTATACGGCAAACTTTGTAATGCATAATGTTCGTCTAAGCAAAACGAGTTCGACTTTTCTTAAAATAGTAAGAATAAATAAATAAGATACTAAAACCGTATTTTGGAGTTTTTGGAATAAATATTATATTATTATCGTATTCCTACAGTATTTTAATTCTTTCTCATCTTGCTAATCCATGTTAATTAAGTCATCTCATTGCGGAAGCGTCGGTTTCCGGTCTACACAAAATATTTCATAAATTAAAAAAAATATATATTTATAAATGTTTCAAAATATATTTTTAGGGCTATTCACTTTTCTTTAGTGTTAATATAACAAACTCGCTTTATTTCCACTCAAAACATAGAAAGTGCGCAATTCATTTTAATAAGATTTTTATCAATATAATCAGTACATACAATTGATATGCGTAAAAATCTAATACAAATGGGTAGAAGGCTCACCAGTACATCTAATTTAAGAGACGGAGCCCTACGGGTAGGATGAGAGGTTCAAGTTGGTGGAATTTTCTCAAAGCTATCGGGCAACCTCACCACGATAATTAAGGACGGATTAATTTTTCACGGAGGTTTCGCCCCATTGAGAGGACACGAGAAATAAACAAATACTTGTATTTATACAAACAATATTAAGAAATGTAATTCATGTTTAACAACAATGTTATCATAAATAATTATTACACATTCGCACAAACAAAAGATTCCTCTACGTGAGCTGCCGGTGTATTGTGCACTTTCAGCAATAAAATTCAGATCTTCTAATGATATCGATTGAGAAATTTTATTTATTTATTTAATACTTTATCACACATAAACATAGTTTTGAGATTACAATATTAAGAAATATACATAATGTGCAGAGGGTGGCCTTATCGCTACTAAGCGATCTCTTCCAAGCGACCCTTTTCATTGAAATATAAGCAGGATTATAGGGAAAAGATTCTGATGAGCCAGTATAAATTAAGTTTAGCCCCGTCCCGTTAGAATATGTCCAAAAAAAAAAAATTTCAGTGAGATGTTATTTTTCAACTCATAGTCAGTTGGAGATTAAGTCAGAATCCACTGTTTAATTTCTTGCGTAAATTACTTTCTGGAAACTCAATAATAAAATCGACTTTGGAATATGACATACCAATCTCGTTCGATTCGCTTTATCATTCGGTATTGTTTAAGCAACAATTAATCAATTTACAAAAAAGAAGACTATTAAGTCTTACGATAGAAGACTTAGACTTAGAAAAAGTATTCCTTTACGTTATGTGGACGGTTATTTTTATCACGAGTGAAATCTTAGGTAACAAAAAGACTAAATATTTTTATTGCTCACAGCTTTCTCAATTCATGCGTGAACCCAGTAGCATTGTACTGCGTGAGTGGTGTCTTCAGACAGCACTTCAATAGATACCTATGCTGTCGACGTGGCGCTCTTCACCCAACCTGCAGCTCTAGGTTGTCAAGGACTGCCATTTGTGAGACATCGTTTAGGAGTACGCAGCGGCTTCGATGTAATAGGTAAATCAAAAGATTCTTTAAGTCGATAGAATATTTATCATACGAGATTATAGATATCATTTTATATACAAATGCGACCATTTAAACAAATTGTGGAGTCAAACCAGTTATATTGTGTCAATATTGTAATTAAACTCATTTTTTATCTATAATGACCTGTTGTAACGCTTATAAAAAGTAAAATAATGTTTGCAACGAATATGTATGAGAGATGTTAATATTCTCTTTGTTTCAATTGTAATGTTTCAGTGGATAATCATAATATAAAATCAACTCCATATCCAAGTCTAGCTAACTACGTTTCATACAAATATAAAAAAAACCGCAGCTTTTACGAAATTACTAACACTTGTAGCAGTGGTTGCTGGAATTACAGAAAAGTTGACTGGTAGTGCCACTGATACATTTATACAACAGAACACACTTCGATTTCGTAACAAAAAACTCAATTTCAAACTAAATATAATTTCCCAACTTCTTCATAGTTAATGTATGCAAAGCTATGCAACTCGTTGATTGCAGATTCTTTTAAAATAAGGCAAAATCCTTGCGCATTCAGCATTACCTGCACGAACTAATTGTAGTATGACTTCGTCTTTGATAAATGTCCTACAATTCACAACGATTTCTATGCGAAGTCTATTTTCTATTATTATATTAATATTATCATGTTTTTTTCATTACAATGTGCAGAGCTACTCTTTAAAACTGATACCGACTTGGCTATTACAATTGTCTCTTATAAGTCTGCGCGGAACTGGCGTAGCGTTGCGAACTAATTATAAAATTCGTAAAAAAAATGCACTGAAGTATCAGTATTGCCAACATACCAATAACGTAGTTTAGCACGGCAACCTTACTTTTATGACGTCATATGACGCCATCTAACTACATCTACCCTATTCCAATATTCTTAGCATGGAGTTTCGTGATATGAAAACACAATGCTAATTATTAACACACTCTGTGCAATGAAAGATTTCCTGATGTACTGTCATTTCCCTTGTACTTTTTGTTGAGAAAGGAAATTAAGCAGATCCTTTTATGTCTCGTTACGTCTCAACTGAACAATTTTGGTTAAACTTTCTTGAGTAAAGTTCTGAAGATTCAAAACTTGTTGAGCGTTACGAAGCGTTGAATTAATCTTTATCAAATACGGGTAATACGGATGCATTTGAGTCTGAATTGGATCCGTGATTAAAAATGACTGTATTGTAAATTTTAAGCATGTGAAATTTCACTTAGGAAGATAAAATAATAATAATTTTTATTTGCACTGATTGTAGTCAAGGCACAGGTGTGAGTCAGGTAGTATCCTCATATTCCGATTTGACAATCAGCCAAGTTATATTCCGTCAAACATTTTCAATCCAATGAAACATTTTTTTTGCTTTCTCTAACGATGTTTATAGTTTACAATAACGAACATTGAAACTAAGCATATGAAAATAGTTAAGGACGTATAAAATGTCATAAATTAGCCAAATAGTATAAATTGAAATTTAAATGTTTGAATTCATCTTCAGTGCGGTCCAAAATTAATAACCACTTCCCACACTATCCCCTCAGGGATGTAGTACACTTACACAGTGATTATCTGAAGATTAAATTCATACTGATAAATATCTCAAACAAACCACATATACTTTTATTTATATATTGTCAACAGGAACCCCACCGAGAGCGTTGTAATCTCCAACTACGACTACGGAAGTAAAAAGAAGAATAATTTAATATCCAGAAACAGTGATGGTGTTACAATCATGACCATCAGAGATTCCAATGATTTCCTCACCGACGTCAATGAAAAATGTATTAACAGATAAATTATTTTCCATGTTAAATATATATTATTATATATTAAATATATGTTATTCCAGTAGTGGTTAACATAAATATTTTTAAAGAACGAATTATGTTCCACATTTCTTAAGTTTATATAAAATTAGGTTGAAGTTCAACAACAATATAATTAAAGATGCTTGATGTCGCACGATTTTACAATCGGGACTTTTTATCACAGCTAATAGTAACAAATTTTTGATTTTTGTGGCCTCATACTGGCTTGAATTTAGATAAAAAGTTCTATCATGAAATGAAACAAAAATTGTATTACATCTAATCTAATATCGAATATCCCTGTCTCCTTTTATCAAAATGAAAATATAAATTGGTAGAAAGAGATAAAGATACAATAGCGTATGCTACTTATGAAGCTAGTCAAACTGTATTGGTTAGAATAAATATATAATTTATTATCCTACTAGTAAGTACTTGTAAATAAAAATAAATAATTTAAATTATCTTTAAAGTATGTAAAGTTCTGTTTAGTTTCTTCATTCCATGTCTCAATGTGCTATTAGGTATATATAATATATGAGGAAATTATTATGAGGGATATAAAATTTCTAACAAAATAAGGAAATACTTCCAAGTCATGTACGTATGTGGCCGAGATTCCGAAAATTATCTCCATCCTTATCTTCTATTCTACGGTCTTATATTGTAAGAAATTTTAACAAATAAATATGTCATTAAATCAACGCAAACGATTACTTCATACTGCGTCTCATAGCTATTAAATGTTTTGTCCAAAATACGCACTTTCTAAATTTCTCAATATAAATATTTTCATAGCAACATTTTCTCGCTATTTTTCGATGTCATGCGATGAAAGTAGCAGCTCTGGTCAACCATACCGTCTAAATTAAAAAAAAAATAAGATCTTCCTTACGACGAAGCCAAGACAAATTTTTGCCGTTGAAAACGAAAATATTCGGCAAATATTGTATAACTAATTAAATCATATGTACGTTGTATACCTGATAGCTGAACATGTTTAGTGTATATAAAATCCATGTAACTGTATTTATATTTAAGCGAAAAATATTCATGTAAGTCTACACATTCAATAAATTTTCAAATAAATGTTAATGTTTCAATAAAAATCGACTTTCTCTTGCGTATCGGTAATTGGCTGGGTCTGTTTCGAGAGTATTTTAATTACTTTAGAATATTCTCTAAACCCATATATGTGAACTCTTTTATATCGGCTAAAATTCTATTAATAAAAAACCGGATTGGTATATTTAGGTTGTTGAATCAGAAATGATGAATAACTTGAGGTTTTCCTTCAAGTGTGGTTACGATATTTATAGTAGGGAAATTGTGACTATTGACATAAGTGACACATTCGTACCATTCACTATAAAACTATATTGACAGTTATTTCGATTATTATTATGTATAATATTATATGAACAACTGTAAAATTTATGATTGTGAATCTATACATAGTCCAATTACATTAAGTGGAAATTATAATCTAGTTATTTAAAAAAAATTGTGGATACCCAATTTTAATATACTATATCCGAGCTAAGTCAGGTGAAGGTAATGATTACCTGTTAAATAAATTCACAAAACAATCTTCTGTCTGATTACAAACGAAAAAAACAATTTTCCTTAGGTATATTATGTTAATAAAAAAAAGCTCCGCATTTAATCTGTTGTAATGTGATCTCTTGAAATGTGATCGGTAATCAACAAAACAAAATCGTTGTACATTCAACTATTTTCTTTACGGTGTCTTGATTAGCGTGAAGTACATTATTTTGAATGTCCACTTATTATAATCTACTCTCAGAAATAGTCAGTATCCGATTTAATTAATGAATAAATAAAATTGAGGGATTCTGTTTCTTTCCTTATTATTTGAAGACAATGAAGAGAAACAATTTAAATGCTGTAAAATGTGAATTAAATATACATATTACAAAAATAATCACTTTCTAATTCTATAAGCTAGCTACTAAAATTTCCATACATGTTCCAAGAACTGCGCAGGCAATCTCGTTAGCTGCCAAGTATATAGCAATGAATATACAAACATTGCAGGTGATCATCGTTCCTAGAGTCTGTGGTAATTTGTTCTATATCAGTACTATAGCAAAATATTTAGATAAGCTATGTATTTCTATGACGCAAATACACTCGAGTAAAACGGAACACTTACTCGTTACTGTATTTATCAAGTGCACTTTTTCGTTTAAATTATAATAACGAATTATTGCATCGCATCGCAAAATGACCTTCATCAAAATTGTACCTAAAGAAAATACTATTTACGTAGTAATAGATAGGGCAATATTAAAATCGTGTGGACAGCAGAACATCATACTAAAAAAGACAATGCATAAATTTGCAGACACAAAATCGTTAAACTGAGATATGCTAATAATATTAAATTTAAAGTTTTGTTTATTTGGTTAAACGCGCTTATCTAAATGATAAGCATATAACAACTTACAATACTAGCCGAGATGTAATGAAATTTTTTTTCACAAATGTTAAACTTTTTCTTTTTCACAGGTTCCGGTAGGTAAACAGAAGAATAAGAATTCGAAAATATTAATTTATTTTACTCTAATAGTTCTAAAAAGAAGTCTACACTACATATCTCTGTATTAAAAGGTCTCATTAGAAGCTTTATTATAGTTATGCTATAGGTTCTAAAACACAATAATATATTTAACAAATTTTAACTTCGAATAACATTTCTCTTGACAGCATTTGATTTCAACGAATAACTTAGGAGATATATACTATATATGTGCACTATCGGTTAATATTTTGTTAGATTATAATAATCATTCGCAGACGCTACTTGGCCTCTATGCCCTGAATACCCCCACATCAAGTACGTATTGCTCATGCGTGAGTAGAAAATCTAGAGAAAGTTCTGTTAGTCACCGAGTAATAAATAATTATATTACCTTTGCGTATATTATCTATATTGTAGAGAAACGCAACTAAATGATCTGTCATTCGCCAAGGCGTGAAATAACCTATTTCGTATAGTGAGCTGGCCCGATTCATATAGTATTGGGTCTGTGGTTGGAATTACTCTCCAGCAAACCACAACGAATATCCGTTTAATACCTTACCGTCTTGTCAATGTTGCGAAGGGTATTTCTCAGTAATTTAATATGGGTGTCGCGTTTTCAATCAAAGCTATTGATAATGAAAAGAGATGCTTAAAAATGTTATTTGCGCTTCTTTTATTTTGGCACATACTTGTGAAGTTTCACAAGCTTGGTTATATTTGTCTATAGTTCCATGGCATACAATTTTATTTAATATATATAATTTCAAAAATGGAATCTTTTTTAATCGATTTACCTCTACGTCACAAACAGGTGTACCTAATTATCATGTATTATTCTTATAATCTGGCACAGATTGTACCTACGGTTTAGTCAGTTCGGTTTGTTATTAATAAATATACAACTTTTTATATATAACTAAATGGTTCCGATTTAGCGGTACCAAAAATATTGAATTTCTGTGGTGTTATGAGAGTTCAACGATATATCATTTTATATGGTGAAACAATAGTGTTAAAATAATTACGTTATTCTTTGTTAGATGGTCTAGTTTAGCTGCGATTTGTTTACGTATAATGGCGACACTCACAATGGATGGCATCTGGGTTAAAAGGTAATATTTTAAATGAACTATGACTATCTCAAGCTTAAATGAAAAACATTCTGTAGCCACAAATTTTGTATGTACAGGAATTTCTGAAGAATTGTTTCCCTATTTGCAATATTTTTCATGAATTCTCTGCTTATGTAGTAGCTATAATATGATACTAAAATATGACTAAAGTATGAAATATGAGAATCATAATAATTTTTCCGTTTAAACATTTAGCTTTCGATCAAATAATCGGCTTGGCTGTATAAAAAGGTTGGAACTCGATGTTATCATATAATGATAATCATTTCAAACGAATTTCATATTTACACGACCAAACTTTCATTAGAATATCGTTAAAAACTTTAATCTATTTCATAAAATGAACAATTCCAACGCTCTACAAGGACATTGAAATATCCAAATTATTGTTTTTGCGGAGCGTTGTGTGGTCATCACAATAATTAGTGGGTATTGTGATAAACATTTGAAATAATTAGCAATCTTTTATATCCTTAACAAGCTGTTCCTTGCGGTTTAACCCGCGCTAATAAAGAGACGCGTGTATTTCGTAGCACGTGATCATTATATTGTAATCTATTATAAAGACGACGTCTCGTATAATATTCATTAAAATCAATTGTGATTACATCTAACTTTGTTATTTCTTCAAATAATATAAATGATAAAAAATATATTTTCTGCTTCACGATTAATGACACAATCAAATATTAACATTTATATGTAATAAACGTTGAACAAATGTTCGTAGTGTGTTTCAAAGATAACAGCGTCACTCATCTATTTTATTATTATTTATTATTATTATATAATATAATATTTAAACAACGTTTGCCGGATCAGCTAGTATTTGTTCTTGCCATACATGTGATTTCAATTTTCAATTAATAAATATAATTAAAAAATAGAAACTAAAAATTATGTCTACCCTTAGCCTTACCTTACATTTAGGGGAATGAAAAATAGACGTTGACCTACGCAATACGCTCACAAAGTTTCATGAGAATCGGTCAAACCGTTTTGGAGGAGTTCAAGTTCGAACACCGTGACAAGAGAATTTTATATTTATGGTGGAATGTTGAATATACTCAAAGTACTGAACTGACTATAGATTTTTAATATCCCATGAATCTTAAACGTTGCTAGAATTCTGAATTTCATTTAAATTGGTCTGACAGTTTGCGACACTAGCCCGTATAAGCAAATTAACAAACAGGCAGCAAAACAAGAAAATTGAAAAAAGCTGGATGTGTACGATACTTCTGCTTTTTAATCTATAGTTTTATTTATTATTATAAGTTTGATGATATAAAGCCACAGAGGTACTCAATCATAATGTGCTTTAAATTGTATATAGTTTTTTCAAAGTACGTTACACAAAAGATTTCCTCTTTAAACCATGAGTGTACTTCTAGACGAAAAAAAGAAAAAGTCTTTAATTACAAACAGCGTAATTTAACACACATACACATTGTACAAAAATTAGTTAAATATATACACTACTTCAAACATACTAAGCAGTAATTCAAAGCAAACTAATGCTTTATCAAGATAAATTATACAAGCTACTATCTATATTGAAATTCCCGATTCGGGTACGCCGCAAACCTTTATCTTACAGATAAAATATCCTACCAAAATAATGTTTATTTTACGTTTAGTTAATCATTCTTAGTCAACCAGTAACCACACAGTAACAATACATTCAGTGGTGTTATAACCTCAAGTCGTGCGCTCAAACTCTGATACGTGGACTTTTATGAATGCCTAATTTATGTTTGCGGTATGATCTCACTATTTCTGATATATCTCAGACATAAGATTTTACCCTTCACCTCGTGAGTTTGTTCTTGTCAAATTTATATTGAGCCTTATGATTCGGTATTATTTGATCGTTTGAACTCAGATTGTAACATCTGCATGCATACAAGAGCTGACAGCATTTCCTGAGTTTTTATATAGGCTCAATTTCATCTAAACTTCCTTGTACGTAAAATGTAACATATATCAAATAAAATATATTTTCAAAGATATAAGGGGTAATACACAGGTTTATGATTGAACAAATGTGCCCACGACAAGCATAGATTAATTAAAATCGGAGTTGAGTTTAAAATAAATATTTAACTAGGTTTGCAATGCTATTTTAATTCCATTTAACAATTAAAGGTCAGATAATTATCTCAAGAGTCGTGATCTGAGGGTTTTAATCGTGATTATTAAAAGACGTCCTTAAATGAATCATAAGAGGATTTTCACATTGTTTTTTTTATTTCAACTACCAAATATTTTGTTAGAATTAAAATTATATGACGTTTATATATATTGAAATTTATGTACCTGTTTTTGTAACATTATTTAGTATTAGAAATACTAAAATAAATATTTATTCAGATAATACCCGTTATTTATACGAAACTTTGAATATTATATTTTTAGCGACATAATATCTGAAACACGATTATCTATAAAGCCAAGGCGTGAATATTTCCACAGACCGCAATACTTAATCTTATTAATATGTATCAGTTTAAAGAATTCAAAAACGACACCAATTCATCATAAATGCACCCATTTAACTTGGACTCGTTGTGCAGTTGTTTTACTTGTGACTAATGGTTCAAGTGGAACTGGTTGTGACGTGTTAGATTACGTCACTCTTTGGACAGATGAGGATCCCCGCATACGTAGCACTCTGGGTGATACTGGGTTTTTACGCTGCCTTAATAACAAATAGAGTGGAATGTGCATTTTCTTTATAGGTCATGGTTTTTCTTTGATAAGTTAATGAGTTCTATGCCATAGACATAAACATAAGTTGTGTTTGAAATTTTATATATAATGTTTTAATATTTTCATTTGTTTGGGTGGTAATCGAGCGCATCGGGAAATTCAAGTATGACTCCGTTTAATTTAAAAATGTATAAACAAATGTTCCATTTTAAATATTTAAAAATACAGTTGTTATATTAATAAATTATTAAATTTTACAAAATCTACTAAGTGGAGTGTTCTTTTGAACTGTTTGGGTTGATCCCCGCTTCATCGTTCCATTATCGTACAAGCCATACTTACTCTGCATTCCATCCGCACCATCTCGATGTATTGAAGTTCATTTCCCTTTCCAAGGCATTTTCTACTGCGAACAAGTGAGCTGTGGAATGGACTTCGAGTGGAGGTCTACCCCACGAGATACGACCACCAATTTTTTAAAATGATTTGTAATCCTTCCTTAACGGCCGGCAACGCACTCATTAATGGGTATTTATGGGCTGCGGCTGTTCCCGCTTAGGCCACCCGCAAGCTCGTTTGTCGTCCTATTTTATAAAAAAAAATCTGGATAAATAAATATACGATTACAATTATATTTCGAATTTATACTCATAAAAGTTTCTCTACGAATTGTTTACAGCTAATGCTACAGTTTGAAAGAGTAATGTTATTCCACCTGAAGTAAATGAATATTTTTTTATGTATACTTTTTATGTAAACAATTAGGTCTAGTCGTGATCTTCTTAGGTCTGTAGCAGTCATGACGTTGTGATAAGGCGTGTCTACGTTGATATTTATACCGCGGCCTGTCCAGTTGCATTCATAACGAGTTTGCGCTGAACCACATACAAACGTGTTGTCTAAGTACATCGCAGATATACATCGCTAATAATAAGGTAAACATTTATATTTTCATATAAAAATATATGTATTAGCTTTGGACGGTGTCAATGTATCGGAATGTTGCCAGCACCTAAAGGTTTTATACAGTAATATTATTAAATATGTATGCATTGTCAATTCATTTATAACAATAATAAAATATCAGCAACCGATATTTTTTATAAATTAAATTCACGATATAATACTATCAATATTTTTTCAGATACAATGGCTGTATTCAAGTTAGTAGTTGCGTTCGCTCTCACATTCGCAGTTGTGGAATCTCAACGGCCATTTTACGCTGGTCTCCGACCCATTGGTTATCCAGCTGTGGAGTCGTCACCTCTAGGCAACCGATTTGGCGAGGAATCCGACGCTCCCATCGAAGCCAGGGGCGATGGAAACTTAATAAACAGAATAGAACAAATGCCAGTCGATCAAAGGCCGTTTTGGTATCTCAACGCCAAGCAGTACGACGAACTACGGAGGAACCCTCAAACTTACCCACAAAGACCAAACAGCTTCACTGGTTAAAAATTTGTCAATTTTAACGTGCTTGGCTGTGATTTTAGTATTAAGGTGCCATATTATAAGATTATGAGATTTTAATTAATAAACATTTTTTCTATATTAGTGACTTTTATTATAAATTTTATTTTATAATAAAAATTTGAAATTTATTTTTCCAATGTCACACAATATGATGTCTCTTATTGTGATCAAATCGAAAGACTATTAATAAGTATGATATATTAACATTATGTATAGTTTTTTCGCCGATCACCGACTTACGGTTATAGATATTTTTATTTCTCAAAAAATATTTAAAAAATCACTTAAAACATTACGTTTTATTCTAAAATATCGCACACGGAGCAACATTTACTTAAGAAGTTTCTTAAAGGCATTCGACGAACGCATACTTCTTATTCTACTTGGTATAAACTATTAAAAAGTGTGCTCGCTCGAATGCGATCACTTTTCCTATTATTGACTATATATATAGTCCTATACTATATAGACTTTTAAAAATTATCCTCATAACGACTGCATACCTTTAAAACTTTGGTGCATTTTGGAATCGGTGTATTTTTTTCTTAAAAATGTATGAAGAAGAAGCCCTGGTCAGAAACTGACGTCAGAATCATCCACTTCCCCAAATGAACACACCAAACGCAGAAGTGTCCCTTCGAGATGTTTATTATCCGCAATATTTAACTACAATTAGGATGATTGTTACCGTGAGTAGCGTGATATTAAGATATGAGTTTGTTCATCAATATTCATAACAGTGTATTCAAAAGATGAATTTATTCATAGTCGTTATCTTGAGGTATTCATGTCACATGGATCAAATGAATCCTAATTATGAAGATACACCATAATGGACAATCATTTTGATTTTGTTAAATATGACATTTTGTTTACAAGGAAAACGAGCGCGAAAGGTTTTGTACCATAAAAACAATGTTTGTTATATGGGAGCGAGGTAAAGAGTGATTGTAACTGAACCTTTAAAGTCTTTTACGATTGCTGATAACTTCAAAAATGCAGTAAATGAAAAATAATTACTTTAAAAATAAAAAAAGCTCGTCCAGCGATTGTCGTTTCGGATTCTCAATCATTTTAATTGAAATCAATTTCTATTGCAAAAGGATTGGAATTTTAATTTAAATTGCATTTTACAAACTCAAAGATTTTCAATTATCTATTGAGGTATGCTTAAAATATGTGTGACTTTTTAAATAGATCAATATTGCAATTTAGATGGACGAGACTTAAAAACTATAGGATCTCGGAGCTGGAGAGTTTAAAACCATCCTCTCTATTGGAGGGCTAAGTTTGAGGTTGATTAACTCAATATCTACATGAAATTTCGATGCTATCAAAAGGATTTTAGGTTGATTGAGGAGAAAATGGAATATTCATCATCCGTCAACTGGCTGCCGTGTCTGCGTTTGAGGTTGACAATATTTTCCTTTTCCCTGGTTACTAAACGGTTGCTCCAAAATTTAGAAAGACGACAGTCACACTCACACTGTTAAGACTGAAAATTTATTTAAGATTTTACTAATTATATGAATAGTAGTATGTAAAATACTTTAAAAGTTTTCGATTATGAGGAAGACCTTCATCACTGCTTGCCTTATTTTATATGATTCTAAAGTTGGCTTAAGTTATTTATATATTCATATTTTCCATAATAAAATGTAAAATTAATACTTAGAAAATAAACTACACTAGAAACAACACATATATGTGGTAGGTACCGAGTTATTAAATAAAATAAACTTAAAAAAATAAGATAATACATTCATGTTTCTATCTGTTATATATGTTTTATTTAACATGTGATATTCGCGTAAATCAAATCCAATCTTTCAAGTACGTACGGTCTTTAGCATAATGTGTACAATAATTGGTAATACTTAATTACACATTGTAAGTGGTTTCAGACATCAAAGCCATATTTGGACGTCCTTTTTCCACTCCATTGATAGCTTTCAGATTCAGCCAGTTAAAATCTAGGCCCACATCGACCACGGAACAGCTTCGAACCAGCGTATGAACTCGTAATCATTATTTTCCTTAACTTCCCGGCAGAATTTTGTGTAACTAGAATATGAATGAAATGCTTAACCGACTGAGGTATTTCTAAGAACTCTGGAAACCATTTCGCATGCTTATCGAGCGCACGGCCTCAATCATAAACAATAACAAAAAACTGAGGTTTACACCGTTATCTCAATAGAAAAATTACTTTCACAGTCACCTACGTGAAAATAATTGTGTATTAAATGATATCTTCTCTTAAACACTCTTTGCGATTAAGATTATTAATAAAAAGTGTCTACCTCATTATACATTTTTTATTTAAAATTTAAATTTTACATCAATTCAAAAATAGAAAGAGACAGTCGTTAAAAAAGTAATTTTACATGGTATACATACTGTCGTTCCGGTAGCTAAATAACGTACTATGAATAGTTTGCAATTTTTATTCATTGAGGACTTAGACTAGTTTTTTCAGTATCACAATGAATGTCACATCTCATAGCTCCTACTTTTAGTATGTGAATATTTAATATGTAAAAAACTTAGCACGTGTTAATATATCAGTTTGCCAATTATATAATTGCGGTTATATAATGTTGGGTTTTACCATTTTATCGAACCGGTTTCAGCACAATGAGTGGTAACGTATTATTGGATTTGGATAGTTATTACGAGGCAATTTATCTTATTTTATTACCTGATCCGTGACGGATGATTCGCACAAATCATAATTGCACTACTATCACAATTTGACGGTTTCATAGTTTTCTATAAATCATCGCTCATATATAATTTATAGGCTTCAATTAGTTAAAACACTTTGATGTTGACTTATTTGCAAAACGTCACAAGACTGACAAGGACAACCTTGAACAGCTCTTTTAACCCAAATATAATGAAAAGAGTGACTTGACAAACTATTATTGACTATTCTACTAACTAATAGTGAGTATTCTATAAGTTAGTGAATTCACCAAAAATAATATTATGAAACTGCATGTATCAAATATACTCTATGTATACGCGGACTTCGGTTTTCAGTACAGAATAAGCAATAAATCCTGCATTTTCACAAAACCTTTGAGTTTATTGCGAATGTGATCCCTATTTAATCTGTGGACCATAAACGTGAAGTTTTGGAAAGGTCAGCAGCTGTATCTCATTACCTGGGTCGAAGCGTGGGTCTAACTTGGTGTTGATTTAGAACTTTAAAGAAGCTATAGATGCGTGAATATTTAAAGGCTACTGATAAAGTTTCAAACAACTTATTCGAATTATAAACTCGAGCAGATCTTTTCTCCATTACCATTAGTGAAATAGTCATTAATGAAATATTGTTGGATGTGCCATGACTAAAATAATTACGAAAATATTTCCTATTTGTTATTTTTAAAAGGTTTTACCAGTCTATGACATAGTTCAGCTTATTGATGAGCGTTGATTTAACGCTTATATTTATTTAATTAACAGTGAGTTTATTACACTATATTGAAATATTGTAAATATTTTATTATATATCCAACATTCGATTCAATTATGAATTTTTAATACCATACCTAAGATCACGAAACGTGTATCAATAAATATTCTTCACTTGTCATTGGAAAACGAGCAATTTATAGAAATTATATTTTATATGTGGTTGTGCCAAGCAGCCTTAACGACTATTTAAACAAAAGTAAATTTATTATTATTTAAAAAGAAAACTTTTTGCCTTGAATCCCTCGCGCATAACAAAAAGTATTTAAAATTGATATCAAAGTATAATGATGTTTTAAGCGATAAATATATTTAAGCAAAGTTAAAATGACGTTTAAATCAAAAGTTTAATAGTGCAATAACTTAAATAATGCGGGATTTGCGACATCGCTTTATTGTGTTTTAAAATAGAAAATTGCTTATAAAATCCCTACAGTTTTTGTTCAGACTTATATTTTTAAAGCTTTTTCAATGTCTTTCGTCCAACGAAGGTACTATTAACATTGTATGAAACAGATTTTCTTTTATTATTCATAAATTTTTACTAAAGTTATCATAAGAATCAACGTTATTCACTTATTATAATGTAGAAGAAAATTTTTATATGAACGGTTAAATTGTGAAGATCTTTTTATGGTCTCCAGCCCGCACACAAAAACTGAACATAATTAAATTTTTCATATTATTTTTGTCCTAAAAAGCAATGAACAACGACATATATATATATATATATATATAATACGTTATTGTGAGCAAATTCTCTCTTCACTAAAGTGTAGACTAAAATAGAGGCTTAAATTTATGAATAAGATGCTATAATCATGTACCTTCAAAATACCTATCACATACGCCATACAGGAAAATACATTTTGAGGAAACAAAACGTTCAACAGTTCAAAGGATTCTGAGTCACAAATGTTTACTTTAATGCAAATAAACATGCGTTATTGACTTCTGCAGCCTTGGCCGGAGTCCAAACCAAACCTGGTGAAATAAATAATCCTTCGTTTATTGATTGTGGTGAGCATCAAAAATTTAATATTCAACGGTTGAACGCCAATTTGTTTTTGGCTCTACACTGAATTAAACATAACATTGAGATGTATTCTGACATTCCGAAACTAATTTGAACAATGCCTCATCTGTGAATGGACAATAATCGTGATGGCCCAATTCGTAATTCCACTTGTATCTAAGTCTTTCCAATAATGATTGTTCGTTTGTGTCTGATCACCGTTTTAGAAATAAATAAGCTACGAACAAAACCATAAAGTTTTGTCGAAAAACAAAAGGTTGTTTGATAACAAAACACAACACACCTTTTTGCTAAAGAGTTTATACTATCTTAAGATAATTTTAAGATAATATAGATATCTTAAGATATCTTAATATATAAGATAGTATAAACTTATTAATTAGACAGGCAGGATTAACTGAATATATACAGGAAACCTTAAGTTTCAAAATTAAATAATACTTTACATTATTTTCAGTTTTATCGTTAATTAACCGCCTCACCCGTGACCTTAACACTTAATTTCCATCTGAAATTCGAAAATTCCACTCAAATATATATCTTCCAATAATTTTCAATCATGGCATGATTCGTCGCAATAAATGTTTGTAATTTCCGATTTCTTTAAATAAATTGTACCCTCAGCTAGCAAAATGCAATCAAGGCAGCGATTTAATTCACTAGCTAATCTTGTCATATTTCTCTAGATTCGTTAAACCTTTCTATTTCAATATCAATTGAAATTGTGAATACATATATATTTTTCAAAAAAGTGAATTTTGAAAAAATAAATACTTATATACTTTATTTTTGTTTTATATATTTAGCAATGATATATTTATAAATCATAAATGTAGGAAAACGACTTAGGGATCTTCAAGAAAATAGCCTTTACTCATAAAAGGCCGACAATGCATCTGTGAGGCCTTTATCATTGTGAATGTCCATGGGCGGCGATATCACTAATGATAAGGTGAGTCTTCTGCCCGTCTATTTTGTATAAAAAATCGGTCTAACCGACTCTTGCTCGGCCGTCCGTGGATCCTATACAGATCGTTTTATAATTGGTTTACTACTTTTCACCATATTAGCCGAAATGTTTCGTAATGACCCAAACGGATTCTAAGTCATACACGCTGAAGTCAGCCCTTATACGTCAATTTAAACTCAATTTGTTGTTTATTATGTAATATGTAAATGAAAGTCCAAATTTTAGTTAGTTTATTACTTTCGAACTGAAGGCCACCCACACATCGCTCAAAATTAATCCGTTGCTTGACCCATCCTCGATTGGGTGATAGGACTTTGGACAATGTTAATTTCATAATAGTAATTATATGTATTATTTTATACCCTAACTCGGTCACCTTTATCCTGCTGCAAATACGAATTGAAACGCAGTTTTATTGTTCTTGATCCTTTGAATGTGGGGCTGGAACATGCCCACTTACCTCGCCTTACTACGGACTATTGTCGTAGTTCCTCACTGGAATATTTATCAGCTATCTCGTAGAGTGGGCGTATTGTCGAGGTTATTTGAAGGATAACTTCTAGATTATAGAGGGCTTCTTATAGTTGTTTTCAACCCTTCATAAAACCCCGTTTAACTTTATTAGGAAAGCGAGACAAAAATGAATTGTTATGAAATAAAGGAGCGAACCTTGCTTCAAAAATATTATAATTAATAGTTACTAATCAAATTTATAAAATTGAAGATAAACAATTGTAAATAAAAACAACAATTGAATTAATATTAACAAGTACACCAAGCCTTAGAATATAATACGAGTGTTATGTTACATTTTAAAATTAATTATTGTTATTCCATATTAATTGAATAATGGTCAACTGAAATGACAATAGTTGCATTTAATAATAATGATAACAAACACTTTATTCGACAACTTAATGAGAGATAATCATAAAATTATATATCAATGATCTTATTGAGCTAAAATTTTATTGTTATATTACCTTTGAGAACATATTCATTGCATTTTTTTCATATTGAATGGGAGTTGAATTTCTAATTATAAAGTCTCCACTTACCGCCGTAAGGTGTATAAATGAATTTTATCATCTCAAGCATAAAAGTCTTTTATAACTCTTAGATAATATTAAAATTATAGTTTTAGTGTCTTAATAATGGCGACTTTTATTGCCAGAACACAACCACTCGGATAACTTAGATGTGAATTGTTGAAGCAGCTATAAAAGAAGTTATTCTATTTAAGGGCTTACAATTGCAATTATTAAATCATGCTCCTTTTTTACATATTATATGTTTAGTCCCTAAAATCTTTACCTTTAATTTCAGCAAAGAACATATAAACAATCCATACTTATATTATTATTTTTATAAGTAAGTCGGTCAATAAAAAAGCCCACACATATTAAACTCTACTAACAAATTTGCTAAGCAGTAATCAATAGGCGCTAAGCACTTGAAACTTGAATAATGAAGATCGAAATCGTGATATAAAGTAAAATGGTTAACATTAAATTAATAATAATTAAAAATTATTTGTAGAAACTTTAGAAGTTAGATTTTCGGTGAACAATGTTTGTTAATAACATTTTATATTCTATACGATAT
Source organism: Pontia daplidice (assembly GCA_963693355.1). Taxonomy (NCBI): domain Eukaryota; kingdom Metazoa; phylum Arthropoda; class Insecta; order Lepidoptera; family Pieridae; genus Pontia; species Pontia daplidice. The sequence continues at coordinate 1,678,602 of CAVNZL010000009.1, read as the reverse complement.
TTCTTACAGAGTATGTACCTTCCAAAATACTCTATCATGTAACAAGATCCAATTACAATACAAAGAAAAACCATGAAAATATAGGTAAGACTCAATTCGAGAAATGAAAAAGCCAGATTGCGCTCATCTTATCTAAATTTCTGCGCTTAAGTTGAATAAATATCTGTATTAGCTCTCTTGTTTGTCAAACAAGTCTAAAATGAATTGGTAGAGCTTGACTGTGGCATGTTTTTCAACTGGGCTATTTATTTTTGGCAAAAAATTATTCAAGAAGCTAAAAGATTTATATTATATTCAAGTTAAATGTGAAAAATTATACCACAATTAATTGGACCTTATTTAAAATGGACCTAATACTTTCCACGGTACTTTGTAACATTACTGAATATTGCGATAAAGTAAAATTGAATTGCACGTTTGTAATTATAATAAAAATAATTACTTTTGATTATTCAGAATGTTTTACAATCTCGTGCTTACTATTGTTATGTGTGAGTATATTCAGTATATTTTAAATTTATTTAAGAGATGGGAAATCGTACGCCTTGATATAGTTGTTATTGGTAATATTATACTGTCTAGTACTGTTTTTAATCACGCTATACTCAATTTAAAGCAAAAAATACCTCCCTTTTGTAATCAGATACAAGTACATCAAAAACTCTGAACCTCAAACATATTTGTCTCAACCTGGAATCAAACACACGGTCCGGGCATAATGACCATTGCGCCAACTGGTCGACGTAAACACCAATTTCCATTATTTAATAGGATTAGATAGCATGGTGGAAACCAGAGCTTGGAATCTCTCTGAACTTCCCAAGCTAACACTCGATATCCTGATTCCCATCTTAAAAAATTCTTGTTAAATGAATATCATTTATATGAAGGCATATGAAAGCAGTAGCTAAAAATGGAGATAATTTCATGACTGTCTATCTTGTCGTTATTCAAATTTTAATAATAACAAAATTTGAATATACAGATTAGGAATCTGGGCTAAGGCTTCCAACGATGATGCTGGGATTTGCGGACTATTATTTATTATGTGTTATATGAGAATGGGTATATTTTTGTATGGGTAACTTTAGAATAATAATACATTGTCATTCATCATTAAACTTAATTATGGTTATATCCAACGGGATTTGAGAGATCGAAGATCTTTTTTTATCAAATTGAATAATATCTAAGTAATCTCAGTATTCCTGTACGTCATAAAAATTACATAAATATTATCGTAAAATGAAAATCGAACGAGCGGAAAAATGATTCAAAGTGTATTTATATTAAGGGTAATATTTTCCACCAATTTGTACGGGTGCCTTGACTAAGAGCCCATATTCATACTAGAATCGCTGGATGTTAATGGCTATGTACTGAGTATAAGCTTCACACCTCATTTACAGAATCGGCTCAATAGTAAAGGGCGCGTGTTTTTTTGTCGCAACGGTAGTACTGTAGTACTGTTTGGTCGCATTCTGTCAAATTATATTTCCCCTGAGTGGAAAAGAGACAGATGATAATAAAATGGCTGATACTAAGTTGAATGATGATGATACTGAGAACAGATGATAAGAGGATGGTTTTTGTATAATTGGTTCAATTTGCAAAACATAAAATATTCAATGATTAATTTCTCTTGCGATTTTTTAGCAGTATTTTCAATATCACATGGGAAAAAATGTGAAATACTATGTCCTAATGATGGGGATATGATTTGCACATTCGATATACACAATAAGATATATAAGATGTTTCCAAATGATTGCGCGATGGCTGGATATGCGCAGTGTCATCAAGTTGGTAAGAAAATCCTATAACTGAGAAACTTCAATGAAAGGTTTTTGATATTTTGATGTACCGATTAACTAAGTGGCTGAAATATTGTAATTGACGGTATTTCCATAATCTTAATATATATAAATCTCTTGTCATGATGTTTGTCCGATGGACTCCTAAACTACTTAACCGATTTTAAATTAATTTGGCTCACCGTGATCAGTCTGGTCCAACTTAAGAGATATGATTGCTTAGATCTTTAATTATACTCGCAATTGTATTGTATCGCAAATTATTTGTCAATAATTAATTGACAGTCACAATTATCTGTTAACTCCTCTGTTCTCTGTTCTGTATAAAAGATTCTAACAGATGTCGATACTTTCGACTGGATTGAGTAAGTAATCAATTGATGGCATTTATTAAGCTAAATAAAACATATTTTTATTGTTTAAAACGTTTTCGATTATATACATATCCTCGCACACTTAAAGCTGATAATTATTTTCATTGAACTAAAATTATTGCTAGAAATCATATTTATGGTAGAACACCGTTTGCCGGATCAGCTAGTTAACACATATAAATACAAATCTTAAAAATAAAATGCGATATACTTAATAAGCTCTCATAAAATTCCAGCTACATTAAATACGAAGTTAATTGCGTTTATTTTAATTTAATTGAATAACTGAAATACTGTGTGTAATTAGACCAATTTGGAACGAAATTAACTAATTATTTTGATTTCACTAGGCAGAGGATTAATGCTCGAGAGCCTTAGAGAAAATGTTTACAAATAGGTGTAGACAGAGCAATGCAAACACATTTGTCTGTGTGTCTCATTTAATAAAACAAATAATTGTTATACTGGTATACGAAACTAGGTAGTTCGTATACCACATCGAACCAAGGCGGACAAGAAGCCTTATGGCTTCGAAGAATAAAATGAAAATAATCCTACTAAGCACTAACACTAACCCTGACTAAAGTTCATTAATAAATTTTTCGTAACAATATTAAAAATTAACAAATTCTTTTGAATCAACTGAACACGATGTGATTTTTATTACTTTCCATATTGACAGTCTTGACAAAGAGAATGTAATCCAATAAGCTGATTTTCTCCGTCTTGTTACTTAAGAGGCGGAATAACAGAAATTACTTCAAATATAAAAGTTCTTTGGCTTCATAAAATTCTGGTCATTTCGGACCACTCCTGGAATCGATATTTTTATTGAAATTTTCTTACAGATTTCGTTAAAACACCAATGAAATTTTGTATAAAAGAGCACTTTATAAACGCTAGGCGTGTGTATGGCGAGTCTTGTCCAGTTTTTTGTCCAAGTCACTATAGTCCAGTGTGCGGGGCCTCGAAGTATAGAAGCTATAATTACAGAACCTTCAACAATGGGTGCTATTTAGATATGATTAATTGCAGAGGGGATGATGACTATTCAGGTAATGTTTCATGGCTGAAGATAGATCGGCGACACAACGATTTATATGCAAAATGGTGCGTTTGAAACGAAAATGTGGCGAAGGAATAAAAATTGTCCTATTAATGTATAGAGACAAACAATTTATTTGAGAACTTCGTTACATTACAAAACGTTATTTAACATATTGGTCGAATTGTGGCTAAGAAGCGATCTTTTACAAAGTTCGCTCTGTCGTAAAAATTTGCATCCAACGATAAATATAATAAAACATGTCGTTTAAAATATGATCCTCGCAATAGAAATTCGTGTATTAAAAATACTCGTATTTACTTAAAAAAGATGATTTTCAGGTTATGTGGAAGTACCTTTGAGCTTCTGTCAGCGACATCTTATGAAGAATATATTTAAAGAAAAAATAACTGTATCAAACATTTACGATTACAGAGATTACGATTAAATATTTTGTCGAATTCCCTGAACTCATGAAGTTATTTAGTTTTCTTTCTTGTTTTTTTTTATTTATCAGTGCGACTCTAAGTTCTCCCACTGGTACGAGGAAGAGATGCCTTGATAGATAGAACAATCCGTCTATTATAGTTAGTTCTTATTTCGTATTTTACTTAATTTAATTAATAAATACGATAAATGAATTTTATTACACTCGTAATTACAGAAAATACGTTACAATACAAAAGTATGCCACCAACTTAATTTAAAATTAATAAATAATTCATAAATGAATACGTCATATCAGAACTTTCCACTTCATTAGCGATTGGAAATAATTAATTTGACAAAAACCCGCATTACGTCGGACATCTGTTTGGTGAAAACAAATGCAGAGATATGCCAAATGCATTGCGTCGAAATGAAAAATAGGAACATTGATGGTGATATGCTTTGATTTAAAATGAACAAAAGATGATAAACGACCTAAATAGATGTAATACATAAGTATATGACCTAAGTATATGTAAGTAACACAGTTCATAAGTGTTATTCCTACTGCTAAACTTGCTGTACGAATGGAGTATTTACCGAATGGAACCAAAATCAAATCGCAGCTACTGGCTTAAGGGATAGAATAGGTACGAACAGACATAATTTAATAAAAAGAAAGTTTCGTAATGTTTCGTTTATTACAAATAAATTATTTCTATTATTTAAAATCATACATTATTTATTATCTATTTAATTACAGCCTATAGCCAAAAATATACTTAAAAACTACCTTAACCTAAACTTACAAATAAAAACTCCTTGCAGGCTTCACTCATTCTTAACAAGCCTGTCACAAATATATCCTGCTCTGGTGCAGATTTAATAAATTTATTAACCAGCGACACGATACATGCTGTTTATATTCAATTTAGCGATTAAGTACATTTCATTTTATTTTTAACCTGATTGATTATAAAAATCACTAATTCAAAACTTTAAACCATTGTTTTTCAACCTGTGGGTTCTGTCGCCCCCCCCTGGTCGCCAGAGGTCGAAAAAAATGGGTACTTTAGTAAAAAGAACAAAATTAATGACAATTAATATTGTTAATGGTAATACTGTTCCATACACCTACATACATGATAAAAAACCGAAGGTCAAGGGGGGTCGCGAAATATTTTTTTAGACCAGGGGGGTCGCGAAATAAATTTTTATACCAGGGGGGTCGCATCATGAAAAAGGTTGAAAAACACTGCTTTAAACCAATTACTTTCAAGGTAAGAAATTAGGAAGCGATTTATTGAAATAATTTTTCAATACCGTGGCATAGTGACTGATCAAATGAAATGATGAAGAAAATTGTAGTTTAACAAACTAAAACATAAATCAAATTAATTCAATAAACAACTCATATATGTCCAGTACTCAGTTCGATATTCAGTTAAATTTGAATACAATTTTTCTCATTTTACGTAAGAGGGGAATTAAATTGGTAAAAATCGGTTGCAAGAAAAATAATCGTGAATTCTCTAGAGTAAGTATAGTGAGGTGAACAAAGTGACCAGATCTCTAGATTTTATGAATGAATTTGATATTATCTAGCAATTGCAAAACGATTTGACTTTTTTTTTACTTAAATAGTATCTCATAATACTTGGGTTTTCTGTTTATATTTTATTTAATTACTTATAAATATATATTAAGAAATAGATTATTATCCAATCGGTTGCATCATACGGCTAACATACAAAATTGTATCGGTTAAATAGCAAAGGAAGTGCGATTGAAACTGTTAACGTCATGGTTTATTGCAAGTGAATTTATAGTCTTTGATCTTTAGAGCGTGATATTTGATATATGGACTCTTGCTGGCAAGGGTCAGATTATTAGAACTATATTTTATATGTGTAGGTATTCTATTTTAACATTAATACTTAGTTGAGGCATTAGCATGAGGCAAAAAAGCTTAACTATTCATGAGTTCCGCTCATCATTTACTGAACATAAACATTTTTAACAAAACATATATTTACTAACAATAATATATCTTTTTTGTCAAACTGAATTTACTCTTTTGTAAAAAGAGATAGATAGATTTATAAGATGAAGGCTCTTACTTTTTAAGAATAAATAGAGTCTAAAAACACTGTGGAATTTCAGCCTACTATTTTTTTCCATTTTTTGTACGCAATTAAAATAAACAATTTTATAACATTGATTTGTCCTTACACGAAACCAAATATTTCTACGTTAATAATTACTTAATTAGCTTTAGAGTTTTGAAAACTGAACCACTAAAGTTTGTTTATAATTCTAAGAATCTCTCTCCAAGAAACGCGTTTTTAAAATTAATATACAAATATTTAACTTACACTTTGTACTTACCCGTGATTTAGGTTTGTGAACGTTACCAGTTCAAATCGGCTCGTACTCAATAATAGTCCGGTCAAATTAGACGAAAAAATAAGAGTAAAGTTACATAAATTCCCACCAAGCTGAAAATCGGTAAGATTGCTTAAAATATCATTAAAAACAAAACTTGAAAGTTCCCCATCTTTCCCCTGTAAGGAAAAAATGTTTTTCAAGGTCAAAGGTCAAAAAAATGAGTTTTTCGCGATTTTCAGCAAAACGGTAAGTTTTATCATAAAAATACCTTAGACAAAAATTGTAGATTATAAAATTATCTACAAAAACTAAATTAATACTTTTTTTTCTACGAGACACCGTTTTTGAGATATAACGATTCAAAAAGTTGTAAAAGTTGTAATCGTCATAATATGCATGAGTACGCCACGTATATATACATCTCTGTAGTTGTAATATATGTTAAAATATTTTTCTATCGGTCATTGTAACTTACACTACTAATATAAAATATACATAACTCATAACTATAAGAATATCAGGTAAAATGAAACCCAGTCCCTTAATTTATATGCTTTTGTAACCTTGAGAATTAGCTTGTCTTCCTCCAACCTTAGTTGCTGCTCATCAACATCTTTTTAGAGTATATTACCAAGTTCAAGTATGGCTTGGTTATCAGCTAGACCCTACAGACTGGGGTTGGAAGTTGGTCAACAATTTATTGGAACCAGTGCATACTTTACTTCCACCTGCGCCAGAAAAACTTTTGAACTCGATTTTTTGCAACTGCAAAAAGGGATGCAGTGCTAAATGTGGTTGCAAAAAAGTCGGATTGTTTTATTCTCCCGCATGTACGCATTGTCAAGGCCGGTCGTGTTCTAATATTGAATCACCAACAGAAGAGGATCCGTTTGATTCCAACGAGGCAACATGCGATACATCGCTATTAACGCAGTTTACATGCACTCAGGATGAAGATGAAGAAGAACAAGAAGAACAAGAACAAGACGAACAAGAACAAGAAGATCAAGAAGAAGAATAAGAAAAAGAATTTGACAGTTACGACTCGGACGATTAAATTTCACTACATTTTTTTTAACTTAAATTGCCTTTATTTTTTCAATCTCTGCTAAAATCCATTATTTTTCAATAGTTTCAAATAAAACAGGATTAAAACTGATCGGTGGAATAGGCCTACTGGGGAAACCACGTAAAAATAAAACGCGCCAAGTACACTACCTCATAGGTGGCGAGGAAACGTGTGCATATTATGACGATTACAACTTCTACAGCTTTTTGAATCGTTATATCTCAAAAACGGTGGCTCGTAGAAAAAAAAGTATAAATTTAGTTTTTGTAGATAATTTTATAATCTACAATTTTTGTCTAAGGTATTTTTATGATGAAACTTACCGTTTTGCTGAAAATCGCGAAAAACTCATTTTTTTGACCTTTGACCTTGAATAACATTTTTTCCTTACAGGGGAAAGATGGGGAATTTTCATATTTTGTTTTTAATGATATTTTAAGCAATCTTACCGATTTTCAGCTTGGTGGGAATTTATGTAACTTCGAATGTCTAAATTGACCGGACTATAATATAATATCAAGAAATCAAAAAAATAATATCACGACAAGTACTGACACACCTGTTAAATATATATATGATTAATTATAATCTTTTAATTTGGAATTGAATATATATATGTACATATACACTTTTTATACTCAGAAACAGTTAACGAATAATGTAATCACAGAAATGTAAAGCGTATAGGGAATAGTTCGTCCTCTATTGAGCAGAGGTACACATTGCGCTATATGGGTCGTCAATGACAGACTTATCAAAATTTATTATTATCTTACGATAATATGTAATAAGAAGTTTAATATAACGCCTTTAGAGCAATGTTGGTGTTGGCAAAAATGTTTGTTAAAAATGATGTCGTCGTATCGTAACGGAAGCTGCGATTTGAAGAGTTCTTTATGTGCCCAGTATTTTATGTGTATGTGTGCATGTATATTATTTCAAATTACCTCGGTTACTTTAATGCATCTGAAACGTCGCCATAAATAACAGTTAAAATACATAGTATTTTAAGTTACAAAGTATTTTTTTTATATGTGATACACGCGCTTCTCTAAGACAGAATTAGTTATTTGAATTAGATAAATAGCTAAATAGATTAAATGAATACATGCGGTACGACCTGGGGCTTTCCTCATTCCGACATGAGGACCCACTGAGTCGTAAAAATTAATATTTATTTAAATTTTAAATTAATTAATTTGTTGATTAATTAATATTTTGCTCAAAATTGTAATTGATTTAACCGATTCAATGTTATTTTTAATGATTCAGCAGATTCTACTATTTAACTGATTCTTTTCTAACTGCAGAATAAACAGTTTTCTAGACCGTAGCACTTTTTCATTTTCATTTGCGTTACACGTACGATTTGGCACGTACCGTACGAAACCTATTTTAAAACTATATGGATTAAATTAAGAAATTCACGTTATACTGTTGTCTTATCTATAATACCCAGTTTGAATAAAATTTTCGACTGATGCCAAACAAGAGGCTATTAGTTAGATTGGTATGTATGTGATATGGTGACCTTTGAAGATTAAATTCAGTAGCGATTTGTATATTATACTTATATGTTATAATATATATATATATATATATATATATATATATATATATATCGTACTTGTACCAGTATTATAAGTAGCAGATACCATAACTTTATTATTTTTTTTAGTAATTGTCAAGCAACAAAATCTGTGAAAATTCTCTAAATATCACTTTTCATGGGATACAGCTTGGTGAGAGAGGAACAGATAGAACGATAGACGGATAACGAAGTAATTTTATCCTTTCGGTATGGGAACCTATTTATACTATTAAGATACCGCACCTTGTTAATGCGCCCTGAGTCTAAGTTTAACAAAAATCTTAGTTAAGTACTTAAAGTGATTCAATTATACTAGGTTATTCTGTATATTGGACGAAATAATTCATTACAACTATTTTATATTTAAATACTAATTCTTTAGGAGAATATATAACCCAAACAAAATACTCGTTATATGAGTATTTCTGTAACCTAGTACTCAAATCAAGGGTGGACGACCGAAAAGCGCTGTCAAGGAACTCCGCCTTTTAATCGTCAAATACCGATCTCAATTATCGCGTGAATCTTGGAGTTCGATACATTTTAACAATTAGGTATATCCTCTCATGTCCCGACTCGATGCCAAGAACTGTAATTGGATTTCTATGTATCGTAGTTCCCATTAGTGTTTGTTATATAAGTGATACTTAATATTATCATTCTCTAATAAGTATAGCCTTAATGTATATTACACTGAAAATAATTTACGTTTTATTGCTTACTTGTTTTTAATACTACTACTGTATATGTACATAATTACTGTAGTACAATAATATAATTACGCTGAATTATGCGAAACGCGCCCATTTAAAATAGCACTTGTAAAATAACTATAACCATTAATTTTGCAACGTATTTCATTTATACGTCTATTACTTAATATTGGGTTACCCAAGAAAAATACATTTTCAATTCAAACCAGTACCTGAGATTACGTTCCAGCAAAGTTACAAACACTTCAGATTTATATTTTCTAGTATACATTATACAACAATGAAACTAATTGTGTGGCGCTATTAGTAAATAATAAAATTGTCTAGATTGATGAGATTTTATGTTAGAGCAAAGCTCCATCTGTATAGTCTCATGGGAACGAAGCGCGTGTACACTACCCAGTGTCTACGCCGCAAGGAATATCATTCAATTTGTTTGTCTATTCCAAATATAGCTTGGATAAATAAATTTGGAGCGATCCTTTGTTCGACATTTTCACCGTTTTGGCTCACGCTTATCCTATTCAGTATATTGCATTATTTATTAACAAGCGCAAGAGATACCTATGTAGTATGCAAAATCTATGACTACAATTTTAGTTTTCATGGACGTCAAAAATAACCAAAACTTACCTTATACTATGCAGTTATTGATAGAATACTGAGTGACATCATTGAAACTTTCCCGAAATGACTTGGTGTTTTATGAGCAATCTCGCTTGATTGATTTTCGTATCTTGTTAAAGTAGGGGAAAGTTGGAATTTCGGTGTTTGCGAGACGTGTCAGTCAACCCCTTGTCTCAAGGACTTATATAAGCATGTGGTTATGTCAATATACTATCTGAACGTAATTACCGTGAAACCACTATTCGGCTTTGTCGCGTTAAATTTATTGAATTATTGATTGCTATGTTCGTATGCATTATTAGGAAATAAAATGACTGAATCTTGAAATCGCAATGCGTCCTTTGAAATTTTCATTGATAAGTAATAATGAGAACTTTTGCGCATACTATCAGAACTCTAATTTTATGATGCTCTGCTAAGTTCACAGAGAAAGTAGTTTTTTGTAAAAATTATAAAAACAGACAGCATAATTAAATCATATCTTAAAGCCCCAGTTATTATTAGGAGCGGCAATTATTTTAATTCATGTCATGGTTCATTCCTGGTGACCGACGGATAGCGAAGACTCAATAATAGGGTCCCGTTTCTACCCTTTGGGTATGGAATCCTGAAAATTGGCCAAACAAATAGTTTAGTAATTTATAAAATTGTATTAAATAAATAATATTATAATATAAAAATAAATGAATTATAAATTATTAAAGAAAAAGAGTATTTTTACTTACTAAGAACTTTCTTTATAATTTTCTTGATTCATAAGAACACATAATATCATTCTTGAGTTGATTCATTATTTTTACGGCTACGGTTTCACCTAACAAAATAACTCCCAAAAGACTCTCATAAAATCAAGCTGCGACTCAAGAGCAAATATATTTGAGCTTAAGTCGGCTTTTATCTCACCGAAATTTATATTTTTATGTATTTTTTTTTCGTAAGTTGGGAGAGAACATTGTCACCAAGATCTCACATCCAGTGAATTTTTGTTCTCACTATTATATGTCTAAGCTCCTATAACTTTTATTTATAATCATTTTATTAAGCAAAATGTACTGGTTGATTGGCATACATTAAGCAATGAATTTCATGCCATTTCCTGATTTCAAAACATTAGTACGTTTTAGAGTAATTTGTTATTGACTTCATCACTTCATGACGCCATTTTTGCTGACTCTGACAATAAACCTTAACATTGAAGGGTATAAAAAATTGGTCCTAAAATTTGTTAACAGCACAATTTTGTAGGTCACATATAAATATAGGAAGAACGCTCAGAACATGTATACTATATCAATTATATCAAATATATATATATCATATTAACGATATATATATATATATATATATATATATATATATATATGATATACACAATATTAATTGTATAAACCGAATAATCCAGTAGTATATAGGCTTTACGACTTATGCATTTTATTAAAGTGATCAGTCCTCTGTGTCTGACATGCGTCATAAACGTTTGGGTCCAGGACAAGTCGATTGGCTCACGATTACTTCAGATCAAGCGAAATTGCGCACACAGGAGGAATTACATAGGCGAATAGCTGCGAATTGAATCTTAGCGTCAATATCTAATGGCAGGCTATTTGAAATTATCCTGTAACTTTTCGTATATACGTATACTTGTTACTCTTTCTCGCAAAGTCTATTTAACTGATTTTAATAAATAATGATTTTAAAAAACTGAAATAAATAATATCAGAGTTACACAGATGCTACTCGTACTTTGTTTTTCAATCACCCAAACCACTTATGCCTTAAACTAATAGCTGCAGCGGTTTTTCCTATTGAAAAACTTTCAAATTATTTTAGAAATAGTCAACATTTCTGTGAATTATTCCTAACTAATGATGGCCTCATTGAGCTGCACGCAGGTGTTCGTCAAGGATGATTATTCTTGCCTTAATCTCGTTTTAACAAGGGCAGAATGGGGACCAACCAAGGACTAACTAACCGCGTTGCGATGGAAATGGAGCGATGGAGGACTACTGTGTCCTCTGCCCCAACCAGGGGTGATTAAGTCAATTTTAGAAGTGATATAATAAAATATCAGAAAACATTTCACAGGGTCGATTAACCCAAGATAGGTTTTTTTATAATTTGTGTTATGGGTGCTAACGTGATTGATAAACACACATATATTGTAAATAAATACATATTATAAAATGTTACCCGTAGTATATGCATGAACATTTAAAAACAGAAGAACGTTAAAAATAATAAATAAGTAAAATATCTGTCAAGAGCACACAGATTCATAAATATTTTTCTGTATTTTCAGAGATATTTTCCTTGTCCTCTAAACGGTTGGGAAATGACAGACAAACCATGAAATTGCTTTATCATACTTATTTAGTGCGTTTTATACGACGAAACGATATATGTGACATCTCGGTAACCTTTTATTCATACATATAAGAGGCTTCCAGTTTTTAAGCACCATGGGTCTATCACTGTTCTTTTGTACCACTTGATACTATGCTATATTTTGTATTTTAATAAAAGAAGATACTTTTGTAAGCCATCTTTATTATTTGTGCGATTTTGCCACCCTGACAAACTAATAAATGATTTATATAGAAACTTACAGTTAGTTCTAAAGTGTTCGTTAAAGATTATTATTAATATTATTAGACAGTATTGTGAATTCTTTATATTATTTCAATTGATCTAATTTTATAAATAATTCATTCCGTTTTGATAGAAGCAAAATTGTTATAATATAGCACAGGGTTAGAATATTTTTGCTGCATACCATAATTTACTCCATCTCTGAATTTTCAAAGTGACAGGAAAATTCCAACTTCTTCACTATTTTGTCATCAAATTTAAGCGCCTTTCGCATTTTCATTTATATTCTTAATTCTTTATTCAATTTTTGTAACGTCGTTTAAATATTTTTGGAAGGTGACATTTATTACAACGATAAGTAGCTTAATAGAAAAGCAAAATATTAGGTTTAGATTCTTAACTATTTTTGTTATTTTAACAATCATATCGGGACATATTTCAATCAAGGTGCCTCTTGGTAAGCTAATTATAATTTTTATCATGGAGTCTCACACAGTTGAAAATAATATGTTTCCCTACACCTAAATATATTAATATTTACACACACAATAAATTACCCAGACCACAGTTCGTAGTGATGCTCAACACACAAATGTCGACTGCAATGAACCTGGGACCCTCTACTCGATAGCCCGGCACGGTGACCCTTGCGCTGAGGTTTCATTGGCGACTTAGCATTAGATGAGCCTCTTCGCCATTTCAATGTTATTAAAAACAATGCTTCTAGTGCTTTTAATCAATGTGTTGATAGAGAGATACACAAAAAATATTTGAAAGAACACATAGAAAAAAAATACGTCAAACGAAGAATAAAATTAAAGCTAATATATGAGAAACGTTTCCAAACTGAGTAATTAAAACCTCAAATTTTTATTTAACTCTCGGGAATAACATTTCGAAGTTTAAAAGAAATTCTATTTCTAAATGTAAATGTGGCATGTAGTATTCCGCATGCATGAAGTGTTTTTTCATTCTCCATTCTTCATAATTGTGACATGGACACGTAATAGCGTTGGAAAAAATATAGGTTGTGCAGTATCAACGCACAATTCATTTAAATCTAATTTCGGAAAAATCATATATCACTTTTCCTATATAAATTCATTATATTAAAAATTAACATATTCAATTTTACTTCATTTATATAATGGTGTAACTATGCACAGTAACTTTTCTTGTTTTACACAAAATTGAAACCAAATTCTAACACTACGTCAGCTACCATACTAGACTTATTCCATTTTTAAAAAAAATTATATGGAAATAAATTGTCGTCCATACATGTCAATATATATTTCTTTAAAAAAGGAACTATCCATTCATATCATCCTTTATACCAATATTTAATCTTTGTAAAGCCATTTTTTAGATTGCATTGACTCACACTGGCCACCTCGAAAAGATGGTGAAATAAAATCCAGAATTAATACCGGGTCAAATGCTCATTGCGGTAATAAGAAACTTAGAACTTTATTACTTTCGGCAAATGTTTTTATTACAACAATACCAAACGAACAATAGGTGGCCTATCTAAAAAGTCAATAAAGAATGTCTTTGGAAAGCGAGCATCTCCGTCCCTTATGTCACCTTGCTTCCCTGTTACAGCTTATATTGACCTTTTATTCCGTTATCTTCAAAGCCCTTTAAATCGTAAGGCTTTGACCGTCACGCGGAATAATACCAATATACAGACGACGTAAGGAAGTGCTTTGTTCGAGATTTTGCAAAGTAATCACTAGTTATGTTACAAATAAGAATAGAATATTTGAGTCTATTTTAAGAATAATGAACCCAAGTACAATTTTAATTGTATTTAGGGTTCGTAATTTGGGTTTAGGTATTCTTTAGATTATATTGCGATTCTTCATAACGATGAAAGATTATGCAAGTTCCAGTAATAAGATAAACAGTTTTCTTTTCATTATTATTTTAAGTTTAATTATATTTTAAGTGTATATAATTGTTAAATTAGTAATTTATTTATTCAATTATGTAAACATACATTAACGTTACTCTAGTATATCAATACTAGCGATTCGGAGTGCAAACAGTTTACGGCAATATACTAAAATTTGACATGAAGTAGGTTACTCTATATTGAGTTCCATGATATTAAAAACTAAACTTTATACGGATCGTTACTGAAATTGCTCCACAGAGTGTATGATATTTTTTCATTGTAACACAAAAAATATTATTGATGACCATCAATATTTTATTATTTCTGTAATTATTTAGTGGTAGAGGATATTATCAAAGAACACGAATTGAATAAATAGCTACTGAAAACTCAATATTTGCTTTTTTTACACAGAACGGGTACTAATTAATTGTCACAGGTCTATTCAGTATATGATTCTCTTCAATAACGTAACAATAAGAAATTCAATTTAATCTTAAAGTAACATTATGAAATTGCCTAAATCGGCCGCGTCAGGTCGAACATCAACCTACATACGTCGGTGCCAAAATTATGTAAAGAATAAACAACAATTTAGCCTCGTTCAAAACTGATATACAAAAGCTTAACGTAAAACCTGATAATCTACCATCGAGTATAAAATCAAAAAATCATGCGTCTTCAAGTTTTTGTACCAGTCTACAAAACTTATCAAGCACTATAAGACAATATTTAGATATATATTGGTTAAAGTTTTTTTTTACAAAATTCTACGGAAATCATGCAAAATACATATTAAAAAAATTATAAACAGACGCAGTTTATTTAATGGCGTTTAACAACTTCCACACATCAACGAGATTAATTATGAAAAATTAGAGATTTTAAAATAAGATATCTGTTTAATTCGTTGAAACAAAACATTAATATAACAATAGTTATTTAATGAATGATGCATCGGAAACTGTTTGCTGTGAGCGATGTACTCGTAGCAATGCGAACATTTTCGATCTTCAAAGCTACTTTCACTACTATAAACAAGCGTTAACGTTATTTAGGCCTGCCTTTAGTTAAGGTTTTTTTTAATAATATAACAGGTTTAATCATTATCAATATTATTCGATAATTGAGAGAGCATGCTTTCATATGGTACCTGCTTTTTGTGAGTCGCGAAATGTGGCGTAAACACCTACACGAAAGCTCTATGAGCCGCCATTACAATATTTTCAAACGATTCGAAATTTCAAACGAAAATTTCAAACGAACGAACGTTCGAAAAAGAATGCTTAGCTATTTACAGCAACGTAACTTGTCTACGCCATACTTTAATGATTATTAGTCCATTTCTTGATATACATTTACAATTTAGTAGTCCACTATCTAATAATCAAATGTCATTTATTCGAATTTTGAAATTACAATAAATGAAATTTGATAATAAGTGTTCTTAATTATGAACACTCAAGATTTACAATTTAGGTATTGGCAAATAAAATACTATTTATGAATATAAAATCCATTATCTCAAAATACTGTTTTTAGTCTTCTAGATAGATTACTTTTTCTATGTATTCCGGGAAGTACTTTAGTTTTTTCGTAATCTGATATTTTTACTTTCACGAAATATCTGGAAAATATACCTACAGACAAAATTGTTCCACGGAAATACAACTTACTACTCGATACGATATATGTAGCTAGATACATTAAAAACTCACACTTAAAGCCCTGGATTTTGTACTATTTTTATAGCGCATCGAATCTCAGTTCTATTAAAGATGAGAAGACTGTTTGCGGTAGCAACAGTTTGTAACTGAATTGAATAAAACATGAAATTTCAGCTTCGTTTAATACTTCCTTCCGCTTTTAATTTCTTCGTGCTTTGTACGTGTTCTTATAAAACTGCTTTTGTGCAGCGAAGCTGTATAGATTAAGTCAGCAATTATAATTGAACTATATTTAATATATTGATCGACTTCTTTTATAAACTTAATGATTATTTAATCGAGACAAACAGCAGTAATTTAATGCGTTTTAAAATAACAAACATATATAATATAATATTATCACACATTAATCACTGGTATACTCTTTAGTTGTGTTTTTAGATAATTAATTTAATATAAGAGAATTCATATATAGCGTTCAACAATATTCCAAATGATTTATACTCGTCTATATATAGGGTGGTTAAATTTTAAGGGCCGACGTTGAATGTGAACCACACCTAAACGTCAAGTTTTTTTCTACATTTAATTTGACATTTCTCTATATCAGACTAACTCAATTTGAACCATGGAAAGATACACAACTGAGCAACGCGTTAGAGTTATTAAGCCTTATTATGAAAATGGGCGTTCAAATCAAAATGCATATCGTGCACTTCGTGATTTTTTCGGCCAATTTAGTCGTCCAAATGTGCGTACAATCGGAAGAATCGTGCAAAAATTTGAGCAAACCGGATCTGTAGGAGATGTGAAAACACCAGTGCATGCTCGTACAGCTCGTACTGCAGAAAATATTGCTGCTGTTCGCGATAGTGTGGCTGAAGAGCCGTCCACCTCAACTCGTCGTCGTGCCCAACAATTGCACCTCTCACGCTCGTCGTTGCTGAACATTATGCATAAAGACTAACATTTAGGTACACGCTTACAAGACTGACTTTTGCGCGACAAATTCAATGGCCGTGTTATCTCACGTGGTGGCGATGCGAATTGGCCGCCAAGATCATGTGATTTGACACCGTTGGACTTCTTTCTATGGGATTATTTGAAAGAAAAGGTGTACGTCGATAAGCCAGCAACAGTTAAAGACCTAAAGGATGAGATAATTCGACACATTAACGGCATAGAACCTCAATTATGCCTCAGAGTCATAGAAAATTTGAACTATCGGATGGAGTCGTGCCGCCGAAGTCGCGGCGGCCATTTGGCCGATATTTTGTTCCATACATAATTGAACCATACCAATATATCATATTAAAAAGAAATGACAATAATTTCCTAAATAATTTGTGTTTTATTCAAAATCAACATCGGCCCTTCAAATTTAACCACCCTTTACTTTTTGCATTTGTTATATATATTGATTAATGATAATTAAATTCTAGAAGAAAAACATTATACTGTCGTAAACCTTCACAGATTTGTCCAATATCACAATTGTTTATATTATTGTTATATATTTACACTAACCATTCCCAAAGTTTTAACTTAAAGTCCTGTGACGTTGCAAAATTTCGCTATACTTCATACATTACATACCATTTACCGTTTACGACTACACGACTTATAGTCTAGATGTTAAACAGTGGGTAAGCGAACAAATTCTTTCGCTTTATAATATTACTATAGATTTTGATTATTTATCCTGTATGTAATGACATTACAATATATTTTTTAAGTCCTAAATGTGTCCAGGCCCACGAATTTGCACCGATTAGGGAATCAGATCACCTATCCCATGATAAGGGTTTGTTCTCTAGTTTGCAGCACAGGGAACGAACGGCCTAAAAAGAAAACTAAGTCTTCACTATCAGTAACCTGGGAGAGTGATGGCTTCTGTCCACGATAGTACTCGGTATTTTCAGTGAAAAAGTAATTTTGGGGACTAATTAAAAATAAGCGCGTTGTTGTTACAATAAAGACGTTTTCTCCCTGTCATCGAACGTCGCCTTGCGTGTCAAAAATTAAGAATGACTATTGTCACAACTAACAAAAATTTAATGGAAACAATACCCAACGATTAGAAATAAATCACCGTTATAAAACTTCTTTGTGAGAAATTTTCCTTAAAACCTTACTTCAATTCTTTCATATTTATGGCAAGATTAATCAATTCTCATTTATTAAGTTAATTTAATAAGCATGGTAAACAGTAATAACGGCAATTATCCTCAAACTCTTCCGCTAAAAGCTTTTACGCCCTATAAAGCTTGCGGAAACTTTTAAAAAGGTTTAGGTTTTGAATAAATAATTTTACCTTTAGGTTATTTATAACTTTGGTTTCTCTGAAATCTTTTTTACCTTAAAGAGGCTTTTGGAATACGACTGAGTCTGTAATAATTGTCAGCCTACAATCTTAATATATTTAAATCGCTTGTCGCGATGTTTGTCCGCGATGGACTACTACTTAACCGATTTTAAATTAAATTGGCACACCGTGAGCAGTGTGATCCATCTTAAGAGATAGGATATCTTAGATCTTTGATTAAAATTTTATTTTATTGCAAATCATTTGTCTATAAACAATTGACAGTCACAATTATCTTTTAACTGCAAAAGACTGTAACCGATGTCGATACTTTTCTGATATGGTTAACCGACAAACGTGTCACATGAATATTATACTTTATTAACCTAAATAGAGCATAATTTTATTGTTTAAAACACTTTCGATTATAAACATATTAGTACACTTATAGCTAATAATTATTTTATTGAACTAAAAAATTATTGCTAGAAATCATATTTATGGCAAAACAACGTTTGCCGGATCAGCTAGTTACATAATATAATATAGATATATAGGTGGTGGTCAATTTTTCTGCGTGTAATTAAGACTTATCGCATAGTCGGTAACGCTAATAGTTGTACGGTATTTTTTTCTTATTTCCTATATCATAGACCAGCTGGTCCAAACATGTATCTACCTTAACTACTGCTACATGAAAGAAAATCGATTTGTAAATGTTTATTCTTTCGCTATTATGGCTATTCATACGGGAAATAAAAATCACTTGCTTCCACAACGACATAAACGTGGCGTCAGCAGAATGAATACGTCCCTATGGAGTACTGGAATAGTATTGGACCACAGGCGCGTTTTATCGTGTTAAAATATAATCATGTAAAGATTGCGATACGCATTATAAAAATATATAAAAGTGGATAGGTAAACTTACTTACAGATATCCGATGCCACATTGCAACGCAGAAACTCCAACAGATGTTTTAAGAAGTAGAAAGAAGTGGCGCTACGATATTTTACGATCTTTGCTACGAGTCAGCTCGATAATATATGCAAGCTGTAGCCTGGCCATACAGATTACTTAGTTAGCCTATTTTGCAGGCTTATTGCAATAACGGTCTTTAAGTAGTAACGCATATATGACTATCCCTTTTTATCACCATTTGGCAGACAGAAACGACATAGTAGTTCAGTTTAAGAGTATATTTAGTCGGCTTCGTAACACATTAAGTCATTGTGGTATTTACTATTCTACGCATTTTTGTAATATCTATAAAGACTTCAATCACAAATCATAAACTGATTACAGGATTAATGCATAAGGAATAAATAAAAGAATCAAAGATTATCTAGGTCAAAGCCACATCTGTTCGTTCTTCAAGAAAGTCATTAAGTTATAAACTATTGCCAGATAACTTCTTGAACTTTTTCTTTCAAACTGAATAACGATAATAAAGTAATTAGACCCTCAAGTACTGTTCACCAATCCTACAGTTATATACATAATAGATAAAACTATCTATCTTATATATTAATTTATTTTTACATTCGTTTCACAAATGAAAAATGTCCTGAAAACATACAAAACTCTAAGTTTTTTTCTAATAGAATCAGGTGACTGAATTTAAACTATTATAACTAAAGGTCTAAATTCTCTTTATAGATAGAAAAGCGTAGATACGGTTTGACTGAAAAAGATGAACCAGTACTTGTATAATTAATACGTATGTATAATATCCAAAGTATTATAGCGTTGCTGATTGTATTCTCGTCTTTGTAATAAGGTCGATAATTAATAAAAAAAAGTAAGCCCTCATCAGCCGATCAAATTAAATACCTACTTAATTTGGGCGAGCGTTATTAAGTTGGCATCAACTGAGTTTGGAGTGTCCCATAATTTCCATTAACGTGACAGTTTCAGCTAAACCAAGCGAGAATAAAATAAACGAATAAAATTACCTATTCAATTAAATTAGGTCGTTCAATTAAGACCCAACAGAAATACACTGTATTATCTTGTACTGATGAAAATTTTCCGGTCGTCTGGCTGCATAAGCTTAAGTATATAAAATAAATTTAACTCTCATAACAGAGTTAAACGAGGGTAGCGCGCGGCACTTACAAACAAAGGCTCCGTACGTTACTTGAAATTAAAAATATATTTTGCGCTCAATACGTTCATATTTAGAGTTAAAACATCAAATAGTGTTACAAAGAACCAGGTCAAGAAAAGTCAACACCCAAGAGGAAGAAATACACGAGATTTCTTTATTACAAATTTTCAACAACTCGTAAATGTCTTGAAAACAAAGAAACATCGAGCAAACGAAGAAAGACCTGCATTTGTACGCCTACTGATCGTTGTGAAACTGTGAAATTAGTGATATTGAGTGCCTTAGGTGACTAAAGTGTTGAGTGGAATAGTATTATTATTATTTTCTTTTATCTTCTTCTTTTGCCGACAAGTCAAAATTAACAAACAGGTGCTAGTCATCCTTTTGCACACCCAAGACTCAACGATACCAAAAATTGCATCACTACGTAACAATCCTAATTAGCCGTTTTAACGAACAAGCCGTCACTAATTCAACCGATTCAGGTTCGAATCCCACCGGCGATATAATATTTAAATTTTGTTATCTATTTCTATTATCCGTTAAACTAGTTAAAACGACACCATCTAGTCGGAATAAAAGTAAAAGTAAAGAAGTTCATTATTGAAAACTATTCTTACATCGACAACGTATTCATAATTCACCGGATAGAGGGCACTGACATACTATGGAAGAAATACGGCAAATGTTATTAGATATGCAGCAAGATATAAAACAACAAAAACAAGATATGTTAGAGATGAAGGACGATATCAAAAATACAATTATTAAGAATATTAACGAGAAATTTGAAAACCTCGAATCAAGAAATGAACTTTTAGAGAAGATGGTTAAAGAACAAAATGAGAAAATACATAAGTTGGAAAGGTACTTGCGACGAAAGAATATAGTCATGTTTGGAGTACAAGAGAGCGAAAAATCTTATGGTGATTTAGAGAATATTGTAATAGATATAGTGCACAAATACTTTGGACTTAATTGTGAGAAAAATAACATTGAATCTGTCAGGAGATTGGGAAAAAAGGGGGAAAAAATTAGACCAATAGCAATAACTTTCACTACAATGAGTTACAAGTCCCAGATGTTGAAAAACAAGTCCTGTCTGGATAGTACTAAGTACTATATAAAGGAAGATTTTCCAATTGATGTCCTCAATAAGCGTAAAGAACTAAAAGTACAATTACAAAAGGAAAAAGAGGCAGGCAATACTGCCTTTATTCGTTACGATAAGCTCATAATATTAAAAGACAACCAGCGAACACGCTCCCCGAACAATCATTTCCAAAAGAGAATCTTGTCAGAATCGCCAGAACCAGTGTGCCCAAGTAATAAACAGAGACACGACAAACACACAAGACAACCATCGAAGAAAAATAAAATCAGTAATATAAAAAATTATGTTATCCAAAAACAAAAATTAAACAACAACCAACCAACTTCCTCTGAAAAACTCGATTCTCAAAGTATAGAATAGCAACCACTAAACCCTCCAGATCTCCCAGTACGCTTGGTCAGCGTGGGAGAGATCGACCAAAACCCTCCAATCAAAGTAATTAAAGAGAAAAACATTGTAAATATCTGCACTTTCAACGCAAGATCACTGTCAACAGAACTCAAATTATTTGAATTAAAAACAGCATTGCAAAATATTAGACATGATATAGTAGGTTTATGCGAAGTTCGGCGATTAGGCGAAAGCATTATTGAAGATGATGAATATATTATGTATTATATAGGACAAACTAAAGGCTTGCATGGGGTAGGATTTTTAGTGAAGAAAAAGTATAGAGAAAAAATTAAACAATTCAAAGGAATATCTGAGAGAGTATGCATGCTAGAAATTGAATTGCCAAATATACCACTAGCAATTATCCAAGCCTATGCACCTACTGAAAGGTCTTCCGATGATGAAATAGATGAATTCTATGCTGACTTGGCAAAAGCACATAACTCAACCTCCACGAATTATATTATCACAATGGGTGATTTCAATGCACAAATAGGAATGCCAAGGAAACATGAAGATACAATTATGGGAGAGTATGGATATGGTAAGAGAAGTATACGCGGCGAGAGACTCATACAATATGCTTTTGAATACAACTTAAAAATTATAAATACACTTTTTAAATCAAAACCTAAAAATAGGTGGACATGGATATCGCCTGACAAGAACACCAAAAACGAGATCGATTATATAATGACCTCAAAACCTCAATTATTTTCTTGTTACAAGGTCTTAACTTCATTTCCCTTCGGATCAGATCACAGATTAATAAGAGCTACTATCCAACTAAAACAGAATAAGAAAAGCCGATGCAATTATTCAAAAACAACCAAGAAACTGACAGCAAAAATAGAACAAGACCAATACATAGACAATTTAAACCATATTATACCTCAACTCATAGAAAAGCATGAAACATACAACGTCGAAGAATATTATCAAAAAGTACAAAATACCATACATGAAGGCTTGAATATAAAAAAAGCAAAAGTAAGACATAAAATACTATCAGAAGATGCACTACGGCTCATGAAGGAAAGGAATAAGGTACAAAATAAGGAACATCTAACTAAAGACGATAAAGAACATCTTAAGTATCTCTATAAAGCTACAAACAAAGCTATAAGAAGATGTTATGAAATCCACAGATTTAAAACAATACAATACTACCTTGAAAGGTCTAGATCAACTAAGAAAGCTTATAAAGAACTGAATAAAACAAAGAAGTGGATACCATTTCTTGCTGACGGCAAAAGAAACTGTATACAGCGAAAAGAAATCATAAATGTAGCTACAGAGTATTACCAAAACTTGTACAGACAAAATCGCTCGTTAGATCAATCGAACACTGTCCCGAAAAAGTCGGAAGTTTCATTAGTGCCAGAGTTTACAGAAGATGAAATTCTAAAACAAGTTATGAAGTTGAAGTCAGAGAAAAGTCCCGGACCGGACGGGATCACAAATGAACATATCAAGTTAGCAAAGATACAACTACTGACTCCAATATCCCTTCTATTCAACAAGGTACTAGAAGAAGAAGTTGTCCCTTACAAATGGACTGAATCTGAAATCGTCTTATTATATAAAAAAGGTGATCCGGCTGACATTGGCAATTACCGACCCATAAGCCTCATGCCTTGTTTGTATAAACTATTTGCATCCTGTCTGTTGGAAAGAATGGCTGCGGATATGGACGCTCATCAGCCAATAGAACAAGCAGGCTTTAGAAGCGGTTACAGTACAACTGATCATATCCATGTTGTCCAACAAGTTATCGAGAAATATTCAGAATTCCGCAGACCGCTATATATAGCCTTCATAGACTATAAAAAAGCATTTGATTCTATATCACATGCCAGCATTTGGGAAGCTCTGAAGTCACAGCAAATTGAAGAAAAATATTTAAATATTCTAAAAAATATTTACTCTAACTGCACCAGTAGAATCAAGTTGGATAGGCTTGGAGAAAAATTTCACATACATAGAGGTGTTAGACAGGGAGACCCGATTTCACCAAAAATTTTTATAGCTGTCCTACAACACATAATGATGAACTTACCATGGTCCGAGCAAGGCATCAGGATAGGCGGCGTTTTTCTGAGCCATCTCAGATTCGCCGATGACATTATTCTATTCTCAGAATCTTCATATAGAATGAATGAGATGATAAACGATCTCCACCATGCCAGTGATAGAATTGGACTAGAAATGAATCTGGATAAGACAAAAGTCATGACTAATCACAAAACGACAGCAATCTTTATTAATGATGTTCCCATAGAATATGTACGTAAATACGTATATTTAGGTAAACAAATTTCCTTTAGCAAAGAAAGAAGCGTTGAAGAATTGGATAGAAGAATAGCGATCAGCTGGAAAAAATACTGGGCACATAAGGAACTCTTCAAATCGCAGCTTCCGCTATCTGCTAAAAAAATTGTTATGGATACGGAAATTTTACCCTGTTTAACCTATGGCTGTCAGACATGGACATTCGATCTCAAAACTAAAAATAAAATACAGACAACACAAAGAAGAATGGAGAGAAGCTTCCTTGGCATTAAACAAAAAGACAAAATAAAGAACACGGAAATTAGAAAAAGAACAAAAATAACTGACGCATTAACTTCCGCTCTCAAGAAAAAATGGAGATGGGCAGGACATGTGGCCAGGTACAATGATGATAGGTGGACACAAAGAGTGGTAAAATGGCCTGGGCCACGAGGTACAAGATCCAGAGGCCGACCTCATACGAGGTGGGTCGACGAAATTATAAAGATAGCAGGTGAGGGGTGGTTGACAGCAGCGACAGATAGAAGGACCTGGAATTTTTTGGAGGAGGCTTTTACCCGAGAGGGGTCCATTTAATACAAACATGTTTATATTTATCTTATATTTTTTATAATTTTTATATCGCTATCATGTTGTTCTGAAGATGTTTGTGTTTGTGGAATTAATAAAGCTATTATTATTATTATTATTATTATTATTATTAACAGAGTTAATTTGTCTGGGGTTGAGACATTTGAAATACTTGAAATATTGTTTCTATGAAGTGCGGTATCTTTTGGTGCGTTATTTTAAAGGTTAGGAAGGTTATTTTCTAGATGGATGATTTTACAGTCGTAAATACTTAATAGACAATTTAGAATAAATAACATTCTGAGGCACCATTGTGCCTATATAATTAGAGCGATTATATTAATTTTTGTAGTTTCTAAGGTATAAAAAAATATATTTTTAGTTTATTTTACATAATTATATCGACATCTCAATGCTACTCTTGGCTTATTCATAATAGTTTCCGCATATTATTATCTTTTATCAAAAATATAAATAGAATTATTATTAATATATTTTTGTTTTTATATAGAAACATAACGTTAATATAACGGTAACATTGATGCTAATAAAACCATATCAACTTGAGCGTTGTTAAGACTCAACAACGCTCAAGTTTTGTCAGCGTTTGAAACGAGATGTAAGTTTAAGAGATTTTCGACAATACGGACCTCAAGCTATTCTACTTCGGACTTC
Organism: Pontia daplidice; assembly: GCA_963693355.1. Taxonomy (NCBI): domain Eukaryota; kingdom Metazoa; phylum Arthropoda; class Insecta; order Lepidoptera; family Pieridae; genus Pontia; species Pontia daplidice. Next base: position 1,652,936 of record CAVNZL010000009.1, on the reverse strand, counting down.
TCCTCTCAAAATAAAATCTTACTGCTGCCTAACCCTCGTCGAATAATATTATGTTGCATTGTATCATTGCGAATCATATAAGAATTATATATAATATATTCTACAATACGATTGAGTGTGTGCGAATTTCAATCATAAATTAACGAAAATTATTATGTAATAAGTACTTCTTACGTTGTGTTTCGTTACGTTCCTCGAATGTTACGTCTGCTATTTGACGTTTCAATTGTACTTCATTGTTTGAACGCAGTACTAAATTCAGAGTCTTTATTCTTCTTCTTATGGTGCCGTCTCCTTTTGGAGGCGATCATTATAGCTAATTTGACTTTGGATGCCGCGTTTCTGAATAATGATTTCGTGCTTTGAACAAACCATTGCGGAAGATTCCTAAGCCAAGATGTACGTCTGCGGCCAGGCCTTCTTCTACCCGCCACTTTGCCTTGTATGATTAGCTAAAGGAGCTCGTATTTTTAGGAGTTATGCAAGAGTCTATAAATTCATTTATTTGTTTTCTATTTATCAAATATACTTGAATATAGTTTTTGTTCACAAAATGATCACAAGAATAACTCCGTTTATACGTAAAATAGATCTGAGGTTTACGCTCATCAAATAATGGATAGACGTTATTAACTGTATAGTTTACCTACTTCATTGTACGACCTAATATTCAAAACGAAAAGAATTTTTCAATTTGAAGTTGTTCTTAGGATTAGTGCGTTCAACCAAACAAACTCTTCAGCTTTATTATATTAGTATAGAAGCATAAATTCAATGTCGCAAACAGCTTTTCCTGTAAGTCAATGTCTAGGTTCCTTGCACTTTTCAAAGCAATTCTGAACTCAATAACTTCGCATTATTGTCGCTTCACTTGAGATAAATTGCTTTTCAAGCGTGATCTTTTAACGAGACGAAATAAATTAGACTGAGATTGAATGCCCTGCTAAGCAAATACAAGTAAATAACTGTCGATACTCTTAGAACTGTTAGTTGCCTTCGATAAAGTTCGTAATATTTGACCCTCGTTTAAACTTTTCGATCTAAATAAATATATTTTTTATTTTTGTTTCACGGAATTATACTGGCCTAGTTGAGCAAATGCCATTGCTCTGCATTGCCTTTCCAAACCTCTCTCACTTCTATGTCAAAGATCTTACATTGTCCAAAATTTTTAGTTAGTTATAGTGTAATAAATAGCGAAACATATTAAGAAATACAATTAAATTTTATCAAGTTACAAGGAAGAAGTATCCTTAATTTTCAGTCATTTCCATCATACGTGACTATGATGAAAATTCAACTGGTACATTTCGTTAACGTAGACTTAGAGAGCTGAAATTGCTTTCATACAATTTTTGTGTTTAGACGTTAGTTATCCAGTGGATTCCGATAGCATAGCTGAACTATCATAGATACAGTAATTCCGATAATACTGAATCCATTATGAGCCATTTCACGTATATGAACCAAAACGCAATAAAATAAACATATTTTATATGATAAGTATTATAGGAAAGCTATGTAATTCACATTAAAAGCATCCAGGACATTAAGTTAAATTATAATAGGTCAATCTATCTAATGTGTTTTCTTGATACCTTTCAAAAAGGACATTAATTAATAGTTCATAATCAGTTCTCTCTGGGATTATAAAACTTTTATAGTCATTATAATTCTAATCCGTTGTTTCACTCGCCGATACGACATCGTCTCTACAATTTTAACGCAAACATTAAAGAAGCTTCCCTTACACAAGCAAGGATTGCAGTATTCTTTTTCTCGACTTTTCTTCTATTAAAACTTACAACAAGTGAACTTGAGTTGCAACTTCCACATGTAATATTACTGTAATTTAAAAAACATTATTATTATACTTATTTATGAAGAGTTAACATATTTTATTTTAATATAATTCGAACATTAAAATAGCTTAAACGTTAAGAGGAAATAATTCTGACGCGCTTGTCGCACGCTATTCTGTCAACATAGTAGTGGGTTAATTGCAATGTTTACATTATTATTAATGCCCTATAATGAGTGTATCGTAAAAAGGTTAAGAGAATTTAAATCATAATTAGATCGGTCCAAAACGTATTAAGCCCAAGGACTAAAATTGGCAAGACAACATGGATTTGGAAAGATAAATAATTTAGTCACCTGAGTCAATGGTGGCTTAATAGCCAACTTTGTGTGTGTTTACACATATAAAACCTATTTATTTCAGCCCAGGTACCAAGCTTGGCATATACCTTTACTTTTGACATTAATTGAAACTCTTGTACAAAGAAACATATATAATTACTCATTGCAAACCTTATATTTATTTAAAAACACATTTTATTAGATTACCTTGGTAAAGGTTAAGTTTATAAATAGCTATGGGGGAAGATTTTAATTACTATCAGGATACTATCTCATATATTACATTGTCATATGAGAAATTATTGCAAAAGCAATGAGAGACGAAATGGTTATTGTGCCTCCTTTGTTTTAAAATACGCATTCTTAGAATTAAAAGGTACTAATGCAAATTAATCTATTTACAGGTAATATTGTTTTCTTAGACAGGCTATACGTTGGCTCGGGTCAATAAAAGTCGCGTGTTTGATCGCGTGATGAATATTTTTTGTTACCTCCCTAGCATTTATTTAAAGTATAATTAAAAATTGTATAAGCTTCGTTAACTATTTGAATGCGTAGTTCACGCGAACAAATTGTTATGCCAAGTAAAATTATAAAAATTTGCGAAAGCATTTGTTACCCACTGTTATTCGAAACTGTGACTGTTAGAAGCGTAGCTTTTCGAATGCTACACCAATTAAAAATTAGCTCATGTGTTGGAATCACGACTGTAAAATACAACTAAGTAGTAGACGATGTTTTAAGATTCTGTAGTACATCATTCATTAGCAATACTCTGCGAAAGAACCTTAACATTCGACACACGTTATTTCGCCCTGACATCGAAGCAGGACAGGATGATACCTCTATGAACAGAGTTTATTGTACAACAATCTCAATGGATTTTATACTATTTATTATCGATAATAATTAATTGAATAGCTAAGTTATATTTATATTAACCTTATTAATCCAATAGAGGTAACATAGGAGGCAGTCAGATTACTCTATTATTCAGGCATATTGTCTGAATCCATCCACTCATAAAAAATGAGCCATTAAATCATTACAAGTATCAAATCCAGTAGATCTCCTGTATTTCGGACGAGCAGGATCAAGGCCAGGTTGCCCTTTCAATCGAACTAAGCTGTAAAAACATTAAGCCATTAAATCTGAACACCGAACATATGTATAACATATGTATTTCTCAACCTCCGAAGTCCGGGGACTACAAATAAAAGTTACTTATTTGTTTTAAGAATACCCTCGATAACATTGAAAAGTAAAAGGACACAGTTCCAAATATACCAAATTCAGTCTTTAATAAATATTGTCCTACATCGCATGCAAAGTACTGCGAGGGAAGTAATAAAGTAACAGAACTTGAAACCGCCAAAATGACCGTTTAACGTTCCCTAACTACCATCTGATAAGGTTTTGGAACTCATGAATAACAATAAATGCGGCCTTGAAATGTATTGTTAGGTAGTCAATGTTTCCAAGGCTAGCCGAAAACAAATACAGTTAATAATGTTACAGTAACTTTATTTCAAATTTGTGAAGTGGCTTAATACTCTGTGCATATGCTAGCGGATTTCCACAGATTCGATCGCAAAATTACATATCGTAAATAATTCATTGTTTGTAACTCAAGCCCAAAGCCGTTATTTGTATGTACCATCATTTAAAACCATCAACTATTTTAATTTGAAATAGGGCCTGTGGCTAAGCCACGTTCGTTTTTATTTATTTCGTGTATTTGTTAATTCAGTATGAATATCAAATAAGGCATCATTCTATCCAACAGCTGATTACGGACGTCTGTCAAAGTATATCTGAGATATATGGTTTTCTATGCCCTGATCAAGCCTAACCTAAGAGACCTACACAAGAAGCCAAGTAGATTTTGAAATTGAGTTTATTGATATGCCTTCTATATTACCACACTAGCAGTGCAGAGAATTCAGTGTGCGTCTAATTTAAGCGTTAAATATATTATACACTCTCTAAATTATACTGTGATCAAGGCTACTTGATTTACAATATCGGCCAAAATTTCTGATAAGAAAAGAATTTGTGGTAGATAAGAGGTAATAAAATGCAAATTGCGTGAAAGTCATTTATTATTTCGCAACACTGAAACTATTATCCAAATCTATGTATTATATTATTAAACTTTGGCGTAGCTTACGTTTCATGCATATTAGAGCAATTGAAGTAGACAGTTCTGTGAAGTTCGGAAACTTACTCTGCTCTGCTCTGTATCTTGAGCTTTATTGGTCGCTTAAACAAGAGTTTGGCTCGTGTTTACTTTTAATCATGTGTTCAATGGGACATTTGGCAGACATATTTGTGAGTCTGTTTGGTTAGAATATACTTAAGCGACATATTGCTATTTTGTTGCCGACCTAAACCACGCTCATTTATTTATTAAGGAATAAAAATTGATAAACATTAAAATATTGTTTTGTTCTGCCAATAGCGAACTTGGGACTTCCTTCGCAACTGATCCACGGAGGTATATTTAACGAATTATCCTTATATCCAATCTAAAATGTGCATCAAGTCAACATAACACTCCATGTGGCATTCTTCCATTATAATCCGAAACCTTAAAGTGAAATTATTGAATTCAGTGACATTCAGCACATAATCTCAATAGACCAATATACAAGCAATACTCCGTACGAACAGCGTTCGCAGAGGCAATATCCTGACGATGCTCCGGTGTCGAAGCGAAACGTGTGTCGAGTGGTTGTGGGGTTTCTCGCGGTTTTTCGCAAGGTTACGCCTGATTCTATTAATTACAAGACATTTAGATTAAATAATTATATATATTGAGATTATACTATTTTCATAATCGGCTGACATTTTGTTCACGTACTAACAGATGAACTCCAAAGTTGAAAAGTCGATTTATTTGGCAGTTGCGTAAAATAGCCAGAACTCCGACAGTTTTGGGCCGCAATTTGTGATTAGTTGTCTAGTTTATAAAGTAATTCGACGGCTACTTTTTGGTACATAGCAACTAATTAAATGTTATTTCTATGACTGAAACTGCGTATATTTTCGAGTTCGCGCTTAAATATATTGTTGTAATTTTTTCTGAGTTAGAATACGTGCATAGACGAGATATATGTATTATATTTTACCTATTAATATACTTACGTAATACTAAATGTAAATGTCAAGGTTTCTCTAGCGTGATTTTGCAAAAAGAAAGAAAATTATACTATTACAATCGGCCTTAATTCATGGCTTACACAGCCTTTTTCTGGGTTATGATTGAGGGTATAATTGGCCTAAAGCGTTACAAATAATACATTACTTAATAATACATCGTGGAATTCAAAAATTTAAATTCTTTTTTCGATGCTTGACGTTATAATATATATTGCCCACAATTGTGTGTGATTCGCATTGACTTGAAAAAACCCAAATTTAGCATTGTGGTGGAGAGAGTGAAGACATTACGCGGTAATATTCTGTATTCACCTGATTTTTCTGTATTATTTGTGTTTACTATCACAAAACCATACTTAGACAACGCCATTGTTAGACCGATAGACTAGTGTAAGCAGAAGCTTATCTAGTATAAGCTACTATCGGCACATTACGTACCAGATATACCTACGTTATCTATTCCCAACAGGACCATGCCCGAACTTCCCACTCCGTTTAAATCTAACACAAAAATATATAAAAATTATAATAATAATAACTTACACAATATATTGCTAGAATAAACAGAATACAAAACATACTATATAGTAGTTTTCTGCTCAAATCTTTTAAAAAGACGCAGTGACAATTTATACGGTTCCTGGTAGATTTATTTGTTTAATAATAATCTCTACATGGTATATCTGGCCACTGAGTGTAAATTAAGATCTTTTAATCTCTCTTTTTTGCTACAAAGTCACGGCCCAAGATCGCAATCCATCTAAACAGCTCACAACAACCAGTAACCAAAAACTTCGTCATAAGAGCTTATAAAAGTTGTAAATATATAATAAGTAGTAAATAGCGTATTTACTAAAATTTCAAAGGTTATAGAGGTAATATAGAATAGAGGCAAAATATTCATGTTGCAATGTGCCTGTCGGCGATATTGTTTGGATTCGTTACATCGATCACCAAGACAAATAGTATTTCACCTGAAACACAAAAGTATTCTAGCGTTGAAAAGATTTCGTCAAAGGAATATCTTATGCTTAGAATATCAAATTGTATGGATAATTTTATTGTATTGGCACCAATAAAATTGTATAGAAGTAAAAATATTTTTAATAAAAGCAAAAAAGGATGTGAGTGAGTTGTAGTTTATGTTTCTTTGCCATTTGTTTGTTAGTTTATCCACTTGTATAGTTTATACAACAACGGTGTTAGTTTAGGCATACCATAACTCCAATACTGTCTTCGGTTTACGTGAATATGTAAATATTAAAATCTCGTTTATATGAAAGAAGTATTGTATATAATTTCGAATTATTGCTATTTTTATTTTAGAACTTTGAGAAGTTATAATAATAATATTTCTAATCTTACTCTTACCTATCTACCAATCACATACCAACTATCAGATGATCATGGATTTTTTTATGTTGTAGTATCATCAGAACCTAATATAGTAAAGTATTGTAGAGCCATTGATTAGATTTGAACAATAGAATTGAACCTTATTGGATACTATCCGTCCTATCACTTAAGAGATAATAGATATTTCATTAAATATTGTACTAGATTAATATTGTTGAGTACTTGAGAAAAGATGCGATGTAAGTGATGGGATAGGAGGAGAAACCTATTTTATTTCAATTTTCTCATTACACTTAAGAGAGAATAAATGAGACTGTCAATAAAGTAAAATTACCTATAATTAATTAAAGTGAAATTAAAATTAGGAGCTCAATATAATTGTATAAGTTTGGACTTGGGCTAGAGATACCAATCACATACCTTCAAGTCACCCAGGAAGCGTTTCCTTCATACTTCAGAGACTCATTTTCAATCGCTTTTTCAAAAATAAAATTAATCTTGACGATTTTCAACTTCACCCTTTCACTTACAACTTAGTTGGTCATATCTACGCGACCTAATTGTCCGACCAAAAAAATATTTTGTTTCATTCTTTCTGAACAGAATGCTTTTCGAGACATGCCGTTTGCCTTATTAAACTAAAGCTTAGACTATTTTTTTCCTACTAGGCCTACCCTCCGGACAAAGTTATCTCCGGGCCGTAGAATAGCTAATTAATTAATAATTTTTTGGGGCTTTTATTTAAATAAAGTAGTCATGCCGATTTATTTTACATTACGTTGCATGAGATTGCGTTATTATAGGTTTCATTATGTTATATGTAGACAATTATTTCACAAACTATTAAATCGGATTTATCTATTTTTACCTATTTCTATTATTTACAATTGTACCTATTTTTATACAGCTTATGCTATTACATTGTGCACAGAGAAAATTCCAACAAAGCTGGACATATAAGCATAGTATGTACTAAGATTCGCAACAAGTAACATTTTTATGAACAATAAATAAATGTGTGCCCTTTTAAAAAAATCGATTCATTGGTCGCATTGACCTATATAGACGAGATTGCTGGAGTGGATTCGAAGCCGGAATGCAATGACTCCAATACTAAGCCCGTCACGCGATCCATTCGCGTCGCAAGCTTACTGTCATAGACTTAACAATATTTAGAACAGCCGCTTAAACTATAAACAGATTTTTGACTGAATGGGCTTATTGTTCTAGTTGTTAATCAAACTTTATCCACTGATTTTGAGAAGATGGTTTCATAGTAATTATATAAATTAATGCATTAATAGCTAATTAGAGATTCACAATTTAATATGAAATTCAAAGCTGGAGCACACATTGCATATATGTGCTCGAGCTTTGAATACTTTAACATAATCTATTTGACTCCGCGTAGTTCAAAACTCAGTTTAATTTTAAAGTTTTGATTATAGTTAACAAGTAACCTGAAACTTACATAAGTTAGTATATCTTTTGAAATATTTTAGAATTAATTTGTGGTTATAAAGTGTTTATGAAGGTAATAAGCCTCATTATTCATTGAGTCATGAACAAAGATGCAGAATTAATTAAGAGAATTAGTGAATGACTACGAAAGTATCGACAAAGACAAAGGACGAAGGATGCCATTAAAGTGGTATTTGCATAGGACACTTTTTGAAGCATTATTCGACAATGAAATAGTACGGCAATTTTTATTTGTCTGAGGAATATTTATTACTTGCCATTTCGTTGTTGTAGAACGCTTATATTTATGAAGCAAGCTTTGTCTTTATACTCAAATATACTATATATAAATTGAAAAACATAAAAAGGTCTAAATTCGAGTCCACAGTCCTATAAGCTAAACATTTGTTTAAAAATGAGGTATATATTATCTTTGCTTTAAATATTAAATCGTAATAACAGAATCAGTAAAATGAATACTTAAAAAAAAAAATTCGTGGCACTTCTGCCCACTATAAGGTTGCAAAAGCAATTCCTTGGTTTCTATAACGACGAACAACCCCACTGTTTATGACCCAAACTCAGCACGAGAAACAGTAACGCACCACCTTCCAAACTGTTCGGGTCTCATTTATGACGTAATCAAAATGTTGTTTTTCATCATATCATCGGTGTTATCTGTTGTTCTTTCCGCGCGGGAGCCCAAGCAGGTCACGTTAGCTAATCAAGGCACTATTTCTGGAATGTACATCACGAGATTTCGGACGCAGAGGATCGCAGCATATCTTGGAATCCCATATGCCCAGCCTCCAATTGAATTTAGGAGATTCAGCCCTCCAGAGTATACGGATTTACCACAATGGGAAGGTGTGAGAAATGCGACAGTTTTTGCAGCGGATTGCATGCAAAGTGATCCTAAGAAAGAAGATGTTCAGAACCCGTTGAATCGACACGATGAACTCTTCACCAAATTGTTGGAGGGACAACTGGAGGAGCCACGAAAGAAAGAGTACTCGGAAGACTGTTTGTACTTGAATGTGTATGTGCCTGATGGTAAGTGAGAAATTTTATTTACATACTCTGACACTTAATGGAAATTTAGGAAAAATATCAATAAAATATCTTTTTTGTGGCTTTGACTTCGCCATAATTATAATGAAAGACTATATGCAAATGTGATTTTTTGTTTTTAAGTACAAATAACAATACCACACCTTATATAGATAAGATTATATACAAGAAACAAAGCGTATAAAAATATGTGACTAATTAAATAGATCCTTTAGGCTATTGAGGAAAATACGCACTTCATACGATATTTAATAAGAAAAATAAAGACCCTATTATACGTATAAGAAATCCTTTAACGCAGACGATTCAAGAGATTTATGTATTTCATATAGAAGGGAAAGACGTCAGGAAAATAGGCTACACAGTCATTTATTAGCCTAGTTTTCCAAATACACGTGGTAGTTACGATCAGATAGGCAACTTAATTCAGCTTGGATTGTTGATTTGCTATTGTAAAGGCGACCTATTTGCATTGAAAAAATTTGTAATAATCTTTTAAAATACGTGACAGCTATTTAGAGAAATTATTCAGTGCATTTATTAATGTATTAGCATACAGCCGGTACCTACAATCCACTTTAACTTTTACAGTTAAACTGTATTAAACAATAAACTTTAGGCTTACATTTTCTCTCTTAAAAACACAACGTAACTCCAAGAGAATTCAAGTTTGGAAAAAATATGAACACTGCACTATTTAAAAAGCATTTCTCCTTGTAATGAACTCAAAATGGCTTCTGCAGACGAGTCAAACGTTATAATTAATCTTCTGACGGCTTTGAGGCATTCGATAGCGTCTTCTTAATTACACAAATGACTGAAGTTTTGGTATTTTGCAATGGCAACTAGTCTAGATACTTATTTTGTTATGAGTTGGATAATGTAACTAGTACTTTACTCTTAACTTTAGTATATGGGGAGCCGGGGGCGAGTTGTAACAAGTTTTCGCTTCTTTTCAGAAGCTCATTTATTACGATTTTAGGAAGTCAAGTTCGAATAGGATTAGAATGGGCACCTATTCAACTACCGAAATTAAGAAAGTACTTTATTATTTAACTTCAAATTACATTTAACACCAATCTGAGTTTAATGAATGAGAGAGGTTTTACTTTTTAAATACCTGTAAAACCCATGACACGAATTAAATTTGCATCTTTTCTTTCAAGATTTTCTTTCTTTTTTTTAAAGATCAGAATGATTTCTTCACACGTGGCTTTAGGAGGCATTCTTAGTTTCTATTTAATCAATTTACTTAAAAAAAAAATTTATGCTAATGTATAACCCTCATCAAGGAATATATATAACGATTTTCATTAAAATAAACGTACATAAAAATTTACACTAAAGCATCTTAAATAAAATACGCTTTCAGTACCTCTTTTATACAGTATCAATCTATCATAGCTATAATTAATTAGTTGATTAAAAACGTACTCAAAACATGTAAAGTAATTTTGTAAGGTTGTACAAGTACAACTTGCCATATGAAAGTATAACAAAAGCCCAAGTGTAAAGCTTTTTAATAATCGTTGTAAATGTTAATTACCATAATGTCAGTAAACATTAGTTGTTTACTACAATATATACTATATAAGATATGAATAAATTAAAAACTGCTTAACAATTTCCAATCAATTTACATAAAAATAATCCCTACATGGTCTTATTGGAGCTTCTTTAAGTACCTCTAAATGTTATTTTAAAACTGGTTTTCGTTAACGAGGTAAAAATGCTAGTGACCATTTCTCCCTGTTATAACCAGTCCCTGGCTCCCCTCATTTAATCGGTTTGAAAGCCTTTTAATAACCATCTATTTAGTATCTGCTTAGTACATTTACTCGCGGGAGGTGCTTAGTTATATCTCCCGTGTACTAAAGATCTAAGTTATAGCTTATCTGTTCATAAGTAGGTAATTATGAAAGCAGTGATTTTAATACCTATTGTAATAAGTTCGTCTGCTCAATTTTGATCTCGAAATATGGTGATGATAACAAATATTTTGTGAGTAAACAAAAAAAGTAGATATATAATAAACCTTATTTACAATTTTTTACTTACAAGGTGAATATTAGAACAGTGAGTTTCAATTTTCTTAAAGGTATAAGAGACACTATTGAAAAATTTATTTTTCATGTTGCGAAAAATTGCAATCGAGGAGCGATGTATACAAGAGATGTTCTTATGTACGATGCATCTTTCTCATATGTTACTATATTTTATGAAATATAATAATATAAAAGTGAGGAAACTTCAATCCTCTACACAATCGTCTGCGGATAACCACAGACGATGGACATTTATGCAACAGTCAAAATTAACTTTACTTACATTTTTATTATTTCATATACTATTTGAAATTACCAATCCAAAGTTCGTAATTGAAGCATTTTACCACCTTGGGGCCTTTTATTTTCTCGCAATCATAGTAAAAATTACTGTGTAACATGGTGATAAAAACCTAATGTAACTTTTAAAATTACCATCTACTATTCCATCATGAAACTTATTATAAACAAAAATTCATCAATTTTTGTTTGTAACTTATTTTCTTATTCATCCGATGAATGTTTGTCACAAACAGGAAAAATTTAATTTAAAAAAAGCGAGGACAGGTTTCTTTCACCGATGTCGGGTTATTTTTTGTTAAATGAGCTGAGCTTTTAGTTTTCCTTGTCTGACACGCCGGTAAACATACATACGTTTTGTATTTAATTGCGAAAGTTAACTTAAAGAGCAATTAGCCATCACCAATTGAAAACAGAAAGTCTCAAATTAAATATCAAGGAGGCAACCAAGTGAGTTCTCGTAATTGCCCAACAGTTTACGCATTCTGTTTCTCAGCTTCCCCTTTGTAAGCGTTCTTAATATTAAAACCAATTTGGTTACTTTCATATGCAACAAATTTCAAAGTTCTATACTTTTAATTAATATGGGTACCGAAAGTGCCTGAAGTTGTTATAAGCTAAATTCAGTTACCATATAATGTTCAGTTCAGTATGCTGTTATGAGTCGTAGCAATGCTACTGAGTTATTGATATACTTACTAAAAATAGCTGCATATCGGATTTGAATTTTTGTATTTTGTGGGGAAATAAATTACGCGTACCCTCCCACGGCGCGGCTGGTTGGTGGTATAGTAATAATAATAATAATAATAATAATAATAATAATAATAATAATAATAATAATAATCATCATCATAATAATAATAATCATAATAATAATAATAATAACTTTAATTCAAACCAGAGATCCATATAAATAGGTTAATATGTTAGTAACAATTCAGGCTTAGGTGCTATGTTAGTTATGGTAAGTAAGACTAGTAAAAAAAAAAGTAATAATAATAATAAAGAGAAAAAAAAAACGAAGGTGGGGCATGAATAGAACGCCACCTTTTAAACATAGTGCATACCCACTAAAAAGCCTACGATGTCACGAACTCGTTATAGTTGGGAGACGGTAACAGCAGGGCCTTGTCCGCTTCCCACCAAGAAACGAGACGTCGTGTGATGACCCTCCGTACAGTAAGGACCATAGCCACATCTGTATTCTTCGCTGGGTTCAACCAGCTTGCGTCAACATTCCTTCTTTTGGACGCATGAACCCCCAGCTGGACTATCCGTGTGTGAATGAGCCGAGGGATCAATCTCGTCTCGAGGTAGCTCCCTCTGTGCCAACTTCAGATTTCCTCCAATAAACCTCGCTCAAGGCAGCTGCATCGAGGTTCCGGCTACACACTGCGTCGTAAGATGCAGTGGTACACCCTCGCAACTCTAAAAGGAATTATTTACTGCGACTTTAGTTTCTCTCGGATTTGATGAGTCTAACATCTGACAATATAAAGCCCCCACCGACACCTATGAACCTGAGATTTATTTTTGTCGAAACACTTCTTAAATTATGTTTAATGTAATGGCTGTTAAATATATTAATAAGTACAGGCGTTTTCTTCATAATTAATTTTGAATTTGTTCTGACATAGAAAAGATGGAGTAGACATGTCTAAGTGAACTTTGAGTGTATTAATGCCCTACAAATGAGCCTAAAGGTGCCTCACATTTATAACCCAACTCAGCCTTCCGATCCTTTTGAAGTATCGATGAATACATTATTTTGGTCCCAGACCCTAATCTCGGCTAGAAGCGATGCGTTTTGCATTTAAAATGTATAGGACACGAATTCGTTAAAAGTAACGACTTGAAAGGTATATTTAGATCAATTGTACAGGTTTAACTGGTTGTATAAAAGCTAGTTTGTTTTGTCTGGACACATGTCAAGCATGGTCAGTTAGCCCTAAGCAAAACTATTTATAATAGGTCTTTACCTATGAAATTGCCGTATTGCAGTACAGACTTTTTCAAACAAAAAAAAGTTTTGATTGGCTATGAATTCTAAATTCAAATTAATTTTGTTTTAAACATATGACATTCTATTTACAAAATCAGTCTTTTGTTTATTGATTAGCGTTGTATTTTCATTACATTTCAACATTTTTCCTCATAATGGATACTTTGAAATTTCGTGTAATTATGGAATATGAGTTCCGTCGTGGCATCAACGCGGCACAAACGACACGTAACATCAACGACGTTTACGGAGAGAACTGTACAAACGAACGTAGAACCCGTTATTGGTTTGCTCGGTTCCGTTCTGGAAATTTTGACTCGAAAAATGAACCTCGTGGTCGTCCGGAAACTTTGGTCAACAATGATGAATTAAAGGCGATTGTGGAAGCCGATGAATCTCAATCTACAGCTGAGCTGGCAGCAGCTTTTGATGTTAGCATCAAAGCAATATTGGTCCGTTTGCGACAGATTGGCAAGATAAAAAAGCTTCATAGATGGGTACCCCACGAACTTAACGATCGCCAGCGCAACGTACGCGTCGAGACTTGCCTTGCGCTGCTTAACAGGCACAGAAATGAAGGACTTTTGGAGCGAATTGTTACGTGGGACGAAAAATGGATTCTTTTCGACAATCGAAAGCGCTCAGCAAGTTGGTTAAATCCTGGTTCGGTACCAAAGCAATGTGCAAAACAAAAAATGACCCCTAGAAAGGTGATGGTCACAGTTTGGTGGTCTAGTGCTGGTGTGATTCATCATAGCTTTATACAAAACGGCGAGACGATTACTGCAGATGTGTACATTGAAGAACTGACCACAATGATGGTGAAACTCGCATGTCTGCAACCAGCTTTGGTCAGTCGGTCGTCTCCACTGCTACTTCGCGACAACGCGCGACCCCATACTGCACAACAGACCGTCTCTAAGCTGCATGAGTTGGGTTTGGAAGCTCTCCCTCATCCGCCATACTCACCAGATCTTGCGCCTACCGACTATTACTTTTTCCGAAATTTGGACAAGTTGTTAGCGGGAAAAAAATTCAATTCCCGAGAGGCAGTACAAAACGCCTTTGAAGAGTTTGTTGTCTCCCGTCCAGCTGATTTTTTCAAGAAGGGCATCCATAAACTGCCACAGCATTAGCAAAGATGCATTGATTGCAGGGGTTATTACTTTGAATAAAATAAATAAATAAGTTCGAAAAAAAAAATACTTTAACTTTTTTCAAACAAAACGGCAATTTCATAGGTAAAGACCTAATAGCTTGTACTCGTAATAATTTTTACCAATTTGTGCCAACTGCACAACAGTCAACATGTTTCAGATTCGATTCCTGGTATGCTCAACATATGTGTTATGAGCATCTTTTTTATTGTGGTCTGGAATTAATATATATTTTTAAAAACAAATTTTTGTAATTATAAATATCAGTTGTGTAAGCACAAATATTACGACCACAAGCTATATATAGTTTACCTTAAGGCTACAAGTGATAAATACAACTAAACATCCCGTTTCGTTTAAGGTATTAAAATCATTTCTGTTTACACGAGTCCCCGAGTTTTTGTAAAGCTCTAGGGAAATCTTAAACTGAAAGTAATCCCATCTTTACATTGTATTAAATATGTATGAAGACATTGCTATTCTGGTGCGTTTTAGAAACAATATTTATATGAAAGGTTATAAGCACTCAAGAACATTACTTGTTTTTTTTATTGTTGGTGGTTATTGATTGCCTGCACTCTAATTCTAAACGTGTATGTATGTGTATGTGTATGTATACTAGCTGACCTGGCAAACGTATTGCCTTACATGTGATTTCTAGCAATCATTTTTTTTAGTTCAATAAAAATAATAAATAAAAAATAGGGGTTGATCGTAGAGCGGTAAAAATTTTGGGTTTTATGTATTTTTCTATGATACAGCATGTATCATAGAAAAATAAGAAATTTTGTCCAAAAAAATTAAAATAAATTAGGCATGAACCACCCTTAACATTTAGGGGGATGAAAAATAGATATTAGCCGATTCTAGGACCTTTATATATAAGATTGTTTGCATTGCTGTCATAAATGTGTAATAATACTTTTATTATTTATATTTTGTCTCTTCTGTCAAATTGTGATTATATACCATGAGATAAAACGAGACAGCTGCAGGCTATTTAAAACGGAACAAATGGAGTACTATTTAATTTTTCAGGACTACATATTTACTATAGTATAAAATATTGTAAATACTTTATGTAGCTATATTATTATTTTAAACTAAAACGGTAAAACATTATCACAACGAATCTACGACCCCACAAAACCAAGTTTAATTTTATATGAAAATATCCCTTGTTTTTGTACGCATATATTAATTGCTATTCCGCTTATTAATTGAGATTTACGCACGCACGAAAACACCTTTCAGGCATTATAATGTTGTATTTTTGTTTAATAATGTAGGCAAATTGTTCTTTTGCATATCTGTCTTATATATTACGAATGTGTTTAATTGGTAGGACAATAACTATTCATCTCAATACCGGATAGAGAACGAGCACCCATTGTATTGCGATTTACTACGCGATGAAACATAATAATTGAATATTAACGATCTAATAAGACATACTACGAGTATAATTTTGTCTTCGGTTGGTGCATATACTATATTGAAATATTACTTTTGGTTATAAAATCGATTAATTACATTATTTACACAAGATTTTTAACGATCGTAGTCTGCTCCGTCACGTCATATTGACAGTCGCTAATTTCAAAATTTAAACACATTCATATTGTAACAGATTGTATGCTTATCTTCATACAAAGGCGCTAAAAGCTTGGTGAAATGCAGAAATGTATGCAAATGTCGTATAAACTTACATGGTTTAATGCGATCATTATAAAGATTTGCCGTGTTTTGCATAAAGCCATACCTGTGTATGTTATACGGCATTTTATCACGATAAGTATAAAATTTGTTTTGGTTCGTATATGGGGCTTATACTTTTGTTAATTTGTGGAGTTTTATATGCGGATCGAAATTTTTATTTGCTTTATTTATAGCTAACCGTGGGGTTTATATCATACATCATTTAAAAATTTAAAAAATAGATCAATATCATCTCAGATAATATGATGCTCTTCACTCCAAGTATTTTTTTTTAATTTGCAACGATATTTTTTAACAAGAAGTTTGTTATATTTTTAAATTAAGTTTATTCTTAAATTTGGACTTATTTAAGTTAGTGAAAATAATTTTTATTTTTCAAAAAATTGTTTCATTTAATTATTATTATACCGTTTAGTACTTAATCGCAATAGTTAAAAATAAGTTCCTGTGATTTGTTATGCGTACATATATCGTGTATTTTAAATATGTTACGGCAAGAGTAATGTAGGGATGCATAAAATAGAAATAGAAATAGAAATAGAAATATCTTTATTCATTTACAAACATCGGTAGTAGGTATACAACGTCAATTTTAAAGTAGGTACAACTATAATAGTGTGAGCATAAATGTACCTAACACAAAACACATCGAAAACCAAACTAGGTAAACCCTACGACTTATACGACAAAGGTTCATAATTCTGAATTTAATTTCCGTTTCGAACCAGTTTCATGTCAAGAAATGAATTCATGGTCATCTTAATATTTAAACTGTTGTCATAATATTTTATTCACCCAATGTAGGTTAAGTACTAAAAATTGACCCAAATATCATTTGTTATGCGATAAATAGCCAAACAATGCAGACTTTTACTCTGAATAAATTTGAGTCATTAATGCAAGAATTCCGTGCCAATAGTGAACGTAAGGCACTTCGACTAACCTTAATCCAACCCTCATTTCTGACCTAAATTTGACATGCATCAGAAAGGGAAATGTATATGGACTTTACACAGTAATTTTCTTACGTGAAATATCTTTAATTTTAGTCGCGACATTTGTTTTTATACTGGACGTGATTATTATAGTTTTACGCGGATTATTTATGTAGAATAAAAATTATGTTCGAGTTCTAAATTTTTTAATAAAAAAAAACTATTTTAATAAAAAAATGTTAAATTTATTATCATAGTACGCAACTTTCCGTTTTAAATAGTTTTAGACATATTTTTAGTAAGTTACCGATCCTAAAACATTGTTCTAGGATCGGAAGCTGTATACATTGCCTAGGAAGTCTATTCGGTAAACAAGACGCGGAGTTGGTAAATCTGCAGATCGGGTTAAGGAATATCTAGAGTACGATTATTATCTGACATTCTTACCAGCGCTTTCACCCGTGTTAATTAAGAGACCCTTGCGTTGTATTTGACTGCTTTGTTGTAGATCTACCTATTTTAATCAACGATTTTCCCAAGATTGATTCTAATTCAATATTATCAAGATGAAATTGATTAAGAAATAAAATCCGATTGAGTTTTATAAGGATAAATATCGGGTGTAAGAAATAGTCTCTACTCTCATAAACTTTGTTGATGTAAAATTTTTTTAATGTTACTGAAAAATATACACTTATTAATAATGAATTTCAATACTACCCTGTTCATTTAATTTGTAACAAAATATTATTATCCTAGCCTTCCTTGATACATGGAATAAACAACCCAATCAAGTAGTACCTGGGACTACAGCGTACAAACAAACGCTTCAGTCCTCAGCTTTATCTTAAGATATTTTTCTGTGGCTGTTCTATTTTAACTTTTAAACTAATAAAAAATTTTGAAATATTAAACGAGCTACAGTGTACCTATTAATTTTAAACAGGCAAAATTGTGTGATGAGAAAAGTTTTATTACCAAGGACAGGTGAAATTATAGCGTAATTAGCAATCTCTAGGGTGTACTGTGTAATAAGGTATTGCCAAAGCAGTGAACACGTCTAATAAGCTAGTTTGGCTCAAGGGAAAAGCTATAACGTACTTCCTTGGGATATCAGGGTAATGAAATGCAGTCGCAGAGTAATTGAAATTCATTCAAAATTCGTCGTTCACTGAATGAGATTTAGCTTCTAATTTCCTGCTGCTGTTTCGTAATTTATACTACTGCTTTATAGATTTAATGCATGTTTCATGTTATTATGAGAGCTTTTGATTCTAAGGTCACTGATCAAGCAATATTGAAAATGTAAATTTTGGTCAAGTCACCTAAAGCCTGAACCACTCGAAAATCCATATGCCCGCTACTTCCCTATTTCAATATTATATAAGATTTCATGAGAAATATAACGTATTTGTTTTCCATTTTCAGATATAAAGGTTGAGGGATATCCTGTGATGGTTTGGTTCCACGGGGGAAATTTCGTTCGAGGGAGCCCGAATTCCATCAACCCATTTCAACTTGTGCTGAAGCAAAAGGTAACTTTTATATCCATTTTTCATTTTCTTTATGAAAATATTTTCTCAATTATAATCATAATAATAATCACCACAATAAGGGCTTGTAAACAGACCCTTACTTGTAACAGTACGCGAACACAATTTTTGCAATCAGCAAAGTGTGGCTAAATTTTAAAAGTATTCACATTTGCAGGTTATATTCGTCTCTGTGGCTTACCGTCTGAATATATTTGGATTTTTTTCAACACTTGATAACGAAGCACCAGGTAATTTTGGATTATTAGACCAAGTCGCTGCTTTAAATTGGGTTAAGAATAACATAGAAAGTTTTGGAGGCGACCCCGACAATGTTTGCATATTCGGTCACGATGCGGGGGCTGTGAGCGTGGGCCTTCATTTACTCTCTTCATATTCATCAGGGCTCTTTCAAAAAGCAATTGCTATGAGTGGAAACGTTCTTTCACCAGATACAGTAAATATAGCACGAAAAGAAATCGTCACTGTTGATAAAGTTGCAACTGCATTCAGTTGTTTTAGAAAACCTACCAATCAACTACTAGATTGTCTTAGGAGAGTCAATTATCAAGCACTTTTGGATATCGGCGAACCGTTGGCAGAATGGAAGCCCCTTGTTGATAATGGTTTTAGCAATATATCTGTTCCATTCCTAACTGATTTGCCAAGCAAAATGTTCGAAAATGAAATATTTAGTCCAGTTCCAATTTTAACTGGCTTCACAAATATGGAAGATGCTCTTTTACTTGATAAGGACGGAAATGAAGATTCGGGTATTAGCCAGAGAGAGTTTGACGTTATGCGCGAAGAAGTAGTTCTGTCAGATATCACGGTTGACAATAGTTCATGTTTCACAAACCAGCATCATATTCAGGATGCAGTAGCATTTTTCTATAAGCCCATACCGCCGACAACAAACGAAACTATTTTAAGAAAATTATTTCTTGAATTTTATACGGATAAAGTTTATGGAGCAACGACTTATCAACTTGCAAAGTATATAAGTAAGCATGCTCCTATTTATCTATATCGGTTTGACCTTAAGCCATTTTCTGATATAGCTAACGATGGTATTCCTGATTGGGTGGCAGTTCCGCATAATTTTGATTTGATTTTTACATTTGGAATGCCTTATTTACCACAACCCGAAGACTTGAATAAATGGGACTATAGAGATAAAAGCATATCAGATATAATCATGAAAATGTGGACCAATTTCGCATGGTATTCGAATCCAACCAACTCTGGAGTCATAATACAATGGAATTCTTTTGAAGTGGAGAAACCTGGTTTCTTTATAATTGATAGGAAAAATTTTACAATGAGTACGCCAGATACAGTGAATTACAAAGCGTTCGAATTTTGGACAGATTTTTATCCGAAAGTTGTTGAAATAGGCACTAAATGTTGTAAGGAAGTGCAAGATGAGTCTGGAGCTAGCTCAAATACAATAGAAAAATATGTTTTACAATTGATGACATTATTTTGTTTTATAATTTATTATTAAGATTGATATTTATTTTTGTAAATAGTCTATTTAATAGTTATGTATAACATTAACTATGGTTGGAAATATATGTAAGGTTTAACTTTTCATTTGTCTGACTTAAAAAAAGTCGTTGCATTTCTTGGTTTTTGAAAAAGTTTTCTAGTTATCTTCAACATGACGGTATAGGTTTTTGATAGTGTAGTTTCTATAGATTCGTAAAATAACATAATTCAATTTAGTATAGAAATAAAGTACAGAATGCTTGCCATGTGAAACCAATAAGTATTTAACTATTTCCAAAAGATAAACTAAGTACCTAAAATAATAATCTTCTTTTGGTCATCTTGTCGTATGTGTACGTAATGGAAGATAACCCGCAGTCATTTTCCTTATTTATAAAGCGACTGATGATACTTTAAGTACTTATGGAATACCTAGAAGCTCACATCTCGTTTCATCAAGGTTACAACTTAATACTTGTATAGTAAACCACATTCGCTTTATATAAAAGTAAAAATTTTAATTCCTAGAAAATACTCATTGGTTAAACCCGTAAACTCGTAAATATAAATCGAATTTAATGATTTGACAACGTGATGCAACAACTATTATTTCGCCAGTGATCGAACCTAACCGCTAGGATTGATAAATGGAGACGGTAAAGACGATAGAACTAGTGAAGATGATAAAAACAATTTATCCAATCACAAATGAGTGTATAAAATTATCAAAACAAAAAGTGATAGTGTTAGAGGGAAGAATTGTGTTGGGTCTGGATCTAATGTAGGATGGTGCAATAGTGCGTTGGCTTTTCCTTTGTCAGCGAGTGCCAATGAACTATACCAAATCGCTGAATTCTTATTAAGCAAGTGAGATGTACATCAATGGGAACGTATGGACCGTCCTAATCGCTTTGCGACCAAGGTCCTAAATAAGATTAAAAAAAAACTAGAGAAGATGATAAAAACAATTTATCCAATCACAAATGAGTGTATAAAATTATCAAAACAAAAAGCTTATTTTTTATTGCTTGCGTCAATAAAAGCTTGATGCAGTTATTTATATTTATTTGGGGATTCACAGCCGTAACTTCAAAACCCATCTTTGCCATGTTTTTGATACGCAATGAACATTTTCTTGCACTGAACTTCTTAATACATCTACTTTCTATTTGCTTTACTGTGTGTTGGTCATTAAATTTAAATATTAGTGATATCGGCACAATTAATCTTACAAATATATTAATTTGTGACGATCCACAAGTGGAATGTTCACTATGCCGGATATTTGAGTACCTATGTAAGTATAAAATAATCAAAATTTAAGCATAATTTAATAAGATATAAATAGCTAACGGGTCAGCAAGTATACATATACCTATATTAATATTGTAAATAAATAACTACATTACTCCAACACCAGTTCCAGCGTCGGAGTCCTGACATACGTGACGCGGGTCTAATCTCTTTAAAAAAAGGCCTATTATAGGACACAATTAAGATTGTTTTAATTGTTTGTATTCAAATAAACTTGTTTAAAATTGGGTTTCCCATTATTTATGATGCGTTACTAACGGGAAAACTTAACACTTGTTTTTGCATTGACTCGTCAGTCGGCTTTAAATCTTGCTTATAAACAGATGTGTTCGTTGTAAATAATACAAGGAAATCAATAATTACAATGGTGAGTAATACTTTACTTGCGTTTATTATTGTTAAATGATAATCGAACCGTTAATAGATCTTATTAAGCGTAAGATTTTTATTGCAATGCAGTATAAATTGTGATGTGGTTTGAAATAGAGGTCAATTTCTTGCAGAAGGGTTTTTTTTTGTTATGAATATGTTCACGTGTTTATTTTAGGTAATGCTATCGCATTTGGTGTTGTTGCTTATGTCAGTGTATTTGGTTTCGGGTCAACGACCTTCATTCGCGGGATTCCGCCCAATCGGTTATCCGGAATTACAAAATAAAACAAATGATGATCTTGGAAATAGGTAAGTCACTGGAAGAAAGAGATTTATTAGTAAATAAGGGAATTTGATTTTGACGAACCGATGGTTTACGATAATTTTACAAAAGTACCTACTAGTACACAACTATTTATAACTCCTCATTGAGTCAATCTATTGAGTAAATTTTTTTAGATATTTGTAATTTCTATGATTGCTTTGGTTCTATCGGTATCTATTTTCGCAGCGTTCATCTGTAAAATGTTCATTTTTTTTTATATAGTATATATGCATATAAGGGGTAGCCCTTGCCAATCCATTCAGTCGGCTGAAGAAGTACCTCATACAAACTTTGCCTTTATAATAACAAATATTTAGCAAGGTAAACTGTCTCTTATGTCTTTTCCACTATAACCGTTGTCTATTTATAGATTTGGTGATGATGGTGAAGAGCTTCCATTACCCATAGAAGCGAATGGCGACAGAGATCTCGTCAACAGGGTCAGTAAACTTCCGATCGACAAACAACCTTTCTGGTACATCAACTGGAAAGCGTTGGAGGAAAACAGGCGGAACCCACAGAAATATGACCTAAGACCTAATGTTTTTATAGATCAGGCTTCGAATAAACAAAACAGTAACTCTGTTAGAGGCCAAAATACCAATTTGAATATGGAACAGAGTGCTCTATTTCAGAATAACCTGAATAGATTTAATACAGAGCAAACTCAAGTCCCAACTATAGCACCGGGCACTGATAAAATTGTGGGGCGGAGACGGTCCTACCGGCAAAATAATTAATTTTTTAAATGAATTTGTGACATTACATAATTATGTAAGAGTCCGTTGTAGTCGGTAAATAAAATGTAGTCGATTTAGTATTATTAAAACTATATTTTCCCATTTCGTATCGGCTGAATTATTAAATATCTGTTAAGATACCATAATTACCAATATTGAACTCCACGAGGGTCACCGCAATTCAAAATAAAACAAATCATTAAAGTAATAAAACACGTTATATTGACTTTTAATAAATAAACCTTAATTACTAAGCGTATACTTAAAACTAGCCTTAAAAAAATAAATTACAGCAAAATGCAATAGTTCTAAATGACTCATACTTTTGTTTGGGACGTATTCAAATACCCGAACGTGTAAAAATTTATAAAATGCAGATGAGGGAAATTCGGGGGATTTGTAAACAGAGTCTAAATAAACACAGCCCTTATTGCATGTAACTCTTATTACTACTTTTTCATATGAAACAACTTGGAAAGCCACCCCAGTTAATCATTCTTTATTCAAATATACAGTATTTTTTATGTGAAACCGGATGTTACGCCAGAAAAATCTAGATAACGTAAAAAATTGTTAACAAAATTCATGTCTATGACAAATATCTCTTAAAATAATGGTATGCTGATCGCTGATATTAAACTTCGAATTTAGTTTGAATTACAGGTATCTAAATTTAAGCAGCCGGTTGTAACTAAAATTTCGCAGGATTGAAAGCCATCCACCTAAATATTATGCTTATAAAGAAACAAAAGGACTTTCGTTTAATTATCGGAATATTTAGATAATTGTTCACATCGGTTAAAGGAATGCAATTATACATAACAAGTTAACATTCCTAAGAATTCAATAGAATAGCACTAAGTGGAAATTTAAATTAGAGACGATTCAAGATTGAACATAACACAACATTACATATTAGTATGGAAAATATTTGTATACAGATATCAACCTCAGGAGACATAATACGTTTTAAGAAATTATTAAAATCAATGCTAAAAGAATCACGAACCGATACAATATATAAACATATTGTTACTAAAAAAATGCATGACTCATTTTCTTCCAAACTCTACGAAGAATAGAATCAATGACTATTAAAATAAATCCTAACAGAAAATTTTTCATAATCGATTTTTTTGTGAAGTCGCAGGAAGGCAGTTAATACAAATACAATACCATTATTTGGTACAGATTATCACCTAGAACGACACTCATACAAACAGAAATATTAGGCTAACCCCAAATACGTCTAAGTAACTACACAAAAAATTGAATATATTAATAAAAACTTAGTCCCTTAATTTATAACATATAAGCTTGTATAGATAGTTTTTAATTGTCTTCTATACATGTAGAGATTAAAATTAATACCAACTTTTGATATTGTAAACTATTACGTATTTGTGATTAGCCAACGTCATGAGCAAGTCACATAAGTACAAAAATCACATACATTCATATTCTACGAGTATGACATAAATTTATTGCCATATATATTACTGCATTGTTCGTCGTATTCTACATTGTATCAAAAATAAGACAAGACGTTTTATTATTAAAAATAAATATTATGCATTTATTGTCATAGCTCTGAGACACCGCTACTTTGTTGTGTTAATAGCGATTTCAATAATTGAGATAGGTAATAGATAGACAGCTTTTAATGACAAACACTATCTCTAATTATACGTAGCGTGGCACGGTTAAATTGGAATTGACATCGCTATTAAAGTAACGTATGCTTTTGTTAAACGAAACCATAGCCTATTTTAATCCTTAATATTAAACACTTATTTCACTTGAAAACATATAAGCTCTAGAAAAACTCAAATAGCAAAAACAAATGGGCTTACTTTAAGTATACAAGAATTTGGCTTTCGTTAAAAACTAAGGTTAACACGGTCATATGCCAGTCATTGTTCGCTTTTAAAGTTTAAGAGAAAATATATGGGACTATTAGTTTAGTAATAACGGATACGACCTAACACATTCACGATCTATCGTGGTGGACACGTTTCACTAAACGTAAGATATTTTATTCCAGTTATTTCTCATTGCTCAAACATTGACCGGCTTTGACACAACTAAATATTCACAAACACAATGAAAATATTTCCGAAGAACCGCATAGCCGATGAACATAGGCCTAGAAAACAATAACCGATAATTACCGCGCCACAATTAGGACGCTTAATACTAAAATCGAAGACCAATGATTCGTAGTTGCTGAACCTGTGGTTGTGACGGACGGCAACCGCATACTCTTGTAGTGACAAGACTTTTCAGATGCGTCGTTGTGAGACAGCCTTGTGTAGTTTGGATAGTTCTGAATTTGTATAGGCTGAAAGATAAAGATATTAATCAAAGTCAAAGTCAAATTTATTTATTCAAGTAGGATCGTTACATGATCACATTTGCACGTCACTTAAAACTAAATTTATAGGCTTGTTCACTAACGCGCCCGAGTCTGAGAAGAACAAGCAAGAAACTCAGTCGGGTTTGTCTTTTTTTTTGATCATGCTTACAACTTATAATTTTTAGAACAGGAGCAATTTAGTCCCAAGCACTTCTGTCATTCAGATAATCCGCGGTCCTGTAATAGGCTTTAGCAATCAATTTTCTTTTAATAATATTTTTGAATTTGTTTATTGACAGCTCTCGGAATTTGCTTGGGACTTTATTATAATAGCGAGCACCATTTCCTTGAAATGAATTGCTTATTTTATGCAGTCTTGTGGATTTAGCACATAAATCGTAACACATAAATCGTAACACGTCGCACATAATCACTCCAAAGAACAAGAAACATAAGTATAGGAAGGCTTCCGTTATTATTCATTCACACTACGGAAGTTTAATATTGTATTGGTACATTTATTAAAATTTAACGTCTAGTATTATGAATTAACGAAAAATTTTACCTCAATATAATGGATTTTATATAAACGGAGTTTAGTTATATCCATAATGAAATCATCTATGCAACTGACATTTTAATGTAATTAAAACATTAATAAAAACAAAACATGGCGCACAGGAGCAGAAAAATGATTTTCGAACTGTGTTTAATAAATGAACTTCTAGAAAATCTTAAACACTGATGCTTACCGCTCCCCAAGAGTCGTCTCTCTTTTTGCAGAAGGTCATATGCCATCCATGGTAGAGGGTTTTCTCAATCTGCTCAGTCAGCAGCGGCTCGGACCACGGCATCTCATTCAAATGGGCCATAAATGTTTTATTGCGGAATTCAGGAGGCTCCTTTATGACTAGTCCCTCTGGAAATAAAGTAATATGGAGGATATTTAATTTTGTTAACTTAGTGATAAGGTAATACGATCAAAATAAAAATCCTAATAAATATTATCAACCTTTCGCATTACTAACACAGTTTATCTTTGTAGACTTTAACGAAAAATCGCACGGCTGTTAAGGGCGATTTTTGTCTTTAATATCGGTACACACTTCATGTCACGTGTCACATGTGCCACGTCAGATTTTATGTTACTTCAAAGAAAAAACAAATGAACAAAATATATGAACAATCCATTTATATAGGTAGTAGAATGTAGATCAAATCACTGCTAATTACTCATTATACTCACTCATTAGACCTACACCTTGGTCGTCTCCTTGCACTGCTGTAAGTCCACTTTCAATTTCCTGTGGCAGACTCTCCACATTTCTGAAAGAAACAAAAAATAAATTACACAACTTTTAAAATAAAATAATTTATGAACACTTAACATTTTGAAGAGATTTTATCGTTATTCGTGAACAATATACCTAGTTAATTAATATTTTTTCATGAACTCTTACCCTGACGATAAAAATATTTTCTCCACTTGCATCATGCTGAGGCCATAAAATTCCTTAACTCCAAAGGTTTCGAAGAACTCCACCACAGGAGTCATGGAGTAGCAGCCAGCCAGCTCGGTTCGTGGATAGTATAATACGAAGGATAGACACATTTCCTGTTGAAAATAAAACGTTATTTAGATGAAAATTTACTATAGGAAATTATCATAAATCTTTCTCGAATCGGATACCTATATTATGATTTTATATATGCGTTAAATTGACAAACTATTACTGATGATCCTACGACCTGAGAGTCTGATAATGTTTTGTTTAATTACGTAACTTATATGAACATATTATTTATAAACAGCATTTCAATATTAAATGATTAGTAAATATACTCTGCAGTTCAGATAATTATGCATTAAGTTTACGTTCTTCGTTAAATTATTTCCTGAGTTCCGTTCAGCACCGTGTCATGTACTTATAAAATAAATTCACTTCAGTGATGCATGCATACTCAACAAGTTATATAAGTTATAGGATATACTGTATCAATGATCAATTTTCTTTATATTCTTTATTATTTTTTAATTATCTTTATTTATTCTCCATCAAATGACATGTAATTATTGCGCATATCGAAAGAGGTAGCTGAAATAAAATCTTGCTAGTATGTTTACCTGAGTTGCTGAATATCCACCTAAAATAGGTTTATTTCGCATTGTACTATCGTAGGTACATTCCGTGATCAAAGTATCTCTTCGGTAAAACTTCCTTCCCCCGGGTACGATTCGTGATTGTTGGTAGCGAGCATCGTAAACGTTCTCCTGAAAATACAATAAAATAAGGTTATTAAGTACTATATTTACTTAGTACAACTAAGACTAATTCATTTAATAATCGAACGTCTATTTAAATAGTATGAAATTAATGTGTGTATTTCATTAAATTTGAATTTTTATATCAACTGTTTGGAGAAAATTTATAGAAGCGCCATCTTGTTATCAACTCCGCAAATATTTCGCTATCACCACAGCAGCCGTAACATTAAATTGTCGTAGTTATACTACTCCAAAGATGCTCCAAAGCCACTCAACAAATCCGGGTATTAATAAACCGGCATAAAAATGCAGGCAACGTTGCAAATAGTAGTAGTATAGACCACACTGCGCAGGGTTTATAGTACTCTAAACAGACACTGGATTGGAATGCGTCGGCGAAACAATCTCTCCACATACGGTATATAAGACAAAGGTCAAGTAAGTCGTATACATGCTCAGTAGATGGCGCGGCAGCTGTATTACAAATATAATACTGGTCATAATATAGAATAGCGTCACCTAGTAGATTTTTATGAAACTAACAAGACAAAGGCAGTATTCATATATATATATTTATTTATTTATTCCTTCGCAGTGACATTTCGTCGCATCACTTATAGTACTGAAAACTAGATATTGCATATAAGCGATTTCTAGTGTATTAGGAAAATATATTGTTATAATTTTTTTAAATTGCTGATATAAAATATACATACTTCGGATATTTTTGGCAGTTCTTCGTTTCCTCTGATATGTTTTAACGTTATTTTTCTAGCTGTTCCATGAGCATGTAGCAGAACCGAGACAATGTTTATTCCTTCTTCGGGCATAGTCTGCAAAAAATAATCCTTTCATAAGTCCAATGATAGCAATCTTTATAGTCAAATCGTAACTGAACGAATTTTTTTTGAATATTTATATAGAAATGCGTTTAAATCAATAACAATTCTCAGCGATTAAGCCTTAACTATTTTGTAATAATTTCGTGTACTAATAATAATAATAAATAAATGAAGCATTCGACTAATATTTTAAAAGCCTTTGATGCATGATCATATAAATACAAGGAGCTTTTAATTTCCGATAGAAATATTACGTATTGAGAGTACTAAACGTTCTCATTTTCTATAAAACCCATTCAAGAGCCAGTCAGCAATCATGGGTTTCAAATTAATATGAATGCTCTGCGGAAAGCAATTTGTTACGATCATTTTGAAATACGCAATTTAATATTGCAATATTCTGGTTAAATCAAGGTATTGTGATTAAACTGGATGAAATAGAAGGTAGTTAAGTTTTAGATAAACTATCGAAAAATTATATAAACACTTATATAGTTATTTATTCAAATGCTTCTATACATTACAAAGATATTTTATATTTATATGAATAAAAGTGTATGAATTTGTTGAATTCGATTTGAATGGTTGATTAAGGTTTTAATTCATCAAGTAAATCTACTATTTGTGACAAGAAAATACTTATTTTGTGTGTATTTAGACGTAAATTGTTAACTTTAAATTAACAATAAATATACAATTTTCATTAAAACTCACATTATTAGTACACTCAGGGCTGCATATGCCCACAGTTCGATAGGCCCGTTGTTTGGGCGGAATAACGTGGAGGGCGGAAACACCAATCCCGGCGCCCAGCAGGGCGGCGTCATGAGCTCGAAGTTGTGGCGTGTAGTGGATTCGAATCCCGGAGTTATCTAGTACTGCGAAAATATTTTTATTGTAGTAATAAGGTTCAACGTTAATGAATCTTATATAAATTATATACAATATGAAATCATATTAAACAGAATCTAAGTATATTAGGATTATGACAGTGCCACATTTCTGCATCTTCCGTCCATCAAAAGAGTTCTACTTAATTAAATATTGATTTTATAAATGGTGATTAGATTCAGTGATACCTAGATAAAATTTTAATTAACAGTTAATCACGGCTCTTCTCTCACGTCTATCGTAATTACCGGAAAATTGCTTGAATTAATCACTAACCTTCATGTAACGCCTGGTTATCATAATGAACTTCCAACATGTAGTAGGAGACGCCTCCCCTCTCGCCTAGTGGGATTCCGACGTTTTCAGGCAAAAATTCACCTGTAAACAGAATTCAACTCTATATTAAAGCGTGAAAGTGTTCAAATTCAAATGCGATAATGGAAATTTCTAAACTTAATGGTTAAGCATTGTTTGTGTAATTATATATATTTTAATATAAAAAAGAAACAATTATTAATCGAACCCATACATTATATAGCAATTAAGTAAATGATTTTTATTTTCTACAATATAACGCCCTACTAATAACAATGAAACACTTCAGTCGAAAAGAATTCGAAACCCAAAAAATGTGGATATAATCAATCTTTGGCTGACCATTCTCATTCCACAATCATTTATCAGTATTCTTAAGCGAAATCTTATACTCAATCACTGAGCCTTTTCAAACACATGAAGTGGATTTTTATGCTAAAGAAATAAATAATTAAATACATTTAAAAATTGGTTATTTTTTTGTACATTTTTGTACATATTTGACGACAGTGACAGAAGTAGTGTTATGCGATACATATGAGTAGTACGACTTTATATATATTCGTATATTTATCATGCATATTTATAAAATCCATCTTTGAAGAACAACATTAGTTTTAAAATGAACAAGTATTTAATTTATCAGAAGCTTTTAATGGAGCTTTGAATATTAAATTTTCTTTCGAGTACTTTTAATAATTTAACTATTTACTTTTATAACTAGCTTTGAACGCGATTCTTGCGTCTAGTTTTTGTTTGAATTTGCTTTGTCTCGATGCTAAGTAAGCAGTCGTGTGGAAATATGCTCGGGGACTTTGTACAAACATTGCTCTTTATCCGGTGAGATGCTGCTAATAGGAGGTGTAACCGAACAGAAATATATCTTAATCAGAAAGAATAATAAAGAACTTGCAAAGCAATTAAACTTATTTTCGAATTTATAGTACCTAGTGTAAATAACACCGATTATTTAGGCGGAATCAAAAATTTTTGCTACTCATGTTTCTGATTCTTCCCAAATTACACGCATATCTTTGACTATGTATATAATAGAAAGCGGATAGTTATTTTCCAAGACAGACAACGTACCTTTTGAACCCATAGCCCAAGCAGCGATGGGTGTAACACAGGTGGCCAATTCTCCCGGCCGACTAGGTCCAAAGAAACCTTCACCCTCCGCCCACTCACTCCACATCCTCTTATCATGGTCCCCAGCACACTCGTACAATACCATGTGATGTACTGGCGATAAGCTATCTTTTTCTATAACTGGAATTTTGTTCCGAATTGGTCTGCTGTCTATCAACGGCTGGTAGCCGACGATATGATGCTTCTTTGGTAGATCAGGCGATTTGAAGACTTTACACCAGAACAATGTCGCCATAACGTGAGGTATAGTTAGCTGAAATTAATTAAGATATTGCAGGACAAGGACTCACACGAATTTCTTTGTCTTATATCAACAATTATTACTGAAACATGGCTCGTAGCCTGATTACATTAATATTAGATTAAAATTATATATAACAAATTTTCTATTTATATATAGGCAAACATAATATGAAGATAACAACACATGTTGTTCAAGCATATTATTTAATTAAATGGCAACTGTTTATTTGCGAACCGAGTTTCTTAATGAAATGCTTAAAAATTCAGTCACACATTTTGTTTAATTTATTTTTATGTTGTATATTATTTAAATTTTTATTGTTTTTTAAATTCTTTATTCATGTATCTTTCGTTAGTTGGGAAAAGGTCACAATTGTGTTTATTTATATTAGATTAATTTCCAATGTACTTTACTTCAATCAGTCTTAAAAAATGCAATTAACGTTTCTTTTTAATTTAAATAAAACATTGTATAACTAATTCTATACTTTTAGTCAGTATTCCTCAAATTATAAAATAACGATTAGCATCGTAAGAGTAGATGGCAACTTTTTGATAATTCAGATAAAAGATCACCGTTCAGCCTCGTTAATGAAAAGGATCTAAAACTACATAAATAATATTTACAATAAATCGCATTTTATTACGCTGGACAATATTTCATTTAAATGAGAGGTTTTAAAACAATTGATAGAGATGTAAAAAATGTGTAAGGTGACACCAAGAAAACGGGCAAAAATATTATTTGTCACATTAATGTATTCGGTTTTATTTTTCTACGGTAATTCGTTTTAACATATTAGCATTAATGAACTATTAAAACTGTAAACACGTTAATGACAGGATGCAATAAATTTGAGAGAAAATTAAGATTTAATAACATGTATAAAAATCATTCATAAGAAGCAATAACAAACTATTTAGTTGTATAAGTTTTGATTACAAGTAAAGAAATGGATTTTCTTATATTATTACAAAAGTGTTATTAAACTACTAAGTGTAAGTTTACATTACTTACATTAGCAATCCTAACATCCCAATGTTCTAATGGAACCGTATCGGGTTTGGACAATGGCTGCAGAAGCCTCAATGGTCTGGAACCACTATGCATATGTCTTGGGAGCTCTCCATCTGAGCCTTCTGGTCCAAGAGCCCATAGGATTTGAGTCGTATCCTCCTTAAAAAGTAAAGTATGATAAGCCTAAATGCTAAATGGGTTGGTTTTTTTCAATTGAAAATGTTCAGTTTCTTTATGACACGGTCATATTGCATAGAATAATTTAATTGAAAATTAAGAAGTATCAGGGACTGATAGTTTAAAAATGGAACTCTTACTTTTATTAGTTTACCAAGCATTATCGAGAGTGCGCAATCGCAAAATAATTTTAAATAAATATTGAAGATATATAATGAAGGCACACAAAAGAAAACAATCTGCATCTCAACGCTATTACAAATCTTCGATAGCATTTTATTTGCGACTTACTTTGAGCGCGATTTGACACTTAGTTAACTTGAAGATGTTTTTACTACAAAGTAGAAATTACTTACGCCGATAATGAAGTCCTGTTTATCGCATGTATCCAGTTGTCTCCTGAACTCAAGTGTAGTATGAGTTTTATTTTGATAACCTGATATCAGCTCGTAGTTCTGTACTTCGTCAGCTACCGCTCTATCTTCAAAGGTCAGGCCGTGGCAGTCCTGGCAAAAGTATGAAATTTTCTTTATTTAATACATTGTCACTGACTATTTAGTTAACAAGTTTAAAAAGATTCGATTACGGAAACAATGATTGCTTAAAGTTTGAAACAGACGCCGAACTCGTTTGTCCTATGTCCCATTATTACAGTAAATACCAATTATATTTTTTCCAATGTTATTAACGTTGTTATTTTAAAATGTAGAAGCACGGAAGTGCTTCTTTGCGTAATTCTAAATTCCCTTAATAACTTGTACTATAAGCAACAGCTATGCACCCACCAAGCAATTATTATTCTTCAAAGAATTAAATACAACAGCTGTTCTATTCGGGGTTTAGAATGGCGAGGATCTAACCATAAATCATTTTTTGTGTCTTCATCTATTAAAGCAACCCTCTCAGAAGCTACTAGATCTTCTGTGATTCTTATTTAAAGAACAGCTGATGCATTTGACAGTGCGCAGATGGTAGAAGTGTGCAATAAACATAAGTTATTATCCATTCTTTTGGGCAGATGTCTCGCACGTGCCACATGTCCTAACACCTGGTATATAATTAAATTAAAAGGTAGTTGCAACTATTGAAGTTATAATGGGCATAGGCCATTCAAAGTTAAAAATAATCAAAACTTCACTGGTTAGTTATAATATATATTTTGAGTAATTGTCAATTAAAAAATTGCAAAGAACTGCATTTTAAGCAGTTAGTTTAGATTTTAACATTTAAATATAACGATGACGGAGACAGGTGATCTCCGCGGTTTCTTAGCTGATTATTTTTATCAAACTGTACTCATATATATCCATAATCGCTGTTTAATCAGAATTTAACAGTAAGAAACTAAAGAGTACTTAATTGCAATGCGCAGTGAGATTCGCTTTTTGTATAACAGAATAACAATATTGTATGCAATACATAACTTTAAAGGAAAATAAACGTAATAAAACGAGTGTGATTTATAGCTAAACTGTACACACATACGTGTAATTTACAGCTTAAGGTGATATGTGTATATAGAAACCTCAACTCGAGTTAAGAACAAACTGAGTTAAAGCTAACACTCATCCATCAAATGTTCGTCGGATTTGGATAGATGGGAGACTTAAAACTTGTCCCATTCTTAGTTAACATATAAATTTTGACGTTATTCCGCACGGCGTCTTTTGAACAACTTTTGCGTGACGCTTTTTAATATGTTATTACATTACGTGGTCAGGTATCATGGAATGTAACGAATATGTAACTTATAGCGGTATCAAGGTAAAAAGCAGCAACAAAAACACAGACATTTTTGTTGTTTAATATCTATAGACAACAGAGAATAATTAGTCTAGAAGTTGATATCATACAGTAAGTGTGTTTTATTATACAGTAATGATTAAGTTAAATTAATTACTTGTATAAACCAAAGATAATATTAAGTTATATAAAAAATTTGTTAAAATAATATTCTTTTAGTTACATCCAATATGTGTTAATGCACAAACACCGTATGAGAAATATCTCGTCAAAATATCAAAATAAAAATGTTAAGTGTGTCGAATAAATTTGTAAGTCGTTGGAGCCTTTACTTTTGTGAACGATAAAAAGGCATGATAAAATAAGGATAAAATGTTTTTATCTCCGAGCTGTATGAAGACAATGTACCTAACATTTTAGGGATCTTTTTGCTTCAGTAATGATTTATGATTTGAAAGCTTGAATTGTCTTAGTCCAAATTATTAGTTAATTTATACCTTAAACCTTTAAAGTGATTCTAATTTCTTAAAATTTATTTGAAAAAGTATATGGCCTGAAGAGTCATAAGTTTGGTTTCCTTGACACGGTTTTCATATTTTAAAAGCCTTAAAATGAAAATGTTTTATTGGTTTTTTAAGATTTAATAATCACTAGCGTTATGAATAAATAAGATCACTAATGTAATATTCGTCTCACTTTAAATTTAATAGAGTGGCGTGAAAATCTTCAAAACATGCTAGTAGGAGTCCATCGTAATAAATTATTAACACATTTTATATATAAGTAGACGACGAGACGGCTCGCTTAGAAATTTCAATCGCCATTTTCTTTGTTCTATCATAATACTTTTGATTAAATTATTCGAAAATAATTATTCAAACATTGAGCAAATATAGAATTTATTCATAGATGTTTTGTCAGCCGTAAATAACTCGTGTCCTCTGACCCAGTTCGCCTTTGTCAGGTTCATGTTATTAAAATACCTAGAATTCAAACAGAGCGTTTTTACGTAAGCGACCTGAGAAAATATACTTAGAATAAAATGTTTATGTTTCATTAACTTAATAGATAGAAACTTAATAGATTAAGTGTAAAAACACTTCATAGCACTATTTTAAGTGCACAAAAAAATTAAAAACGTATATTTTGATTAAAAACTTAAATTGTCAATGTTTTATTTCATAAATTCATTAACGCATTTTTTCTATGTAGATAATCAATTCAATGAAGAGTCACAATAGCTAATTGAATTTAATTTTTATAATTATCAGACCATTGAGTCTTTTCTTTTAATGCCCCATATTGCAGAAAGAAAAATTACTCATCTTGGGTGTTCCGCCATATTGGATTTACAATGATGTCACAGAGCACGTGCTTGTTATCAAAATGAGGAAGAATTCATACAGTTAAATTTAAATATGATTAACATTTTTTCTTCTTTCATTTATGACTCAATGGTCAAAAACTTGTTGGATAACTATTAACTACCATAGAGACATACAACGCAACTGAAAATTCATTTACATTTTTGTTGGTATGTGATACAAATACATAATTATATTATTATTATTGTGTTTGACTTTTCTCTGTTTTTAAGCTTACGATTATTCATACGGTAATGCTTAATATAATATTTACAGGACTACAATTGTCAAAGCCGCACACATTCCTGACAAGCAAACAACTTGAAAACATAAATGTTTGTTGTCTGTTTCCATTGAGTAACTACAAAGTCTCTAATCTTTATAAAGATAATATAATTAACTATAAGATGTTTCTCTTTGTATATATGTATATAACTATAACTATCATATACAGTGCACCAAATCCACAAAAGGGCTCCTTAAACGTATTATCAGTTAACAAATGTCTCCATTTCATTGTACTCGAACTTTAAAATTCGAATGAAGCTCATGTTTAAGGCCGTGGGAACTTTTGGCGGATCGCGAAGCCTGTTTTTATAGGGTCGATAAAATCGTTGCTAATATTAAATGCGATAGCGGAAGCGTTTTATTGGTGATAAAACGAGACATGAAGACATTGTTTGATACAATGTAATGGCGGTTAAAAAAGCGGTTTCTTAGTATTTAAGAGCGGGTTTAAAGTAAGCTTTTATACAATACATTATTCGTACATATATTTTTAATACTAATCTCTGCAGTATGGATTAAGCAGGGATTGTGCTTGTTTCTTTGAGTATACCGTCCATAGTATATTGAGTAGAATTAAATTGTTACATTATACGGGTAGCTTCACTTGTATTTTATCTCACAAATCCTCAAAATCTAATCAGGTGTGACCGAGTGAACCAGATTCGTTAGGTTTATTATATCGTATTGAACAAACTAAACATTTGGAACAATTGAAAGCCGGTGCCAACCCTAAAATTGAATATTATTGAACACGAATCGTTGATATTGACATTTCTATCCGACACCGCGAATCCTTCACCGTATTCCACGGATCGCAATGTAAAAATTGAATTAATGTGACTGATATACGGATTTGAGGCTGGTCTGGTGTGTAAAAATAATGGGGAGATAAGTACATTTTTCGTTTGTATTGTAGGTAATATGACTTTTTGGAGCGACTCGTTATTCTCGTACTACCCATTTCTCAATCATCATATTGAAACTAGATTTCGTCCTAATGACGTCATTAGAGCACTATTGGTTTTAGTTTAGAGAGTAAGGGGGCTGTTATTGCTCCGGAATTATATCAAAACGAAGCCATTAATGCGATTATGATTTATAATGACAAGCGAAATGGGTCGAGTAGTCTGTGTATGGACAATTAGCGGCGTGAACTAAATTCTGACTCGAAGCAAAATGTTATACCATTGTTTCCAGTTAAATTTACTAATTCCATAGTGGTATTAAATACTATAAAATACTTGGGCAAAGTGTATAAAATAACTTCTTCATCTTCATATCTTCATGTTGTGGTGCAGTCAATAGAAATCCGTTTTTATATATTTTTCTTCACCATACATCGCGGTGCTTTAGAAGTAAATTCCAACGCATGGTTCCAAGATTCGATGTGACGTCAGGTAAAGCTGTCTATCAATGAATTGCACAACACACCTTTTGTGCAAGTTTACGCGAAATTCAGGCGGACGTATTAACATTCTTTATTACAAAGGAAGATTTAGAATTGTAATGGTTTGTGTCCAATGCCATTTATGATCGTTCCCAGTAATGTGATACCTGCATTCTTTGAAATTAGTTTTATACCTTCCTATGAAGTTTTCGATAAGAAACCATTTCAATTTGTTTCACTCATAATTTTACTATGATTCAAAAAGTTCAAACGCATATAGCGTTCTGTCTGCTCATTTTACTTTCCTCCCCAAATATCGATCCCTGGATTCAAGTTTAATGTAAAGATATTTTTTTACTTTAAGTCAATTATTCTAATTTTTATTACAATACTGTAAATATGAGTAAAATATAAAAAAACAGACTAATTTAATTTTAAAAATACTATTGTACTGACGTAGAAACAATATTTATTTGCTTAATCTCAATATCTTAGTACATTAATCCAATATTGAATCGAAATTTATTTAATCCAAATGCAATATTAGCCGCGTTTGACACGAATGCTAATCGCGAATTTGATTAACAAAATTTCATTGAATAGAAATTAATTAGCAATTCCAAAACATGATCCATTTCCGTTGTTGGAATAATATTTTACGTTTTGTTGCATATTTGATAGCATTGAATGCCTCCTTATGATGTTATAACCGTCTTTAAAAAATATTAAGATAAACAACTTCATTCAAATATAATATAGATAATTTATAATATTAAGTCATTTTAATTGTTTGTACTTATGAATTTAAATGTAATGATGGCGATTCTGATGTAAACACTCTAAACTAAAAATCTCTAAGTTTAGCTTTAGACCTGTCAAACAGTTTTAGAGAGCGTAACCTATTCAGTATATCTCTAAATTAGCAATAAGGATTAAATTGTCAATGTAGAAAAATATAGAATAGGTTACACAAGTTTGACAGGTCTTAACTTAAATTTAGAGATTTTTTGTTTTAGAGGTGTACATCAGAATCGCCACCAATATGATGTCCGCTAGTAGAAGTGTACTCATAGTTTGCATGCCTTGTGGTAGAATATGGTTAATGTACTTTGTCATACCTTTGTTAAGACCTTGTTTTTCTTATACCCATATTCGCACGAAAATAAATGATTTATAATTTATAAAATTTCTATTAAAAATAAAGAGGTAATGTGAATATTTTATCAGAATA
Organism: Pontia daplidice; assembly: GCA_963693355.1. Lineage (NCBI taxonomy): Eukaryota > Metazoa > Arthropoda > Insecta > Lepidoptera > Pieridae > Pontia > Pontia daplidice. The sequence continues at coordinate 1,614,539 of CAVNZL010000009.1, read as the reverse complement.
TATGTAGCTCCCTCATCTTCAACAGAAATAACGTACGCTCGGTAAGCTACTCTGTCAACGAACAGATATTACAAATTGGAATTTATACATTCGCAATAAATAACATAGAAGTGACCACAGTTAGTGGAACTTGCTACAAATGTTCTGTTATATAGCAGGTGTTTGTCCGCCCGCATGCACTTCGCATTACAATTAAGCCAGTAAATGAAGCATGTTTTGAATTATGTAACTTAAAATGGCTGATTTTATCTCGAATTTTATACATCGTATACTTGGACTTTAGTTTGGTATTGTTATAGTAACTTTAAAATATTTATACCATATTCGTTTGACTCGGTTAAGTTTACACAAAAAAATACGTAACACTTGAGGAATCCTTAAAAAATATGTATTTTATGTCTATTATAGGTATATAATGAGTTTTATAAAGTTTATGTAGCAGACATGTGTTTATTTTATAGATAGCCTTTATTTGGTTCCATGTCAAATACTCCAAGTGTATGTTTTATAATAAAGAATTAATCCGCCCGCCATAATTTAATATCTTGTGAAAATGAGAATGTATTATCGACTTATTGCAAATTATTATCGCGTGCCTTGAACAGTATTATATTTCACATCGGTCTCCTTATAATTATAAGATCTGTAGCTCATACAGAATAAAAATAACAAATCGTATCAAGGACATTAATGTCGATTCTTCCACGCAGAAAATTTTATCTTACATATATTTGATATTTATATAATATTTAAATTCATTCAATTAATTGTTATATGAACATGACTTGTAAAACTTCATAATTTTAATCGAATCTTTTTCATCGGATAAATGTTATGTTATATTAATTGTATCAAAGATTTATTTAATGTGTACCGTGTAATAGTCGTGCAAAATAAAGACAATAGGTTATTACGAGTAGGTGAAAGAGAAATTGTTGAAAATAGAAAAGCGTCGATTATTTAAAAAGCTTTAAGGCTTTTTAACATGATCAATATATATTTAAGGCTTCTCTGTGGTTATAGATTTTTGACAGCTACTATGGCTTCATTCATGCGGTTGTTTAGTATTTTCTACCCTAATCAGTTTGTTTTAAACCTTTTAAATACGTTAAAAATTTTATGTAGTAGCAACATACTATTAAAACTAGACATAAAATAGATTTTTTGTTAAAGTATAAACAGCAACATCCTTTTCCCTCTTTAGATCGATTCAAGGGGTAATGTATATTCACACTGATGATGTGTTTTGATAAGCCTATACACTGTACACATCACAGGTGCACTCTTAATTTCGTAACTCTTAAAATCGTAATTGAAGCAAGATTGCTTAGCACCAATTGTTTAACATACTTATCCGTTATTTTTGAAGGACAGGAAGGAAATATTCACTTAGAGGTGTTACTCACCCCTCCATTTACAATCCTGTTGCTGGCAGGATTACGGTGTTGCATGCACTATAAGCATGACCTCTTCTCCTATTGACATCCTTGCTTCAGTTCGAAAATATTACTACTGGCTCCACATAGACTGTATTCGACAAAAAACTGGCTTAGCAGAGTTTTGATACATGTAAAATACAATGAAGAAGCTCTGCGCGTCTGTATTATCTACAGTGGCACCATATCTATTCTAGAACCATCCCCTTGTAGTCTATTACCGTGGGAATCTATTACAGGAAGGCATGATTGAATCTATTTATAGAGAAACGTCTAGCATTAACGATTCAGTTAGCGTGTCACCTAATATAAGCAAGTACGTGTCGACTGGACACATTTTAAATGTTCTATCAGACGGAATATTAAGTGTGTTCTGGGTAATCGTTGAAAGGTCACCCTCTACACCTCTATTTGTCCAAATGCGATATAGTTGCCCATTGTTTTGATTGAGAAAAAAAAGTATAATTTCGTGCATTTTTCTTACATCGAAATTCAATAACACTCAAAAAAAGGAACATTCATTGATTTAATGTGATTTATGTAATCTTTGTGCTTCAAAATAGGCGTACTTTATATCTGAATGGCCCCGATCAGTGCCTTTGATTACTGGAGCTGCTTTGCGTAATTGTTCCTTATAATTGAAGGTATTATTAAATTAAATTGAACACAAATCGGAGTGCTATGAAATATATAAATGTTATTCATACTATTAATTAAATAATGGGTTTGTGATAATTATTTTTGATTAAGATTATAGGTTTTCATCTCGATTATATTGAAAATAAATTATTTTGACTTATTTTCGAACTTCGGTTTTAGTCTAATATACTTTAACAGTAACCTCTTATTTGGAAATATTTCCTTTTATGGTTAGCATTGTAATTTAAATATCATTGATTAAAAAAAACCGTAAAGTTGCGCTGCAAACATTATTTTTTTATTTTTTTTAAATGAATCCGAACATATTTAAAAAAAACTTCTGCCTGCTGCAGATTTTTGCGTTAAGGCATATTTACGATCGTTAAATAGCGCACGCACTCTGCTAGTGGCTTGAGGGTGTCATTTTACAACGTGTTGTTTTAAAACTTAAAAGTATAATATAGGGATTCTTCAAAATGACACCTTTTGTATGTCAAAGCAACTTCTTTTGAAATATTTCCGCCATAAATATACAGGAGGACACTATTAGTTAGTATTTCCATTATATTAAAATTTAAACTGTAGGAATAGATGGCTTTATTATTTCAACTTTCTGATAATTCAAAAAAAAAATTAAACAAATCAGACATCTGTCAAGTTTCAGTCTGGCCATGACGATGGTTGCCGAAAGCAACCGAAACATCAGTATAATTATTAGTAAATACGTTCGTATTTATTATAAATTAGTTTATTTAAATATATGGTGCTCACATTTATAAAAGAGAATATTTAGTAAATAATTCAATTGCTTAAGACCAAACAGCTATCTATGGAGGCGGCGATGCGTAATTCTATTACAAAATCGAATACGTTGTATTTGTATAAACCAAAATTACCAATTCTAGTTCAGAATATATTATGAATTCTGCATTAAAATGCAAATGACTTGAGACAGAATGTAAAACGATTTTAGAACGTGAGAAAATGTAATTTGTTGATGCTCTTACATGAACAGAATATAATTTTAATAGAAAATATGGTAACAGTGTTACTGTGGGATTGGACACAGGATCTTAACGCATTTAGGAGGTCTACCGTAAATTATGTTACTGTTATAATACTCGCTATTTGCCTCAGGCAGGCAGTGAAGGCAACACATGATTAAACAATCGCACAGGTGGGAGTTAAAGCGCCGCCGCTGCTCTCTATTAAGAATAAAACAAATTTTAAATTATAGGACCCATAGCATAATCTTCAGAAACTATTAACTATACTAAGAAGTAATTCTTTGTATCTTATCAATATCTCTTCCTGTCCTATATGTGAAATTTAAGTTGGGTTTTGTTTTTTTATCTTTATTTTTAGTTATGTCAAGAAGAATTGATAACACTACTCAATGAATATTTGAGGCAATCTATAAATATTACAAATTGCCTGGTGTGTGTGGAGGCATCAATTCTAGAGAGTGTACCCAATTGTTTTTATAATGTATATACGTAATGAGAAACCTCATCCTTTTTTGGGTCGGTTAAAATGATTTTGTAATTTAATTCAAGCCGTCCAAATTAATAGGGCGGAGTACCAATTTTCTATGACAAATGATAGTCAAAGAATTTTTACGACCTCTTCAAACAATTTGAGCGTAGGCTTTGATGGCTATAAATGTTAAAATCGATTCATATTAAATTTGTTACCATTTCCTTCACGGAATTGCGTTTAATTTTAATAGATTAAACCAGGTGCTCGCACCTGCATCCACGTAAATTAGTGTATCTTATCATCTTTTGTTACTTTTCTTATCAGAGACCGAATTAAGGTACTTACATATGTCTAACCTGTTTATGACATCAGTACTAGTAAACTATATCAATACAACTCATAGAACCTCCATAATACTTGATTAAACAAATACAACTCCTATGTTATCGTATTGACTAAAGTCTTACATAGCATTGTTCAGCGCAAAATATAAAACCTATACTTATTTTCTAAAATAGATAGAGATACTATAAAATATAAAATTTAGCACTCTTTACAATACATTGCACGTGATTGTACAAATACGTAAACTAAGTACACTCGCGAATTCAATTGATAGCTTTGGGAATTTCCAGGACTGATATGTAGTGTGAATACTAAATTACTTTTCTTGGGAACTGTACAACTTATTTTCAATACATAATATGTGTAGTGTATTCCACTGTCATATGTTCTATGAGATGCATTATAAAAAATGAGCACAACAAAACGTATAATACAATACCGTTTAACTATTGAAACACGATTTCTTATTAGTATTATGCTTACGTTTCGAATCTTCCAGACTTTTAAGGTTTTTTGTTATAATCCTATGTAAAAGTGTACTAGCGTTAAAAAAGATTATACATTGCAACCTCGATATAACAAATCGGAGGGGAACGAGAAATATATTCTTTACATCATAGTAATTCGTTGAACTGAGATTTGTTATGTTGAGGTTAGATTTGTCTAAAGTAAAAGAGGTCTTTACAAACAAAAGCGTGTCGAAACATGAATCACATTATAAGATTAAGAGTTATATTATTGGAGGAAACTTTATATAAAGGTTTTGGGTTGGCAAAATTCGTTAATTAGAGATATGAATACTTTTTCTTGATAGTTGAAAATTTGTTATAAAGAGGTTGTGCGCAATGAATGTTCGCAATGTAAAGGTATATTTTATATTGACTCTTATGGACAATTCAAGGGGATTACGAAAAATTTGTTAAATCGAGGAAGTCGTTATATTGAGGTACGTTATATTAAGGTTGCACTGTATTACGATAATACTTTCAATAAGATATAAAACCATCCATTTTAAATTTTTGTTAATTAAATTCTATCAGACTGTGGACAACGGGTGGTCTCGCACTTCATATATCTACTCTTAATTATTCCTACTAACTTATTTCTCATTACCTAGAACTGCTGAATATTTTCAAAGATCGTTTGATGTAAGATTACATGACATCATCAGACGATGTACACGAAATACATATGAGCTATATATCACATGGGATTACGGAATTTGTGTGAACATTACTAGTATGCGTGAGACAATGACGCGATTCTCTGAATAATAGTTTGGAGTAACGATCTTGACGTCTGCTCCTTTATGAGATCAAGAGCAAATCAGCAGGTGGGTCCTTTAAAAAGTGGTTACCTCCGCCAACAGAGATGACAACGTCGTGAGTCTTACGAGTGTAGTCTTTAGGGGCTAACTAAGCGGTTAGGATATACTACTAAAATACTACTGGTTCCACAAAATAGTGGAGAAACCTAACAGTTATTTCAAGTCAGTAAATAAGTCACTATGTAAACAGAAGACGATGCGGGATTTAAACCAGAACGTGTAATTATCTTCAGCACAATTGCAGTATAAATAATTAAGTTACATCGTAGTGGCTTCATACAAAGTACTAACAGAGCATTTAAGTATTGCAATCTAGGATTAGAATCTCTAAAGAGCTATTTATTTTTTAATATATATTACATATATAAAATAATGTATATGTAAAATAGGGCTCAATGATGTTTAGAGATGACGCTACGTTCAATTTCTTGAAGGTTCCTAAGCCGTATTGGATTTGAATTTGGAACGTTACATCAATTGTTTTAAAGACAGACAACAAAAAAAAATGACGACGCGTTACGCGACGATTATGTATAGGAGGCCGATCCCCGATTTGATATTTGGAGGATGGATTTCTAATATAAATTATTCTATCACTCTAGTTCTTCTGAGAACATACTTACAACTTATACTTTTTACTAATTAAGAAGCGAAGAACAATTAAAAATGCAAAAATATATGCGTACGGTTTTTTGCAGGCATTTAATGAAAGGTGAGAACAAAAACTTTATAAGTACAGTTCTCAAATAACAAAAGACTTTCAGTAATTATCATGTGAGAATTTTCAAAGAATTCCAACAAGTAATCATAATTTTAATAATGCTGCTTCAAATAATCATAAGTATAATTCTTAATAGGACTTATAACTAACAGAAATTTAAAAGGAAAAAAAGAGTTATAAAATCTAATATAAATTTCTATATTACTCTTTCCACGTAAAGCTAAATATCTCTAAAATATCGTCCAAAGTTTTCGAACTTTGCCTACCAAACTTTATTTTTGAAGTATTACCGAACAATGAAAATACGTTGTTCAAACAATATTTTCAATTCAATTCTAAACCAATACTTAAACTATGCTATATTTTACTGCACAATCGGCGAACAATAGCATACTGCGTAATTTTTAAGATATACAAAAATTGATAGGACACGACATACAAAAAATAAATAAAATATTGGTTTTCATAAGAGATTATTCATATGGCTAAAAGCTCGATGTTTTATTCAGCTTGTAAGGAAAATGTACCCATTTAACTAATATTGTCTTTTATTTATAATAAAATACTTTGTAACGGATGAAAACGCGATTTATTATTGCTATTAGTAATTTTTATTTAACAGCTGTGGTGGTTATTTAACGGCTAGACGAAAAGGTGACAGGTGTCTCATTTGTAAATATAACACAGTTGCCATAGTAACGCCGTTCTATTCCAATGGCACCTCCATCTTATAATTTTCTATTTTCTAGCAATTATGACTAACAGTATTCTTATATATTTTCAATTGAATCAATTTTATTCTTTCCAAACAAAACACAGCACTGCTTCGTAATTTTTATACATGAACTTATATCTAGTAAGATAATTATATTTATAATATTCCTAACTGTATCTAACACAATGAGTCTAAACAGTGCAGCTGTATTATTGGTATGTAAAATAGATTTAGTAAAAACTATATTATGGTTACTGAAATTGAACGATGCTTTTAAGGAATTTTAATAATGCTTATACATTTATTCTAAAGTAATACAGTACAATATAAACATAACGAGTTGAGATAAAAGTGTGAGATAGAATTTTTACATCATTTCAGTGTCGCCAAAAACCAATTTGCCAACCTTTTTTTTCAATTCCAGTCACATTTCTAAATCACTTGAGTTTCTACCTGAGTTTAATCGACTTTTAATTTGACGGATCAGTCATGGTAAGCTGTTGTTCATTTTTTCATTCATTGTCACAGTTTGAAGTCTGATTTAATAATAATAATAATATATTGGGATGCATTTCACATCCGGTCGGTTAGCACCAAAGTAAGCTATTAACCTAAAGCTTATGTTATGGTTGCTACCAACTAATAATCAATACATATATTTAGAACCAAAGCCAAAAGAAATGCTCCTCACACGCTGCTCAAATATTAAACGTACGTCGAACCTAGAACCCTCAGCTCAATGCTCTGCATAGGTCATTAAAATCATTAGTTATTTTATCTATTTATTTAGTAAACCGAATAGCGTTATGGATTATACTATGTAAATGCTATTACTAAAGCCAAAATAGGTTTACAATAAGTATAATAAAAGACTAAATGGGATTACAAAAAACAACTTCGAATGAAACAAAACAAGAACAGTTAAATAAAAACACGGAAGCGGAGTGTGTCTTTAAAGCATGTGTGGATGTGAGTGTGGTGGTGTGCCCAATTTATATACGGTATTCTTATTAAGTTAAATAAATATATCTATAAATTATCTCGACAAATGTCTCTATAAACTTAAATTTGATTTCCAGACGAAGACGGTGAGCATATTATTTTTATTGTACTCTTTCTCGCCATAATGAAGTATGAGATGACATGTGACAACCGTCACGGGCCGATGCCTGGACGTTAACACCGCGCCATTGTTTTAACATTATGTAACTATTGTGACAATGATAATAAGAATCTCAGCGGTAATCTCCTATTGCATCTACGGTTACATTGCGACTTTTTGTACTTTTATAGGTAGTTATATTAATTGTATAGTATTCAGTAGATTTTGTGAGAGATTTTTTATGTTTCAACAACCTACTTATGTGTTAAAATATTATTAATACCGATAAACTTTGATAGCTGATAATAAAGATTCATTCATTGAAATCAAATAAAACACTCGTCTTAGACTTTTATACGTATCCTATACTAATACGTTAACACTTATAAACATGTAAGGTCATTTAAGTAAAGTATCGCAACTAAATATTTAAATTTAAAAACAATCATCGAATATGTACTTAATATATTCGAAAAGATTCCGTTTATTTAATTCTCGTTTCTCTCCTTTTGATTAATAGACGAAGTTGAGAAATCACACCATTCCCTTATCAATATCACATTATAACGTAAAAACGAAGAGGTTCTTGTTCACAAAACACGTTTAGCTAATGTGATACGCGTATAAAAAGTATATTCATTTGTTCAGCTTACCCTTTAGTCGCTTTTATTTTATTTTGTACAAAATTTAACGTATTGGATTACTGTAACATTAAAAGCAGTTAATTTGATATCGGAGCCCTTGGGAGCGTAAATTTTAGCTCGACCGCCATTTATCAAACCCCTGTGGTTAATAAACAGTGTAAATTTTTGTTAACCACAAGGAAAGGATTAGATTTGGATTGAGATTTACAACTTTGATTTCATGACCTGTATTTATTATTTTTGTATTTCGTATGATTTTACAACAACCCGCCTTGGTAAATAAAGCAATATTAAATCATTATATCTTCACGGCATTTAGTAGTTGAAGAATGCCCTTAGATGAACCACAAAATTCGTTGTTAGTATTATTTAAAAAATACTTGATAATTGAGCAGAAATCAGTAGCCTAATTAGTTAGATACTTTGATTACGAAATTATTAATATTTTTTAATAATTGCGATTGTTGTGTGCAAAAGAGTTGATAAAACTCTTTTGCACGTAGGTGTGATCTTCAATCTACAATCCGGAACTGAGAATGCGTTAACAAAGATTTCCGTATGTAGGATAGACCATAGATGTGAAACTAGGAAATTCAGCAAGTAACATCCTTTACTGGCTCCAAATTTGTTTAAATATTTTAATCGGGAGACAAGGTTATTGTAAGTCTGGCCTATTCTAATTAAGCTCCAACAATTGGAGCCTTATACGAATTATCTTCATTTAAATTACAAAGCGGACACTGTTTCGACAGACGAGAGGTCAGGTTGTACAAGTAAACTTTATTCTAATGTAATTCCAAATGCTTTAATATTTACTGATGAATCTCCGCGTCCGTGACATCATTTTAAGGTACGGAATCAAGTATTGTAAAATATTAAATGTATTGGTAATATTAGAAGTTAAAAGTAATAAGAGATTCGCGTTGTATGCTTGTTATGTTTAGAAAATCTTGAATCAACGACCACCAAAAACGTGTATCGTGAGAAGGCAACAGCAGGTGCATGAGCCCACCGCTGTTTCGAATTTGGAACGCTAAAGATCTCCGATCTTCGTTTACAATCTTCATTTCCAATCTTAAAAGAAACATCGTGGATGGGATTATTGTCCCGATCCAATTTTCCTACATATCGTCATTTTCAAAAAAAGGTTTATTAGGTTTTTGAAATCTTTTGAGAGCGGATGTGTTTTTTTTTTCATAAATTTTAACAGAAGTAGGCCCGGGAAAAGCTTATTTTTTACAAAAATAAAAAAAACTTACCAGTAATTGCGCATTTCCATGCCTGTCATCCACCCAGGCAACAACCAAGTCGGCGCCACGCATATTTCTCCCATTATTAAACCCCAAGCCAACATAACCATGTGTTCTCGCTTCCAATCTAAATGTTATACTCGAATCCGTGTTCACCCATCGTAATAAAACATCGCCATTCTCATCTAATCGTTCCGAGTGTGCCCATATTAAACTCGATTCGTAAGATCTCGAATCGAATGATTCCCTCCGATGTCGAGTTCTATATTCGTTCACTATGCGAGTCGTTCTCTCATTCTTTTTATCTGTCTGTATCCGCAGTGTCTGATTCTGATTTGACGATAAATCATTCGGTTGGACCTGCCTGTGTCTGGGCAGTTTAGCGTCACATAGAAGTGAGGCGCTCAAAATGAAAAGTACTAGTGCGTTCATTGTATCTTCAGTCTTATGGGCGCATCACTTAAAAGTACCTGTAACAAAGAAATTACTCGTTAAAGATATACTAGCTGAGAATTTCGTCTCTAAGGCCACTTTATAAGTATATACTTAATCTAAGATAATCCATTCTTTAAAAACCAATATCCAATTTAACAAGGGCTACTGGGTTTAATTATTGTTTAAATTATTATTAACTAAGAAAATAATGAAGTAATTTATTTTTAAACGTTGTTTTGTATCGACGGTGTTACGATATGTTATTAAAGGCGGCATACGATCGGTTAGCCTAAATGTAAGCTATTTCTACCTTATATTATGGGTGCTAATAGTACTGATACATGTACTTATTTACATACTTTTCATAAAAAAATAAATTATATATAACCCATACCAAAATCAACAGTTATGGTTATCACACAAATTCTCTGTTCGCCAATCGGGCATCGTCACTATTGCGCCAACTTGGTCGTCATATGTATTTCGTTCGTTTATACATAATATAAATAGTCAACAATATTTAAATGTCAAACAAATAAGGTAAGGTAAAAAAAAGTATTAAACACAACCGAACCTAACATTTTCAATAATTAATCAGAGTTTATTTCAAAAACATTTTAGGTTTTAGTAGTTGAAAAATATATTACCGGGCCGAAAATTACCTTACGAATACGATTACTTCAATGATGTAATTACTTGTTTTTATATCTTGATTTGTATGATTTTCATATAACTTGCGTAATGTTAACAGACGAATCAGTTTCAATAGATATATATATATGAAGTGACAAGTCACCAAATTAAATAAATATTAGAATATTTACGATTATATTAGAAATTGTCATAAAAGGTTATAATTTCTTCGATGTAATAATTAACATAATCCAACGTTATTTTAAATATAATTGTATGAATTAATAAGGTGCGAAAATCTGTACCTCCTCTAATCCACCACCTCTAGACTTCTTCTTCTGTCAAATTATATTTGTGCTCTTTTGAAACTTGTAAATAAATAATAATATCTATATATAGTAATAAATAATAATAATATCTCTCCTTTTAGCAAAATTTATTATTATTATTATTTATTAGCTGCAGATAATTGAATACAGTATATTCCAACTTAATACTGTATAGTATATCAAAGCTTAATACTGACAATAATATTAGCATTTCACATTATTCACAAGTCAGTTCCATAAAGAACCCAATATATATTCAATGCACGGCACATACAAGAAAGAATATGACTTTGAAGCAACCTTTATACACATCTGTGACCGGGAACCTTAGCGTAGAATTTATGACCAAATCACTGAATAAATTTAGCCATTTTTGCAATAGATATTCTTACAGGTGAAATTTTTTATTGTATTGCAATAGATCATACAGGATTTTTATTGTTAAACAAATTGTATACCAGTCTAAAGACTAAGAGAGAGAAACTTACACCTTTTTCTGAGTATAGACATTTGCTATATGAGATTTGGGCTCTATGCACATCATAATTTTTTTAAGTTAGGGCTTAAGTATTCCCATTTCATTGCGCACTTAGAATCCATTGGTGCACAGCGGGGTTCAAATGATCGTTCAATAAACATTGCACGCTCAAAGAGTGTAATAAATGCACAAATAATTATTTGATATATTCGGTTTCATTCATAGTTTTCACTTTGACCCGTATTTCCTATTAAATATTCTGTTGTGTAAGTTATTAAAAATATTAATTGAAATATTCGTTCCATGAGGATTTAAAACGAAACAATAGATAGCTTTTATAATTACAGATCGTGATTGAAAGTTTTAAATTAATATTTTGCCAAATATAAAATCTACAATTTTATTAAGCATTTTGTTTAATTAAAATGCGCTCCGAGGTATATGAGATATCTCACCCAATATTATGCAACTCAAACTGGATAAAAAACACTCTTCGGCGTGTTTTCTTATACTGATCCTAGACTGGATTAATTCCATTCATACTAAACAATGCTGATGCTGCTTAGTGGTAGCTAAACAACGACTTAGGTAAGTCAAAAGGTCAAGATAGATCGTTATAGCTGAACTCTATGGTTGCTTCCCCTGTCCCATCTATTTATATCTAAGACCCCTGACCCATGCATTTCGTAGCGTTAATACCCTTAATCCTTCCTCGATAAATGGACTATCCAACAAATAATTTTAAAATTAGAACGTCACAGACTCGTAAACTTTAAAATATACTAAGTGTATTTACTTACTGATTTACTCGACCGCCACTTTCAAGATCTACATTCACCAGCGAAATGTTAATTTCTTTTTTACATAAGATAACTGAATTCTGAATTAAAAATATTTTGCCTATCGTGGCATAAAATCGTTGGTGTTTTTATATTAACAAAAAATCTCAAGCCGCTAATGTCTCTGGTTTCTATCGAGTTTTTGCGTGCTTTTTAACCAGAACGGAAGGACAAAAAACAATCACATCTCAAGATAAGGCGATTATCCACTTATTTGACGGAAGTGTAAACCGCGGACCTCGTTATGATCAAAAATATAAAGGACTTTAAGCGAGCCATGACAAATTGTATTGGTTTCCTGCGCGAGTAAGTCAACGGCTTTCGGAAGCTTTTACTCTATAATTCTATATAGCTATATTATTATAAATACAGTTTATTACATTGACCTAAATAGCTTAATCAATTTTTTATTCAGATTAACAGGCGGTCTTATTTCTAAATATAAAAGCTAGAAACCAACATATTTTGTACAAAAGATTTGTTTTGCTTCTTTTGAATACCTATTAAGACCAGGTCTAGACCACGACGAGTCTCACAAAACATAACACATTGAAAACCCTTCAACCCAAGTGCTGAATGATCTTTCTTTTTCCGTGAAATTGTTGCCGTAAGAGGCAAATCAGAGATGTAAATGTGAGAATATATGTTTAGTTCAGAATCATAAATAAATTTGCTGTTACAAATAGTTGCCTTTTGTGATCCTATAATAAAAAATCTTCGTAACTAGCTAATAAAAACTAGTTAATAAGTACTAGAAATTCGTATGCAACATGTATTTATTTTCCATTTAATATGCGTTTGAGTGAGCGAACTTTAATTTGATATTGAAGAACGCGCTCTGAAATCTCAGTCAGTGTTATATGCAGATTGCATCAATTTAAAAATTTATACGAACAAAGCGTGAATATAAAAATGTGAATGAATGTGAATCGAAATAAATAAATTAAGCATAAATAAAATTAGTTACTAAAAACTTATTTTATTTACGCAACGAATGCTTTAAAAGTTGGATATCAATATTAGATGTTATAGTGCTTTTCTATAAGAGACTTTATTCTAATATACATTTATTCTAATGTACTGTATTATGTACTAATAGACTTTATTCTAATGTATATTTATTGTTTCAATGGAATGAGCAAAATGTTGAGTAAAGAAGGAAGAGAGCAAGCAATTCTTGAATTCAAATCCCGTTCACTACGGAACGGATATTAATATTTCTCATAATTACAAAAACGAACCGACTGCACTGCAAAAACGTTTCCGTGATTCCGAGCTCTGTTTAATATAACGGCGAGAATATTTCTTTGTAAAACGCTTGTGAACTTTATATTGAATTTAGAATATGATTGCGAGTAGTGAGCGAAGATAGGATAATTTCCTATATAACATGGATTAATTTTACATACAGGCGTATTCCTGTGAAAGTATATGCCATCGTTACAGTTTCGTTGGTCAGTCAGTAGTTGTCTATGAAGGAAGCTACAATTTTCTTGATATAGGTATATAGTTCCAAATGTAGTATGACAATATATATTTAATGTTTGACGTGATAATCATAGATACGTGAACATAAAAGTATTAAATATGTCTGCTACCGTAAACCAACTTTATTTTACTAGTATAATACTTCATACAGGTTTACGCGTAAACAATAGAACCTACCTTAGGCAATATTTGCTCTGTTTCGAATTCACAGGAAGTGTGTTTGGTTATCGATTACATTCAATAACCGGATATGAATCTGTCACCGGATGTGACAACGACTCTTTGGGTATTTACCTAATTTCACTTTAAAAGACGAAAACACCAGCAAAATTTAAAATGTATCATATAAATCTCAAAGACTATAACACATAAAATAGTTAATTCGAAGTTATACAATTAACTTCAATCTGTGTCTCTGTGAAATCTCGCAGGACGCCAATCGTAAACAGATTATTGCTTCGAAACACATTTCAAGTAGAGCCTTCGAAAAACTTATGTTTGCCGGAAATCGCGAATACACCACAACGTTTAATGAATATCAATCTTATCAATGCGGCAAAAAGAATTAAAGGAAATTGTTTCTTTAAAAATGGGTTAATTAATTTAATTTGTGTAAATTCTTTTCTGTTTTCGTGAGAACTTTTATGCCAGGCTTTATTATTTTTGAGTAAATTATCAATACCTGTACACAGTTTATTTACTTTCAAGATAATCGAATCTTATTTATATTCTATTATTTTATTACTTTAACAGTGACATTTTATTTCTTCACCAACTCGAAGCGATTTGTATTGGAAATTCATTTAGCGTCGCAATCCCCGTTTTTTATATACTTTTCTTTTATGAAAATTGTCTGGAAAACTTCGACTTCAGCCTTATCGCTTTATTTAATCAATCCAGTTCAGACCAAATTTAAATATTGTTGTGTACAATCATCAGATCAAAAGTGACTTTCGATTGTTATGTAATTAAATTTACTTAAATCCATAAATCATGCTCAATTTTGCAATATCTTGATTCCCTGTAATGGTAGGTGCAATGATTAATAGGACGCCCACGCGCACGGGAATTGTGTAAGATGCATGCTGATGTTGATGCATCGTTATATGATAGAAAAATAAATTCTCTCTAATACAAAACATGAATGCTTGCATTACTGGTAAAGTTCACAATTTTAGATCGTATGTAAAATGGCGCCGTTGTAGCGAAGTTTGGTGAGAAACATAAGATTTGCTTTTCTCGTAAAATTTAAAATACGTTGGCTGTAAGTTGCTTTGTAAGTAAACATTAAATTCAACAAGCGAGACAACTTTACCTCATCTCAGCTTGGTTAAGTAATTAAAATCGCATCTCCAAATTTGACACATTAACAGTAAGACGTAAAATAAAATAAGTTTTAAATAAAACAAGATGTGATTATTTTAATAAAATTGTAAATAAAGTCAATGCAATCTAGTTAAAGTCAAATATTAAAAAATAACACAAATAATAATTAATTAATATCAACGTGAGGTAATATAGTAAGAAATATTACCAGCGTTTTAAAAATTAAAATATAAAATACGTGTCGAATTACAAGGTGTAAATGATACTAAGGACTCGATTGTCTAATGAATATTCTCACGAATTATTTACGCGGAACAAATGATAATAACAGCTGCTGATTTAATAACTGTTTGGACGATTGTTGATTTGTTTCGGTTGTATTGGACATCACGAAAACTTGCTAAAAATGAAGTCTTTTTTCAATTTGTCAACAGAATAGCTCTAATCATGAAAAATAAAACAGACGTGGTGATAGCTCCGTCAAGTACTTCATACTTAAGTCATCTACGAATAAGCTCGTGGAGCGTTATGAAGGTAAAAACAAATGCTATTATAAAAACATAACGATTTTATTTTATTTCTAACTCGATAGACGCCAACGTAACATAATTTTGGTATCTTTTAGAGCCTTAGTTTTATATTTACCCTTAAAATTTGTATTTATGAATTTATCAATAGTTTGTTTCTAACAATGAGTGTTTAGTAAAGATAAATATTAGTTGCGACGTTCAATATGTTAACAAGACATTTATTTTAGTAAACAATAGCTGTAGAACTACGATACTTAAGTGTACTTAAGAGTAATGACATATAGGGATTAAATATACAGTATGTACACTATTTCTATCTTATGTTTTGTTAAAGTAGTACTCAGTCATATCAGATAGGTGTTCATGTATCGTGTTTTGAAGCTTCAGCTAAACATTTGCTCTTTAATAATAGTCAAGTAAAATAGTATTACATGCTCTCATTACATATTTGAGTTCATAGATTTTGTAATTCAAAAATCGAACGACTTTCAATTACGCTTTCCTATAAAGATAGGGTATTTAACAGTATAACCCCTTTTTGTAAATATAGTTTGAAAATTCACAATCTTGCTATTAATTCGCCTAATGGTCCTATCAGTCGGTTAACGGATATGACCATTTATGGCCTATATCCATGGTCCAGTAACACGCTACGCTTAATTAAAGCATCCCCTATACATACATAGTACGTATCTTATGACGTCATCTTAAGCGCTTTTTTAAGCGGTAAATATCGATACAGTGATTCTGTAGGTATGTGACTAACTGATTTCGGTAGTTTGTTACAAATTTGACACAACTAATTTCATTAATTTAATAAATTTTAAAATTATTTTAAAGTGCGTATACTTGTGCTACACAATAATTAGATATTATTGTATATACAATATTTATGTAGTGTTCGAGCGGGTGCATATTTCTATATCCAGGAATCTAATAGACTTTTATTTAAAGCTTAATAGCGCCACGTGTGACCTTTATTGATTGCAGGACCACCCAGTTAACTCAACTCACTGGAGCTATTTCTTAATTACTTGTAATTACGTTACATCGCTTATACGGAATGGACGCACTGCATCAAGAAATGAGAGCATTTTTTTTATAAATAAACATGTTTTCGGGCATAAGTTCGATATATTTTATAAATAGTAGTCTAATAATAAAAAATCTAATATATCCATCCATAATCTATCTATGTATAAATACAATATTGTATAAACGTAATTCACGTAATAATTTCTAGGATGTTGGTGCGAACTTTAACAGAGAAATACAATTTAGCACTTCAATTTAAATTCCAAACTTAAATGGATTTTAAAAGCTTTATGAATATGGATAGAAAGGGCAAAGGCTCTCAAAAGCCTTGTCTTTTAAAGAAATGAAGAAATTGAATTTGAAATTCTAGACACGAAACTTGTACAGAATTCAATGAATCGTATGCGCGATAGTGAAGTAAGATTTATAACAGATCAAAATTGTTGTATTTTTATAAGAATCAACTCTTCAACAAACTTCTTAATTCGCTCCAATATAGTGACGGAGAACCTCATTGAAACTTGACAAGAAGAAGACAAAACTATATGCATAAGACGTATTAACTAAAAGCGCAATTTTTAATAACACTAAGCTAGAAATAAATACGTAAGTCTAGAGTATACTAAATTTACGAAGCTTTAATATAAAATCACTGATTATTAAACACAAAAAATGAAAACTGAAAACTAACACATATAGCAAGTACAATCTAGAACGTTGCTAGGATTGCATTATAACCATACCAAGAAGCGGGCAAGAAGCTTAATGCCCTTCTCTTGAAAATTAATAACTGGCATACTGAAGTGAATAACGAGACATCATCTTACATAGCCTCTTATTATGTGCTTTATGAGTTTCATGAGTGTACTATGGTTCTATTTAATTGTTGTACGATTATACTGCATATCAACGAGATATGTTATATAATTATTGTTTGTTACGCTTTCTGGTAAATCGGTAATTTGGTACAAATGGAATCATGTCCTATGGTGCATTTTTATTTATTGTATCTCTTATATGTATCCTGAATAAATAAATAAATTTGGTAGACTGGCTGTATTGGTTGGTTCTAAAATTATTATTATATAATCCTTGAATATAAAGTGGATTTTTGTTTTTTTATAGTTTAAATGTGACAATACAAATACTTCTTACCAAATGAACAATTTGAATCAATTTGGATTTCTTTTCGTACGTGTGAGTTGAACCTAGTTTGTGCATTCAGACATAGATGACAGTTTTATTCAGATTTCCTCGAAATTGATAAAAGATACTCAGAATATATTAGAGTATTAATAAACTACATTTTAACAACTTAACACGGTAATTACATGACGCGCGGATATAAGTTTATAATATTTGTAGTCTATGGTATTTTAATTTTGAATTTCGAATTTTAATAAATACAAAATATTTCAACGTTCACCCGTCATCTGATAACGGTACAAAAATCTCAATGGATTAAATTAGTTAATATTTAGCTTTACCTAAGTACAGACTTATAATATATTTATAACTTTTCATTTAACTTGACACAAATGTCAATACGTATTGAAATGGAGTATTCAATGTCTGCTATAGCACGTGTTAGGATCAATGTACGTATAAACACCTGACATGCAGCTTACAGGTGAAATTCCGATACAAGTTCTCAGTTTTAAGGGTAAGCATAATGCTTAAAAACTATTCAATACTGTAGAAACAAAACATATGGCTGACCCTTTTCTGCCCATTTAGGCATGAAAGCAATGAAAACAGCGCAATTAGATTTTTTTTATTATGGTTTTCAATAGAGACAGCTACAGAAGACCGATCGCCTATTTGGCTCTTTAGAAAAGCAAATTAAACGTGTGTCAAAATTTCTCTTTCATAATTATGGCTCCAGTTTAAGCTTGAAGAGATCATTCATTCACCTTCATTCAATGTCGTTCATTCATCATGTAACTAGCGTTCACAAAACCTTAGCACGCGCTGGAGATCAACGCCCTGCACCTGATCGTGACATTCCAGAACGCTTCTTGCGAATCGCTTTTCGATCCACGAAATCCATTCGTTCCTCTTTTTGTGGATTAAGCGTGGCTTTATAATTTAAAATGTAATGTTTTACATTTATAATTATTAATTGATTTTTTTAAGTGATTTCATCGCTGTTCAAGTTCTTCGCAGGCCAGAGTTGGATGTTACCCTCATAGGACAAAGTAAAGAATTTAAAGGACTTTCACCCCCCGTGTCGGATATGGATATTGCAGCTGATCTCACGTTTCGTATACCGATATGGATAGTGCCCTTCGCACACATGTCTGCATTATATTATCACCTACGAAATGACATCTCACTATAGTAAGCCTGTAAGTGTTTAGTATGTACATATATATTATATAATGAAATAACATTAACCTACAATACTATTTCCATTTTTAAATTGTGTACGAGTAGTGTGATATACGTTTTGCATGTTAATTTAGTTAATGCTTTAATTATTTCGAGTTAAGTCGCAGTCTGATTCGGTCTAGATTTTATGTTCATTATCGTACTTTAAATTTAACATGATATTCGAAGACAGACATAAATTTAAATAAACTTATGTGCTGAAACATTTTAAAGTGCAATTTATTATTTAAATGTCATATTAAGCTCGCGTTTAAATTCTTGACAAGCTTCGCGAACACTGCTTTTTGAATGTTGACTTTATAGCGGCAATTTCCTCAACTCATCTTATTAGGAATATTATTTACCAATGTAAATTACTTAACAGTTTCATCAAACGTAAATTATAACACTTTTAACATTTAGGGTCAAGTTGTTGCTAAATTTAACCTTGAAATTATGAACGTAAAACAGAGATATAATTTTTAAACCAAAATTCTGCGTAGTGGATCTTCTTACATATACCCTAACCTTTGTATAGGCGTATAAAAACAAAATCGTGGCCTTATACTGCCAAGCTATATTTACATTCACCAGAGGTAAATAACATTATTAAAGATCATTCCGCCCTTGCACGTAACATGCATTTCGACTCAGTAATGAACCAAAACACGCGATTATATTATAAAGGGTGTAGTGGCTAATTGGCTATTATATACATTGATCAATATGTGTAGTAAAGCAACACCTAACGAGGCTAAATATTCAATTTTATATTCGTTTATTCGTAGAAATTCAACGGAAAATGTTAATACCAATAATATAATTTGTATTGATCGGTCGCTCGTGAAATCACTCACAAAATTTCACAATTGTAATATGCCCTTGGGGCTAATGAAGTATTAGATGCTCTATTCAATGTTCGTTCACACGATCAATCCATTCGTGTTCATAGTGAGAAATATAAGACCCTGTCAACAGTCAAAGCTCAAAGCTTGGCCTTTCAAAGATTGACATTAAAATGACATTTGTCGTCTTTGTTTAAAGTTAGGTAAGTTTCGCAATTTAATAATACTACATATATAATGGAAATAACTACTTTACTAAGTAATTAAATTCATAATAACATTATATCTTAACGCGATTTATATGATATTATTTTGCCTTTTCATGAAAAAAGTAATATACATACGAGTACAAAAAATGAATATTTTATTTTAAATGACAATGACCAAAATGGCGGTTTCGTCATGGCATGAATCGATAATTACAAAGCCATCAAAGCAAACAAAAACATTTGCAATAGCACACTCGAGACTGTTACGAAAGGTGCTGCCGACCGTGAACATTCCTCTGCCCAGTGGGCAGGAGCGACCAAAAAAAACATCTATAAACTCCAGCAATACATAACTGTATCTTAAATACTTAAAAACAAATTAACAGTTACTATTTTTACTATTTGATATTATTCTAATTCGAATTTCATGGTACGCTGAAGAATTTGTAAATAAACTGTTGATATTAAATATCACCAATACAAAGATAACTTCTTTTCCATTATGTACAGTTAATCATTTAAACAAATTTGTCACTTCAAACTTTAAACTGATAAAAATAGATTTATGAATTCCGTTAACTATACGTTTGCTGATTAAAATACAAACATTAGTGATACATAAATTGCGTATAACGTTAGAGCCAATTAAAGAAGTGTATTTAGGAAGGCATAACTAGATACTATCTCTTAAGAGAGTCGTGAAACATAGATAAGTAGTATAACGAAATAAAAAATGCTTCCGATCGCATTTGACGATACTTCTTAATATGGTCGCGCGCGCCGGTTAGAAAATAGCGCTCCAATATAATATTCCAGCTTGATTGTATTAAACTTTCATACAACGTTTAATACAATCAAGCTGGAAGTCATCAATATTACTATTCGTTTAAACTAAAATATTACTTTAGAACTTCATTTTTAGTTATTTCTATTAATAGAATTTATTTAGAATTTTAATAGAATTCACTTCAAAAGGATTTCAACAGTTAACCAAATTAAGAAATCAAAACAAATGCATAACAGCTGCGTCTATGCACGTCAACGGTTCAACACGGAAATGCTACCAAAGCTATGCAATTAAAACTATTCAAAATACGGCCATGTTTCCGATTCGGCTTGCTTTAAATCGTTTATCAGTCTACGGTTAATGGATTGAGAACGACACTCCCCAGATTCATTCTCGGTTTTAATAAAACCGCTCGAACGGAAAATTATTTTGATGTCCCTTAGGAACGTCGCTTTAGCATCAATCACTCAAGTTTGGTAAATATTAATTATGTATCTTATTGTTCGATCCGTAGAGACTCTTGGTTTATTGCATCAAGGATTTACTGCATTCGATTAGGTAGAGCTTAACATAAGTTTTAAAGTGACGACAAGAAATTAAAAAAGCTTACTATATTATATATAAAGATTTATAATTCGATATTGGTTCCAAACATATGACCTGCCTTGCTTTATATTCAGGAAAACATTTTTGAAATTAAAGAAACACATAAAACATAACTAGAGTTGTTACTCCTAATTTATGCCATCTGGTCAGCGCTAGTTTGTAAACCTTCGACGTTTTCTCAAGGAACTCCGAGATCAACAATGTAAAGTGGTTTGTCTAGTTTTAAAAACAATGACTCATACATAACAAACATCTGAGTATACCTAGAATGACGTGTACTAAACATAGAGATCTTATTTAAAACCTCTTAAAAAGTTACTTTAGCTTTTTGCTGTAATGACTCATGAGAAACGTCAGTTCACAATTACATTCGTTTTGTCTGAAATATAAAACAAAAAAGGATTTTTTCAAAGTGCTTACGAATGAAAACATAATCAATGGCACTGTTTACATTATAGCAAAATTCAATACTTTCTTGCGCTCATATAATCCCACATAGTTTTTTTTATTAATAAACTTTATTATATTAGTATAATAATAATAAGGAATCCAAAATTATAAAATTAATTATATAAAATGCAGCAAATCATAAAATTCTTAAATAATCGCGCGCTGAGAGCACCGTTGCTAAGCTAACAAGTAGCGAGGCGCGGGCGACAAACCTTTGCTTAAATGGCTGGAATTTGCTTATGGAAAATACATTATTAATAGATAAACATTACTCAACATGTTAGTAAGTATAACATTTAATTAGAAAATATATTGTCGTATAACACGGAAAAGATTAATTTGAATAACTTATAGAAACTCACTGTCTCTCTTGCCTTTGGAAGTTAAAAAAGTTCATTCATATATAATCAAATATGGTTTGCCAGAGCCATTTATTTGCCACACCAAGGGAGCAACTGAAATCAGCTCTGCGGTTTTCAATGCATTCGAAAAACAGATTGACGCGCGCAATCAGCGCCTGTTTGTGAAACAAAAGACATTTATCCATTCCGTTTGATCTGTGATTGAATTACTTCTTCCCTAAACGAGCAAACGCGTGTTGTACGTTTCGTTAATTGAATGATAATTTTATGCAGAAATTGTTGGCTGTAGATATAATAATATCCAAGGATAGTTGACTTAAAAAGCACTCAAAATGATCTTTTTAAATGAATTTAACAATTTGCTGCTGTATAGATAAACAGAATTTATGAAAAACGAAATTAGTAGTATAATAATGGTGGCGATTCTGATGTGCACACTCTAAACTAAAAATCTGTAAATTTTGCTTTAGACCTGTCAAACAGTTTTAGAGAGCGTAACCTATTCTGTATACCTATCTCTAAATTGATAGCAATAAGGTTTAAACTGTCAATGTTGAAACATAATATAGAATAGGTTACACACGTCTGACAGGTCTAAAGCAAAATTTAGAGATTTTTAGTTTAGAGTGTGTACATCAGAATCGCCACCAATACAATGTAATATTTCCCTGTCACAATACTTAAATGTGTATTAATATTAGGTTCAAGAATGCATAGTTTGTTAAATGTTGATAGTTATAAAAAATATGTTATTCGATTCTTAACTTTACTATACATATATTACACATACATTATACTTTTTTTTCTCGTGACAATGTGAGCTGTATGTGCGATATTTATCACAAAATATATTTTTCAACAGTTTAATATATGAGGAGGTATATTGTATTGATATATATAATTTATTATGCTTTCCTATGTATATGTTACCAATAAGTAAATATGTATATGAAATATTAACTTTATTGTTTTATTATTTGTAGCTCAATAAACGAACAAATCTTAATTATTAAAATCTTTAAAGTATTTAAGTTCGGACTTAAAGCGGCCTACGAAATAATTTTAAGTTAAACCCTCTAAGTATTGCGTTAGAAGTTAAAGTGGATTAAATTTGGATTAAGTTTATGATCCAGGAGATGCTTAAGTAGATTATTTGTAGGCTTTTGATGAGTTGTTCTGAGTACATATTATACACAATGGAAGAATTCAAATATTTTGACGTGTCTCAATTATTTTAAGGCTGGTTTCGGTGGGGCAAAACTCATATAGTACAGATAAATCGAGGTCTTAAATGAAGTCTAAATAGTAGAGAAATTAAAATGATAGACAAAGTCTTATCCATTTCAAATTTTTTACCCTAGCAATTAAATGCAATTCCCACCCATAACTTAATAACGGCGAAAAGGCGAATCCATCAATGTGATTCAAATTATTAACAAGAAACGAACCGTGTGAATATCGCCGCATAGGACACACAACAATAGTTGAATAGATAGAAATCATGAGATCGATGGATGGATTGACTTCGAAAAGCTTTGCTGTTGCTACAGGACAAAATTAGACGAGCGTAAATAAGTTTACGAATTTCAGATACGATGAAATATCAACAGAAACAAAAATCCAAACTTACAAATATAAATTATAAAAGTGAAAGAAATATTATTATATAATCTAAAATTTTAAACTCCTACAAGGAGGTTTAAAATTGGTATATTGGTTAGTATTCGTATATTCGTAAGTTGGTTAGCAAAACGACAATAATTACTTCATTTAAGGGGGTAAACTTCTGACAGAACGCACACAAGTACGAGGGGCTCGTAATGCTAATACTATGTTCTTATCCAAATATTGTGTGGTATTAAGGATACTTGGTCTTGAAGAGGAAAATTGCTTATAAATAAGACTATCGAACTTTCATCGGTGTGATTTTACCCCAAAATAAATTAAAACCAAACTTTAAACAATTAGGTCGCGCTCAGCGAGTTTCTTTTTTCAAGCTAGGTGTTTAAGACATCTTTTACAATGGCCGTTAAATTTTAACCGTTGTAACACATTGTAAGGGAAATGATCCATTCATTGTTACTATCGTTTAATACGTAATAGTATTTGAGACCTTATAAGTATTGTAGTAGAATCAAACATCGAATAGGCGTTTGGACTGAAGTTAGCGCCTTTTGTGTTAAGCTCTGAGCTGGACGGACGTTGAAAAAAGGGGCACGACGGGAACACACCTGTCAGTAGTGTTGCCAGTTTTTGAAGAGGACGGGTGAATGGCGGCCTGCACAATGGGCTGTTTGAATTTTGAATTTCGAAGACTTTTTAGAATATTGTTCCGTGTCGAATCTCTCATTGTTCCAAGTGAATGATAGAAGTGGATACCCGTTCCAGGATCTATTTTATACGGTGTAACTGAAGCGCAAGCTTTATTTTGTATCGCTATAAAATATCCCGTAAATCTTTAATTTCAACAGCAATGACGTTAATTTGTGATTCTAAATTTTTCCCAAGTCTTTAAACATATATCCAAACAAGCCGACAACTCAATAGCGTAGTATAATTATGCATAGCAAAACATAATCCAAATAAAACTTGATTATCAAAATTTAAATAGGTGCAAACCAATAAATATTCGAGCCGGCCCATGAATAACAAGCTCCATTAAAAAATCATAACATAAATATAGTTAACTTCCTATGTGTCATTCGGAATCTCGTCATTTCGTTACATCACAACCAGTTTAGCGATCAGTCAACAAACTTTGCGGCGCGCCGTTTAACTATTCTTTTTATGGGCATCCACTTGGGTCAAGTTCTCATCATTACTAGAGACAAATAGAGAAATGTTGAGCAGTTTTTATACTTTATAGTAGGCGATGTCGTAATAGAGATTTCGATGTTTCCATTAAATCTCTTCGTTTGAAGAGCAGGATTGTTTAGAACAATGTTAGTGAAGTTCAGTTTTATTTTTTATGCCAATATTGTTATGAGTTCTTTCGGAGTACTGGTACGAAAATATATTTTATACCAGCTGATCCGGCGAACTTCGGACCGCGTAACAATCCTAAACATATTTTGCCACGGAACTCCACTACTTGAACTTTATAGGTATGGTATTTAAGTTCAAATTGACATTTAAGTGCAATTTGTTGGTATAAAAAAGTGTTATTTCTATTTTAATTATTTTTTCTCTCCATCAAAAAAAATCTGGTACTTCAAGGAATAAAAAAAATAGTAAAATCGGTTCTTGTTCTTGAGATTTGCGCTTAGTAACACATTTAGCGATTCATTTTTATATAATAGATATAACTCTGTAAAATCAAACTTATATAACTAATAAATCTATTAATAGAAATTGCTTTTTAAAATACGGGTACTTAATTAATGAAGGGAATAATTTACAATATGAATTTCATGTATGTAGTTTTCACTTTTACAGTTATGTACAGCTTAGGTCAAATTGTCTAATAATAATACTAGCAAGCACCAAAATACACAACATTTAGTTTGCATTGTAACATTATCCCGTCCTTGAAATCACAACCTATTCAAATCCTGACGCAAAGAATGAATTATGTTTTAGCACAATTACATCACTCGAAAAATGGGTAACAAGAGGAACAAAGCCCATTCATGCGCCCACGACTATGCATACCAAAACACCAAGTTTCATTGCTCTTAATGTTGATCTTAAATATTTGTAAAAAATACAGACAAGGCTGGCACAGAGTTTATTGAATTAAATTATTTAATTTGTGTTAAATGTTCCTAAAAAGCAATGTTTGTATACAGTAAATATATACGATCGACATCCCTCAACTGTTGAGAAACTCTACATTCGAAATTAATACTTATTACCTTTAGGAGATGTAGATGTCGAAGACCCGAGCGTCGTCGACTTAAATGGCTGAAGAATCGATAAATAATGTTAACAAACACGCCACTATATACTTATAAGCATAAAACGTACAATACTTTGAGAAACATCAGGAACGTGAATCGGGGAGAGCGAGAGTCGCTATATACGGCTTTATTCGTGAAATTCACCATAAAACAAGTTTAACATTAATGCACCCATTAAGTCAAACAATAAAGGCTTCACGTGCCATTACTAATAAATTACTGTGTCGCTCATATATTTGTCTTTTAGTTGAATCCGGGTGATTACTTCAAATTAGCAGACATTTCGTGGAATGCGGGTACATGGGTGATGTAATGGTAGTATTCTGTATTCGTACTCAGTTTATTTGCATAAGCTCGCTAGGGAATGGTAGAATCCGTAATCAGATAAGCGCTCAGGTCTGTTCGTGAATTTAAGCGTTGATCGCATTATATGGAATAATGTGCCTTGGTTTGTGAGAACTTAATTGAAGGACGCGAGGTGTTATAATTGTAATATTTACTAATATTTGGATCTATTAGTTATAACTATTTTAGTAATTACGGTCTGTAGGTCTTAAGCATAAGTAACAAATTTCTCGTATACTCCTATTGTCTCTCATTTAAACTTCTAATGTGCAAGCAATCATCACGTTGTATGTGCAGTTATTCCGTATATTAAATTCTCAGTAAATTCGATATACCTACCACATCATAGGTATGAAAAAGCAACCAAAACTTGGCTTTATGCCGATCCCACGAAATGCCTGGGATAAGATTTAACAACGATTTATAAAGCCGCATTTAATTGCGCGGAATGAGAGAAATCTCCACTTTAGTCTAAATAAAAATAATCCTTAACAAGAAACGACTTAAAACGGGAACTACGATTTATCATCAACTTCCTTATCATGTTACTTTTGGACCTAGATGCAACAGCTTCCCAACAAACAAGTTAATCTCTTTAAAAGTGAATGAAATATTATTATTATCTATCACACGACGTAAATCCTAATATAATTCAATAAAGAATGTATCTTGTACATATCGTTAGTTAGGACGTTAAGGTTTACAATATCAATACATTTCATTAGACATACAGCAAAATAAGATGATATTTGAAACGGGTGACCAGTTGGAAGCCGTCAGTCCGTCATTATACGAAATCTTAGCAATCATTCATCATCAACAGTGATTTGAGAAGAGTTTAACCTGACTCCTGAGGTAGTTGAAAACCGGTTAAACGAGAACATTGATGCGCTAAAAAAAGGGATAAGTTACGTTAATCCAATTTATAGATGCAGCAATCTTTTTTAGAAAATTGGACATAAGTGTAATCCACTTGTTTGCGGAAGCATATTACTAGAGTGTGCGCTAATCTCAACAATAACCGGATTGAATACTTTTGTATTGTATTTATTGAGGCTTTACAACACCACGCTACAAGGGAATAAAATCGACTTACACAGCTATAAAACGTGATACGAATTTCCTTTTTTTTAAAGTAGGCAAACGGTGTAGAGAGGCTGATCGGATCTTAAGTGATACCGCCGCCATGCACTCGCAATAGCGCTGCCGGTATTTTCAGATGACGATGCACTCTTTTCCGAAGGCCCCGTAGTCGCCTACTTACTGACAGCTGGTTCCACATAGAAGTGGTGCGCGGCAGAAAGTAACTCCTGTAGCGCACAAATCTAGAACAGCGGACCTCGAGGTGATACAGGTGGAATTTCGTTTTCTGCCTCGATGTCCGATGATGAAATTCAGCTGCAGGTGTAACTTGATTAAAATACCAAATAACTATAAATACAAACAATAACCTAAAAACAAAAACATAAAAAAAACAAATAACACAGACTGATTTAAGACTGGGAAGACTTTTTTAAATTAATGATTACAACTACATCTTTATTAATTTTATTAGCTAGATAGCCCGGGTGCACAAGCCGTTTCTGCTAAGGCTAAACGATTAGTTTAAAGAGATAATAATAAAATGTTATTTATTTCCAAACAGGAAATAAAATAGTGTAAGAAGTAGTGCAACCTAAATCTCAATATTATATACCTACTAACTGCCAGCGACAAAAATAAAAATATTACAAAGAAAATATTTGATGGCCGACGCCTTTGAAAGAATATTTATAAAACTTTATGAATATTTCCAACAGCCATTAACTTCGATTGTAAGAGTTCTTTTAAAGTAAGTTTCTTTTTTCTGTAATTTTCAGCACGCGAAGCCCCTTGGGCAAAAGGGTAAAAGAAGTAAACGGTAGCCGTACGATAAAAAACATTACCTTTTTGTTTCCACTAAAACATTTGTAGAGGATATCCTGTTTTACCACAAGGGGTCATTATATACGAAGCAACCAATACTTTTTGCTAAAGCAATGATACAGAAAATTGCCGGCAATATAAAATGCACCGTAATTCTTTAATATAAAGTTGAGATCGATCTTATTATAGATAATATCGCTAATTAATACGATGAGGCGGAAATTGCAGGAAACGATTCTCGTAACGATGTTCTGATGCTATTCTCGACGCAATATATTTACAAGATTAAATATGAGTACAAGGGTGATGCGATTTATTTTAAATTAAAAATATGCCAAAGCCGATATGCCAAACTATTAGAAATGTTCTAGTAATGAAAAAGCAGCAGTTATTTGGCGTGAATCACGAGTGAGTCAAGCAAAGTGAATAAGGTTTTTCCTTTGAAATGTCAACTCAATCAAAATTGGCCAGACAAGAATTATTAACTGATTCAAGCCGAAAACTTATAAATATGAGTATATATTATGTCTTCCTAAATTACGAACGTAATTAAAAATAGCACACTATTACATACTATACTATTTAAGATAATTGACGAATTCATTTGGCTCGTGTAGAACACGTGTTTCAGAGGAAGTTTAACTTAAAACGCAAACTATTGACAATATCTCATTAAAACGCTGAGATAATTGACGATTTCGGGATTAAGTATTTACCTAAGCTCTGTTCTAAACTACCAAATCTACTCAAACGCAAAGTTAATCTGCTACAGCTAGCAGTTTTTCCACATGCCGCCATCCATAATTTGGTACACCATAGTTTGGTACACAGTTTGTCGGCTGTTCTGTTCCGAACAATAATATTAAATCAAACAGCATAAATTTGAACTAATGAAACTAATTACGCGAAGCGAGCACATAACAAATGTGAAGACAGTCAAGTTCGTGACACGAATCGACCGGTCACGACATGTCTTCAATGTATGTGATAAAATAACAGATGAGTCAGTAATAACATCTGAGCTAAAATGTAGATTTGTTGATGGGATTAATTTGAATGCTCTCGAAATATTAAAATATGTTTTCAAGTACTAATTGCGTAGATGAAATAACACATTGTACACACACTTATTGTAAAAAATATCAAATATCATTCTTAAAATCAAACGATGAAATATTGAAGCAGTAGACGTTAGATCCACATAAAACAAGAAACTGAATAGTTTAAGCGGATCAAGAAAAAATTTATGAAAGTTGCCACAGGTTTCATTTCACAATTCGTTAGGCTTCTTTTCTTCTTTCCAGTTTTTGTTACTTCACTAACTTCCTTTAGCCATCATAAAAACTATTCCGGTGTCCTTATAAGGTGTCGGATCCTTGTTATTTAGCACCTCAGCCACTCCCACGGCTTGAAATATTCTCGTGTTTACTTTATAGTAAAAAAGTTATCTCGTTAACATTATCATTGATTTAACTGTTTAAAAACTTGTTTTCTACCAAATACTTTTTACTTAATCTTGACGGTGGAAGAATCAAGACAAAAATATAAGCCGGGTATGTATGTCATTTCGATCGGCATTTTCTGGAAGCATATCTCGAAATCAAAATTCACTCCAATGCATTAATGATTAGCAGTGATTGGCAGTGCTCGTGTCTGTAAGTGAAGTCAGTCGCGTCATTTCACTGAGATTGCTTGAGTCATTAATTGCCATACAAAATGGACGTAAATTGATTGTCTGCGACTGTTTAATTTTTATTTAAACTCTTATTTCATATGCGAATAAGTAATATTAAAGTCGTCATCTACGACAATGTGATATGCCTTTACGGTGACAGTAGCTTATAATTCAACTTTTTACCATAATTATAGAGAGTTACTAAGTAATTTTTGCGTTAAGAAAAGGTCGACGTCTTCGTTGATCGGTACCTATTAATTTGCTAAAACACTATGAGTCCAAAAGACACGATGAACTTTTTGTAAATCAACACCAAACAAATTTACCTGAAAACAAGACGCGGGAATTTGAGTAAAATGTTTAACACGTTTTATTTCCGGCACTCGTGATCACATTAGCAAGCCGTTGACTCGACTAGTCATTGCTACGGCCTCGACCTCTGTATATTTTTATTTCTTGTTGCGTATTTAGATCATAGTATAAGATAGTAATGAACGTATGAATTTGAGAGTTTGCCAATATTTGGGGTAAAATCGAATGAACTAAAACTATGCTTTTTCTGCTTTACGCAATCGAGTCTTTCAACATTGTATTTTTTTATTGTAATTTTTATTGTATGGCTTTCTACGTCTTACACAAGATAGTTTCCGTTATGTCGTTGAATCGTGTACCTTTGCATAATCGACCTCATTTTAAACTTAATTCCATGAAAAATAATTAAATTATTTATTTTTTCCTATTCAACGCTATATATGAAAACTAGACTCGTCACATATTAAAGTTGCAAGAATTTCAAATGTACTTGATTACCGCTTGTACTATGTTCTAGAATAAAATACTTTATTCAGTGACTCAGTATACTTTCACGGAATTTACGATCTACATTCCACAAAGATACTCCTTGTATAATTCGCGCAAACGCATACTTTTGGTTAATTGTATTTTTAAGATTATTGGATCTGTGGATTATTTATTACTGTATTGTGTATTGTGTACTGTACAGTTAACTCGCTAATATGTTGCAGAGCTTTTTTCAAGTTCATGTCGGCTGTTTTTTTTAACCGGGAATAATTATATGGGCTGTTGGTTTCATTAAGCTTTGCTACTTCACATATTATAGAGTAAAATTATTTTATGTGTAAATACGGCAATATTTTACGGCTTTAAACATTGGTGTCAACAAACTTCAAAATAATATTTCTTAAAACAGTATATTTGTATTTGTTGTAAGAGCTCATAGATGATACTATTGTACCTGACCGCGTAAGTAGTTTCGTAATTAATCTTCCCCGACAAACAGGAAGTCCCCATTTAGCTCATCTAAAGGGACGAATATTTTTCTACTTGATGCCTTTGTTCACGCTAACCATCAATTAAGACGTCCATTATTAGATATTTTCACACAAAAGGTAAATTGAGGCTTGAGATACGTTTTTACTAACAATACAATTTATGAGATTCTCGCTTATAAAAAATAATGTAATTTGGCTCGGCGTTTAGAGTACTTTTTAGCAATCGTGGTCATCATGGAAAAGAATGGTTATTTTAATGCTACTGTAAATATTTTTAATTAAAATATTCTAACTACACATTATACACCATTCTCGTATATGAAATTACCTTTGACAGGACTGAAAAATATAACATATTTTAAAATTATAATAATAAAAACCCTAAATTTAAAACGAACGAAGTTATAAAATTATATGGTTAATGTTGTCGGTTCCGCTTTCTTCGTGTTTCGTATCAAATGATTTCCATTAATTTCTTTATAGCCGTATCACTTTCTTAGATGTATCTCGGGTACTGCGGAAGTATTTCTCAAGAACCTCTGACTGCATTTAACTATGCTTTTATTAATAATATTTTTCTTAATTTTTAATAAATAAAGGCCTATTTAATGCAACCATAATAAGAATCCACACATGCAAAATTTTTTCACTATACCTAGCCTCTATAGGTTGATAGGGTGTGTCGTTGATATTTACTTATAGTTTCCATCTCTTAATTTAGGCATCGAAATGGTGAAGATGTTTCAAAAAAATTCAATAATTTGAATGTTATAAGGATGTATTAACACCATGCAGTATATTTAACCAAAGTTATAGTCCAGTAACGATATAGGTTCTTTCATTACAGTAACAACATAAAGACAGAAAGAGACAAACAGTTCTTAAATGAAAATATTTCTAATTTATGTTTTATAAATAATACGCAAAATCATTAAAATTACTCACTAACAATCTAAGCTTAATACAAATTACATTTTCACCCGTTAACTACCGTTTGCTCATCAATTTATATCAATCCGTTACCGAAACAGATTTAACTGTCGAAGTATACTTCCCATAGCTTAATTATGTTAATTAAACAGGAATGTCTGTGTAAATATGGATGTTTAAACTTTGGAGCGCAGGTATCCGCCGCTCCTTATGAGAACAATCTTTTGCAAGCCTCAACTTTGAACTATCGCAATATTGACATTTAACTGGATTATGAATTGCGACAGAGAAAACTGCAACAATTGCAGGTAGTTGTTTGTGAAGAGCGAATTTTGGTTGGGTTAATTAAAATTTCTCATATTTTATGACAACTCTTGCGCAGATGAATTCGCCAGCTACTCAGTCCAATCCGAACATAGCTATTAAGTTACTAACTCCTTTACAAAAGTGTGATGTTCTTTGACCCCACACATATATTATTAGACTATGTCGCTCGGTGTATAGATACATGCAAAAAAAAGGATTATTCTTTTGCTAAAAATAATTAGGTTCTAATGAGAGCCTACTAATTTATTAAGATATAATATAAAATATACCTTAGCTATAACAAAAAGTCGGAATTCAATTCATTGAAAAATAAATATATTTTCAAATAATGCATCGCATAGAAAATAATCTTGTAAAAACAACGTAATCAAAGATGTTAAAGATCATGACAATGAGATATTTTTTATAAAATGCATAAATACAATTACATACACTTCTCTGGTGCTTCTTACGTCCTTATTTTCTTGTTTTATTATTCGCAAGATTATAAAAATTTTACCTTTCCGGATACCATTGGGCGTACCATCTAATTGGTATTTTAATTAGGTAAATTTAGCCATTAACGATACAATGACCTCATGCGAATTGAAGCATTGTAGAAAAAAATATAAAACTACGAGTAGCTGTCATAAATTTGTTGACCGGTATTCATGTACATATTTCATTTACCCTAAATACATATACTATAGAATTATTTATTCACATATAATTTAATTGTATGGTGAAGGAAAATTTTAAGACATTAAATCTATTTAGATTTAAGGCATATAACATAACTTGATTAATTAGCTGCTAGGTCAATGAGTCTGGGCATGTACTGTAATGTCTAGGTATAGACTTTCTTTGGCACTCGTCTAAGACTTGAGTTCAACATCCGCTTAATTGCGGTTTAGTTAATGTTTACTGATATAATATTTATTTGTTACTAAGTCTAGACGAGGTATTCTTCACTTAAGAGCAGAATTTTTAATTGTATTTGGTGGCACATATGACATGGTGAACTCTTCCCTATATTGCCCAAATATCGATTTTCTTACACAAAATAGCTTTTGATAACTTCACCGTTCGGCCAAACATTCTTCTGTAATTTAAATTTCTTTCTTGATTCGATTGACACTTTTAGACTTGGAATTTCTGACAGTAACGAAGATAATATAATATGTTATAAAGATGAACAATCGGTCTCTTACAACAAAAGAGCGCTTACGTAAAACGATAGGAAAACTCATATGACAAAGGCCATCCGGTTCCTATTTCTTCCCATTAGAGTAGTACAGTGAAGTATTATTCTATAATTATTACATGAATAGACAATGATCAAGTAATAAAAAATATCAACAATTAGTATCTTTATATATTAATTTTTGCCTTGGTAACATAGGTCTCTACTTCACGAGGAGCCTGTTTGAAATTAGTGGGTTACATTAAAAGATTTTGTAACGATAGACTAGGTACAAAATGTCTGCTGTTTTTCATTTAGTAAAACATATATCGCTATGATGAGTTTTTTTGTTTGAAATAATTTTTCTTTTAAATGATACACCTCCAAATTTATATTATGATAACATCTTCACAATATAGGAATTAAACATATTTAAGCATTTTAAATAGGTAACCACTGCTGGCATATTTAAAAAGACAGCGTTTAAAAGTTACACCTGCCGACATCGCACCTGCAAAGGTGCTTCAGCAACCTTGATGAAGGATAAATTATACTTTAAAAAGAAAATACTATGTTAAAAAAAACATACACATATTTCCGAATAGAAGCATAATTACCTACTGGGGAATATAGACGTAATAGGGAGTCTGGATAAAAAAACAGCCTGATATTTAATACATAGACCAAATGGACTGCATCGCCTATAATCAAGTGTTTTAAGGCTACTTTATTATGTAAAGGTAAGTTGAACTTAGTTAATTAAAAAAAACAAAAAATATGTCCGACCCTACGGCGCCGACAAAAAGGTTATGTTTGGAACAATATCATATAACATTTTAGAAATCTTCGCATATCAATAATCTTTAAAAGCAATTCACATATAAATCCCTTATTAGATTGAAAACAAAAAACATGATAAGTTAAATCACTACACTACGGAAGCCGGCTGGCGCATCGTGCGAAAAAAACAACAAAAGAATTGAATAAAGTGACACTTACTTGCAAATTCGTTGCACTAATTGGCACGTAAATAATTCATATATTTTACTACCAATATACCACACACTTTAAATTGGGCACAAACTATTCACTTGTTTATTTACGTTTCTTCGATTTTGACAGTACGAAATGGCGCACAGCGCATGCGCAGTCAACTCGGATCGACGACCGGCGCTCAACTGACGCGAGGGGACGGAATTTGAAAAGAAGCCGTCTGGCCTATTGCGCGGTCTGGTGTGTGGTGGCGATCCTGGTTCAAAATGTTGCCATGATCGACGATTACAAAGAAATTGCATAGGGTAAAATGTATATATCTTAAAATAAAAAATGTTACATTAAATTTACACTCAGGACTTATTTTTAAAATAAATCCTAGGGATTTTGATTTTTTTTAGGGAAGTACCTAGGTACTTGGCGGCCCGCCAGGATCAAATTGGTATAAATGGGAAAACTAGCTACAAACTTGCCTCATATGGAATCGTAATCGTGAACCTCTTAAGGATTATTTTTTTAATCAATGTTGCCTATACATGTACAAAGAATATTTTTTTTGATATAATATTTTAAAGTTTCCTGAAATCAATTCCGTTTTTACATTAAAGAGTAACAAACACCCTTACAAAACCCAGCTTCACGTTTATAGTTTTATTAGTAGGATGTTTCCTACTTGAATACTAAGCTGTTCCTTTTATGTACGACACGTGGTAACAATCGATACGGCAGCTGGTCGGGTGTTACTTTAGATAAGTTAAATGGCTTAGCAATTACTTCGCAAAATAAGTAAAGTTACTCATGTATCAGTAGGTACATATACAAGGTAACCCCTAAGATTATGAAGTCAGAATCTCGAACGTGTGATGTGAAAGTAAATTGAACCGTATGCCGTTGTTCTTAAGTACATTTTCGGCATGCCCTGTGTTATATAAAGGTGTGCGTTCTTTTATTTTCAAACAGGAAATCCTGGGCAGGGAGCCATGCCAGTTCCGAACGGTTCATTAGGTGTTGCTATAAAAAGCTACCCTTCTAGCACGTGCATTACAAGTGGGATATAAATAACTTGGTATTTAGCTATATACATTTTTTTTCGACATTTCACGATGCTTTTGTTGAACTATAATATTGCTCAACTAGTATTTGATAGAACTTCCTTATGAAAGGACACTCGAAAGGCAGTTTGCGAGATTGAGTAATACCGAGGAAGAGCTAATTAATTAGTTTGACTTTTTTTAGTTTCATTCAAAAGCTTTAGCTGTATACTTATAAAATTGAACTGTTTTAACACGGTTCATGAGATACAACCTGGTGACAGACGAACAGTCTCAGTAATAGGTTTCCCGTTAATCAACTTTGGGCATCGAACCTTATCCACAAATGTTGGAAGTTACGGAAGGAAGTACAAAAGTCATATATCATAATTTTTTTACTCAACACTCTCAAATCCAACATTCTGATACTTTCCATCTACTACTTCCTTAAGCCATTTAATATTGGGTTGTTGCGGAGCATGGAAACCAGAAGTCGAGATGAATATTAGAGTATACCGTTGTAATAAACGTCGATTATAATATAATTATGTAGTAGCTCGATCTCGACCTACTGCATGGTAAATACTAAAGTTGCACTTTGCGATTTCACCGGCCATTTTGATTTTTATTTTCATTCCTATAAATTGTTGAAGGTTATCTACAAAATTCCCTCGGGGACTGCAGGACAGCAAATGGAAAGTTCCACATTTCATAACTTTTCCTATACCGGGCCCAATTGATTAAAAGACGCCATGTCGAATTTCTTTGGAAAGAATCTACGAATGTGAATTAAGCCTAACAGTCTAAAACTTTTGACTTTTGACTTCAATTTGGACCGTACCAACTGCCATCTAGTATTTGGAATGTTTTTATTTCACTGCCGTAATTATCACCCTATCCCTTACCTTAAAAAATAAAACCGGATTAGTGAAACGTTTATATTCTTATTAAAATTCATAACTATATCATATTAATTTATTCTTAATATGTGTATTAAATTAAGAATTAAGAATAGATATGAAATCGAATGTATCCCAAGTCCCTAGTTGAATATAGTACTATAAGACCTATCTATCTATATTTTGTCCATCTTACTACTGGAGAAATTAAGTACTAAAGTACATTTTGAGCCCAACATAATAAACAAAAAAACAGGGACCTTCACAAACAAATGATACAAAAAACCATTCACCACTTGAGACGCAATTATCGGGATACAAACAATTTTTTGTGTTGCCACTCGATATTTATTGTTCTTTTATGATGATATTTTCTCTATAACGTGATTTATAAACTTATTACAATGATCTTACAATATTAAAATAGATAAAACAATACTATATTAGATTTTTAACATTATTTTCATTTCACATTTTTATCACATATATTTTAAAGTTCTTTATAAATATTTTTCTGAAGTAATACTTCAAATAATTTGGTATATTGACAAAATATATTTATTTAAATTGGTTTATAATTAAAATTAATTTACCTATTATTCAAAATCAAATTCAGGCCGATTGTGGATAAGAATACCTGTAGATTGTAGAACATCTGAAGATTGAACTTAAAAAGTAAATGTGAATAAAGTAAAGTATAATTCGGAGAAAAAAAAAATTGCATCAAATGAATTCGGAGCATTGCATTGCGCTTTCGTATTTGGAGCTCTGAACAATACAGTAATAACTGACAAGAAAAAAGATTTTCAAACTCAGATTCCTTGACCTGATTTCATTTTAGGACAGCTCCATGTTAGCGCAGATACATTTTTTGCGTCTGTGCTATAAACCTCAAGAAAGTTAATACTTTATTTATTTATAATTTAAGGGATTGCTGGATCTCATCTATGGAGGGTTCACGACCACGTGAATTAAAAACACAGGTATAAAGGCTTATTATAAAAAAATAATTGCAATTGCAGTGTCAGGACAATTACACAAAGTTTTATACTTTTATTGGGACTTTAATATTCATTACTGGGCAGCTTTCAGTGACAGTTACTCATCGAGTCTTATTTTTGTAGTCTTTATAGAAAGTATTATAATTATTAATAGTCTATAAAACCTCAAATATCAAATATGTTTTTTTTTTAATAATAATAAAATACCAAAGTATTTTGGCAATCTCTAGTAAAAGGTGTGTAAATATGTAGGGTATAAATCTACCTGGGTCTAACGTGGCCTCATTCATACAAAGTGTAGGGCCGGTAAGGTCAAAAGGGAATTCCTGGGAATAGTAGATACATTGAAAAAGATTCATCCCTGTCGACTTTTGTGGTTGTACAAAAGAAAGTGTGAGACATTATTTTTACTCGACTCTGAAAAAGAAGCTTTGCGTTAAAAATTATTTATTTATTTTTATGCCATTACAGGAGTTATGACAGGCCCCAATGCGACTATATCTAACTTAATTCTACTTAATCTGAATTAATCTAATACATTATGATTTGATAATACTTTACATTACATTATTTTATGAATCTTATCCTTAAAATTAACAAGCTCGTTAGCTTGTTAATTTTAAGAAAGTTCAATCATTATAAGACTTCAACATACCCTTATAAAACGCGACTAATTAGTTCTACAATGTACTATTATCTAAGCTTATAAAATCTTAATATATATAGATCTCCTGTCACGATGTTTGTCCGCGATGGACTTCTAAACTACGTAATCGATATTAAATTAAATTGGCACACCGTGAGCAGTCTGGTCCAACTTAAGAGATAGGATAGCTAGATAGTATAGCAAATTATTTGTCTATAATTAATTGACAGCCACAATTGTCTGTTAACTCCAAAAGATTCTAACAGATGTCGATAGTTTTCGACTGGATTGAGTAAGTAATCAATAGATGGCACTACTATAGTAAAACGACATACGTGTCATATAAAGATTAATTTATTAAAGTAAATAAAGCATACTGTTATTGTTTAAAACGCTTTAGATTATAAATATATCCCTGCTGATAATTATTTGTTTTGAATTAAAAAATTGATTGCTAGAAATCACATGTATGGCAAAACAACGTTCGCCTGGTCAGCTAAAATATTATGGTTTTTGCTAATTCACCCAACGGACATGTTATCAAATCAGCTTTTTTGTGAACATAGTTTAGAGGACGAATGGTTCTCACCATTAGAGATTTAGCAAGCACGTTCTTCCTTAGGTATGAATACCTAAAAGCGGAGTTCATCCATTGCAATACAAATAGAATATGCGGAACTCTAAAAAGCAAGAAAAATGTGAAATATGTCTGTGACTGCATTCTTACATTCTAGCAACTTATTTATTTTCCTTTGTACCTGACAAAATAGGTTGGAATGAAATTTATTTGAGTGAGCGGGAGACTTTTTATTTTAACTTCTATACGAAGATTACATGGAAGGCAAGCCGTATGTTGATTTTTCAAATTATATTGAAATATAATTAAATGCATCATTTTGTTTGCTGTTTGATTAATTCGTAATTTTTTATAAGTTATTGTTCTGTATAATATTATGAAATTCATCGATACAAATTTATGCAGAGTAATTTAGTTTGGAAGCTATACATATAATACAAACATATTCTCGAAATATTATCTTTTTACAGTGTATGTAGTACTTAGTTAATACTGTAAAAATAAAGCACATGCACAGCATAATGTGATGTTTTTTCTAGTTTAAATCATAACCTTTGCTTTTGGTAATTCTGTTTCAGAATTAAGTAAAAATTTATTCCGAGAACCTTGCCATTTAAAATGCAGATTTCTCTCAAAAATGGTACAGATACGTTAAATATATATGCACCCTTGTATATCTTTAGGGTGCCAGAGTCTACAAACCTTAACTTGCTAAGATCCTTGCATACCACTCTCGCTTCCTCTACTCTCCTTACAGTCATCACACAGACTCGTCGGCTATGGATAGGTTAAAACCTACTTTTTTTCCCGAAAATTCTGAATCTGATAAAAAGAGAATAACAACAAAAAAAATACATTTCCTTCAACAATAAGAGGAACAACGAATGCTTCATCACGTTTTAACGTCACCGAATTTATTATTATTTTCTATGTTTAAATCGGAAAAACTAGAGAATTTTCCTTTGCGGATGCGAAGCTAATTTCCGAAGTGGTCCCAACTCTCAGAGCTTGATGAAGGCTGTAGCAGTGAAAGTTTTATGCTTCGACTTGAAAACAAGTTTCATACAAATGAGACTTTTTTATTATTTTCCTTAGCGAAGTGTCGACGAGAAAATCTTTTGAAGTTTACATTGCATTTGAACTATCAAATTAATTCATACTTAATAGGTACTATAAAATTCATCTGGTTATTATAACGACGGTACATCAAATACTTTTAGTATAGTTTTTGTCTAAACTATTTGTTTTTAAACATTCTATAATAATCAGTAGCGTGCTGTGTCTGTTTATTCATCATTACAATATATCAATCCAATCACCTTCATCGCACGATACACTATCTAACCTATGCCTACACAGTATTGCTCTATATATTTACTAAGGCGCAAACTTGTTGTTCTCAGTTTCGGCATACTTCGATTCAAACGCAATGAATACTCCAAAAACTGAGTCTGAGACATATAGCGATGTGGAGTGATTAGAAAAATGCTGCAATTGAATTTTTAAGAGCGTAATGTAAGAGGCCGCAGTTTTTTTTTTATAAAATAGAGGAGACAAACGAGCTTGCGGGTGGCCCAAGCGGGAACAGCCGCAGCCCATAAATACCCATTAATGAGTGCGTTGCCGGCCGTTAAGGAAGGAGTACAAACTCATTTTAAAAAATTGGTTGTCGTATCTCGTGGGGAAGACCTCCACTCGAAGTCCATTCCACAGCTCACTTGTTCGCAATAGAAAATGCCTTGTACAACGAACTGTGGAAGACTTCCATGCATCGAGATGGTGCGGATGGAATACAGAGTTACTACGGCTCGTGCGATGATGGAACGATGCAGCGGGGATCAATCCAAACAGCCTTGACTTGTAAGCGATTATTGTAAAAGGGATGATTAATAATATTATATATCTATATTTATTAAAATATATATAGTAGAGAATATAAAAATTGGAATATAAATGGCCCTTCAAGTATCTCTATTCTGAAGAGTTACGAAATTTTTGATTCATTAATGACTAAGCAAGGATAATATATTTCTTTGGCTTTACACTAAATCTTACGTTATTTAAATGTTTTCCAAGTAAAATAAGCGTTAACATTGAACTCTGAGTTCAAACTCATAATTAATTATTATTCCCTATAGTAACTTTCGCAAAGTTTAACACATCTGGGAGTAGTCACTTATTTAAGTTTGGCAATACCTAAGTTCTGTAATCAATATAAACCCTCACCACAATCTCGTTTAGTAAGTAATTAATAGTTGAATTCATAAATCAAGATTCTGTATTTTTCTGTAAGGCCAACTATTTTATCTACGTTGTCTACCCCATCAAAACAAAATCTGCGGTTCCTAGCATTACAATTTCACATATTCCATACAAGTCGCGCAGTCATGTGCAATGTAGAATATAATTTATGTTTTAAGGATTCCGTACCCAAAGGATAAAAACGAGAACCTTTATTATTTTCCATCTGTAACCAGGCTGTATCTCATGAACCGTGATGTTTAGACAGTTGTAATTTTTGGAGATAATTTATCCCTGTAAAATAAACCTTTGAGAAGGCTCCGATAAAATAAACGTGATTTTTTCCTAAAATAATGGTACACATTGTACGGGAGTCCGATTCAAGCAAGTTCATACTTCTAAGTCCAGGAGTGATCTAATCGCTTACAAGCGAACTCTTATGAAGACAAAGGAGAAACTAACAAAATAAAAATTGTAAAAATAAAGTATTCAAATTACTTATTCTAAAAGTGGATACTATTTTTTAATATTATTAAAACGGGATGTTTAATTGTGTCACTATTAGACATTATGCTTTACGCCTTTTGATAATTTCTCGTAAATAATATACAAAATATCAATGTAGGTAGGTACCACAAGCACGGGTTTGGACCGATGTAAATAAAATTTTGCATGGTCCCCATACATCTCTGGGCAACTTGTAAAACGCATTGACAATGGTGCACAAAAGAGAGCGAATAATCTCAAACTTGTACCAAGACACTTTCAGTTTATTATTATGCTGATAAAGTATCTCAAATACGATACCACGAGACCTCATATGGCTAGAACCCGTATCGATAATAAAAATCTTAGGTTTTATAAATGACCGTAAGCTGACCTACAACGAACATATTAATACCGTAAAATAAAAGACAATCGAGCTTTTTAAGTGACTCGACAAGGCAGTGAAGGTGAGCTGACCCCAATATTATGTGGACTAGGTATATACAGATGTTACCGATATTTATCGATGATTGAGCCACTAATTTAGTCTGCAGCCATAGCATGGGCACCAGCCGCCAAAAATGCGTACTGCACAAGCTACATTGTCCGAGGTAAATTTGCACAAAAGATCTTTGGCGCCTAGAAAACGTTACGAAGCTGCCCTCCGCTGGACAGGCAGGTGAATAGAGTGAATTTTACTGCATGACTGAAGAAGGTGTTGCCCTTGTGATAACCGATAGTCAGAGCATAAACAAAAACAAAAAATTAAAACGAGCAAACCACTGCTGTCTATCGGGCCAAATTATTGCTATTAGCTATAAATGCAGCTCTAGAAGAGATCGAGAAGCCAGACTTCAGGACAATAGCTATACTCAGCGATGGAAAAATAACAGGGCGTGACAGGGCAGTTAGTTAATATTGCTCTTGGCCCAATACCTTGTAATCCAGCTTGCACCAATGCAATGAAATACGGCGTTCCGCGGCGGCGCTTCGGTCTTAAACGAAGCTACGGTGTAACAAATACCTACTATCATTTGTAAAGAGACATATACAGGAAAATATGATAGAAAGAAAACAGTTA
The DNA here is from genome assembly GCA_963693355.1 of Pontia daplidice. Taxonomy (NCBI): domain Eukaryota; kingdom Metazoa; phylum Arthropoda; class Insecta; order Lepidoptera; family Pieridae; genus Pontia; species Pontia daplidice. Next base: position 1,571,669 of record CAVNZL010000009.1, on the reverse strand, counting down.
AGGTGGTGCGATCGATACTGATACTCTGCAACAGCGTCTAATGGAAAGAAAACTTAATTACTCACGGGGCATTCGAGGCTTATTCGAGATCTTCTATAGATTTAAATGAAAGAAGGAGCCGACATGCCCGTGTAACGGTCTATCGATTGCAAACGTCGTAGCCTGCTTAAGTGCCACATAAGAATGATAGGTAGACATAACTTTGAGGCGAAGGTAAACCTAGATATCAACCTAATATGCCTAAATCTTATGATTAGAACAAACTTTGTGAAAAATGCAAGAAACGTTGTAACTTGAATATTAATACAAAATAGAAATAAAGATAAGAGCAAAGTTAAAATAATTACAAAATAATTTATATTTAAGGATATCAATAGCATAAGAGAACTTTAACCGTTATTTAATAAATAAAACTGGTGCTTTATTAAGAAGATGAATGGAAGGCAAAATTAATTGTAGCTCCTCAACTAAACAAAAATAGGAAATACAGTTTATTACACAACAAATTATACAAATCATTTAGTAAAATTGAACGTGCCCCAAAATATATATTATGAAATTTATAGATCACACGACGACCTCCCGCGGGAAATTAAAACATTAGAAATGTCTTCAATTATTTTTTTATGTCTTCAATTGTATTTGAGAATGATATGTATATAGATACAGACATATCGTATATGTTTGTTAATTTTTATCTAGTATTCCCCGTCACAATAAATAGGTACAAAAATGAAATATTATATAAGTAAATAATATAAGCGTTATGTTTAGTATTTTTTTGTTCAAGCACTCTAATCAAAGGTTTTTCATGATATTCTACAGTACAGATTAGTGATGGCAACGGTACCTTTGGAACACATTAATATTAATTAAACTATTGTTATTATTATTTTAAACCATGTAAATTGAAAAAGATAACACAAATCGATGTATTATCAATCTATTATTAAATCGAAGTATACATTTTTCACGGCCACATTCAAAATGCAGTTCTGAGAGTAGTTGTTAGAAAATCCTTCACTTTACTATTATTTTGGCTTGAGCCAGGCAATCCTTTCAAAGCCTCTATACGTCATTCTTCGCCACTGGGTTGCTATTTTCCAATTCTGTAACTGAATAAGCAAATAAAAAATAAATAACGAATTTGATGACTGATTATCTAAATTTTTTATGTGTTTTGAGAGTTATTTAAAATAAATTATTTCATTATTAATCTGTATACGCTTCAATATCTATTCGTTAACAGCAGAATTATACTTTGTATAAACAACGTCTTATACCTTCGAAAGAGTCTATCTACCGGGGTGTATGACGTAATATCGAATCGTAGCATTCAAAAACCAAGTTCAATTTCCTGCATCGCAGTGCATCAAGCTTGCGATATCCAATTACGCTTCAAAGAGACATCCAACTTGTGTCTCATATCATCCACAATTCCTTTCAGAATACACTCTGACATCCAATTTTCAAACTTTCCGCAATAAGGCTGTGGTACAATCATGGATACATATTTAGTGAACGATGACGTAACACAAGTAGTTTAAAACTAGCCAATGAACTTATAAGCTCTTCTGTTTCACGTTATTCTCCCTTTTTCAATTCTTCGAAAACACCTTTCCTTTCCTCCTTATCCCTCGCCATTTAAAATAGACGATTACGCAATTAATTTGCTATTTTTGTTTTTGTATGCGATAGAGGACTAGGTGGATCGCCCGGACCGTTGCCATGGATACGGGGTGCGCTGTCGGCGCGCGCCGCTTCCCAACGGCAGAAGTCACCCCGCAGCCGTCGCGGATGCTGTTTCGGACCATCCAGTTTTGACGTACCGAGAACAATTAGTGCGTCATGCTGCATAACCTCTGACAGCTAAGGTTAACCTGTGCATAAGTGTGATTGTGTGTGTTTTGGATGTAAACGATATGCAAACAAAAGGGATGAAATTGTGATCAGGTCGTGGGTGTGATCATCGCATCAGATCATGCCATTCGATACGAGATCAGGTAACTTATCTATTTTCATTTGTAAATAAGAGTTTCAAATTTCAATAAACGTTTACAATGCCGATCTAATTTAGACGTAGAGATAATATTTTACTCAAAGCGTTTTATCACTACGGACCAATGAATTCATTATCTTGTTTTCAACGTCGTGTTATCATATTTAATTTTCTTGTTTGAATTTCCCAATCTTCTTTCGAATAGATGTTCATTTTGCTTCATTTCTCAAGTTTATTACTTACATTTAGCGCTATTTTAGACAATAGCAGCGTCAAGGCTTGTACCGTTGAGAATTAAGTGGCAATTTATCTTATTCGCTGCTGAGTGGGTTCTGTTATAATGTATAATTGTTCCAGTAAATTGGTTTAAGTTATTGTTGGATAATGATTTTATAATAATAATAACAATAGTAATAATAGACATATACACGCATATACACGTCTAAATGTGGTTTGTTGGTTTATTTATTTAACTTTATGTTTAACTATTCAGAAAGATCTTATCGACGGAAGAAATATCTCTGCATCAATCCAATTAACACGTAGATTTTTTTAGATATAGATTTCTTTGCCTGTGAAAATATATGGAATATTCTATTTAGATATTTTTAAATTGTTTTACGCGAATAAAGTAAGCACTTATCATAAAATTATCTATTGGATGTGGATAGTTGTAGACCATTGTTGAAACATTCTTACATCAACGGCAAATCCATATTAGAAGGATGCAAATTTATCAAAATAAAAAATTCACTATACCTTCAAACGGTGGGGACGTTGCAAAACTGCACTATTATACCAGGGTTCCAGTTACTTTAATAAGAAAAACATTGGTTAATTTTAGATTTATATTAAGAAGAATTTGACTTCAATATGTATGAATATTTTAATTTTAAATTCTAAATTTACATGTTTAAATATATATGTTTGATGCAAATAAAGATATATAATTATTATCAGCTACAATTATTAGCACCTACCTTAATACTAGAGAAAATTACTTTAATAAAAAACAATATATCTAAAATCTATGCGTTGTCTTGTCTACGACCTTCCATGACCTGATAGACGGGACGAACTTTATGTGTCTGCAATAGTAATCTTTTAAACCAGATGGTACATATTTGTATATAAAATATTAGTTTTTTTTTTATTTAATTAAATTGTCGAAAACGACCATTTGCAATTTTATTTATGGTCCTAAGATGTAAATTCATTATTGTTTTAACATGAATCGTTTTTGAAATAAAACGATTTTTAAATCGTATAGTAAAAGTGAATGAATACGGCATACAATTGTGAATATCCAATTATGATAGTACATAAAGTCCATTACGGCAAATCTATACGTACAATAAAATTGTAAAGGTTTAATTTTTACGTAGAAGAAAATGACAATAACCAACCCATGGACCACGAATAGGAATAGAAATTTGTTATTTCTCTGTCTATTAAATGAAATTTAAATGTTATTATTATAAATAATGTCGCTTAAGAAAGGAAAGGATGTAGCCAGCCATCCATTTGAGATTACATATTCTGGTGGCTTTTCGTTCTTGTCCGGAACTCAAATCGGGTATGACGCTATATTCCCGTCAATGTTGGATCCTAAATGGATCCTAAACGGATTGTATGGCCTGGGTTTCACTCACTATTTGAGTTATATTTTCAATATGTTAATTACAGGATCAACATGTTTGAAGACCGTCCGAAACAATATCATCCTCGATTTTACCTCGTTGTATATTACTTTCAAATGCCGACTGTCATAGATTTAAACAATTTCAAAAATCGGCAATCAAAAGGTTACCTATATATAATTAAATATATAATTCACTTCGCGAAATTGATTCAAAGACGGAGCCTTATCCTCAATATAGTGTAATGGTGATCTTAAGTTTTATGTCGTTCTCCCTTTTTTATATTATAGAATTATATATAGTATTTTAGTAATTTATGATTTTTAAATCAAATGGATTTAAAATGAGCCGATAAATAAATACCTATGTACGATATTCTCCTTAGATGGTGCCAAAAGTTCCACTCCGTAAATGCAAAATAAGACTTCCGAGATTAATAAAAAGATCGTTAAGAGCCTTTTAGATCGCCCAAGCATGACTATCGCCACCGGCATTGGAAAATTGAAAAGGGACATTTGCCCTTATAAATGTTTTCTAACTGCAAAAACAAAGATCAAAGGGCATGTGATTACTAGATTGCATTTTTTATGTACAGCTTTTTCAGCGGCCCACTATTTGACATTTACCATTTTTATGTCGCTTTAGAAGTAAACCTTACATTAGATATTGCATGGGCAAAACTTGACTTAATTTTTCATAAGAATTAAATATTATATTATTCATAGTCCATTAATAGACTTCTTTTAAATAAAAAATTATAGTCTGATTACCTTAATGAACAATATGGTAACGCTGAAAAAATATGTAAGTAAATGAATACCTTAAACAAAAAAAATAAGTGAAAAACTCTAATAACTATTAGGGGATTTAAAAAGTAAAAATCACGATGTGAACTTATGTGAAACTTCTCTAGACGTAATTAAAATAGTTGCAGAATTAAAACTGTTCTCACAACTCGTCCGCACGCGTGAAACACGCTTAAAAATTTTCAAACTTATATTTTCTGTCTTATTGTTTTTGACAGTTCATTAATTCTCTTCTCAACAGCAACTTACAGGGGAAAATGTTTCCTAGCTATTTTATTTCATAGAAAATTACTTTATATAACACAAATAAATGTTCCAAATAAACGTTTCATCTGTTAATCATTAAATTCTTTTTACCTGCATATTGTATTTGACAAATAAATATAAATTATGCATGAAGCCATCTTTTGAGAAGTAAGCCTTTTTACATGACAATAGCCTCGTCAAAATATCGTATATATTTGAATAAAATTTATTTTAAATCTTTTGTGATGCATTATAACAATTTAAGACAGTTGTATAGATTTAGGTGTAACTTTCCGCTAAGCTACGCCTGAATCTCTATAATATACTTACAATTCTATTAAACAAAGCTGCATCGACTGTCTTATAATTGGTCTAATAGAATTGAATATCATTTAAAATATTAAGGATAAAAACACATTTACATACGGTCGGTTATCCCCGAAGCAATCTATTTAATGTTGTGTAATACAAGCAATACACAACTGATCAACACATAGTTATCTAGATAATATATACAAATACATATTATATATAAATCATTACCTTTGCACCATATCATTCCTATAACAGACCAGTTTGATAAATAGTAAGTACATTTGCGGAAATATTAGTATCTTATATTTTATTCTTTATCTCACTATACAAAATATATAAACAACCAATAATTTGTAGGGATCAAATCAAAATAAATCTCGATAGTAAATGTATAAACATAAAGTTAAAAAAAAATATTTAAATAAACCTCGTTATAATAGTAGTAGTTACACACGTGATACGCGTGTATTGCTTTTTTATAGAAAGGTAGGTCTTCCATCTATCAATTAAATATTTCTGCTTTTAGTTCATCACAGTACCGTTATTAATATTTTCTTTAGATTCAAATTTTGACATTGAACAAACCACAGATGCCAAAAGTCACACGTTGTGGGGCTTAATACAGTTTGAACTATTCAAACTTTAATACTAAAATGATAAGGCACTGGAAATTACATCCACCCGTTTTCATGATATTGAATTACATTTACTTGTATAACCGACCGGGTAAGGGGAATGCCTAAGTATTCTCTTACAACATCAGTTGGTATCTTGCCAACTAGCCATTTCATTCGTTAGATCGTTCATAGACGAACTGGTACTGTGATAGAAAGGTAAAGGGTTTATTGTGTGCTTAAATATTTTTATAATCGTAATCACTCTATCTCAAACTAACCTCAAACCTAAATCATTATAAAAACTTATGTATGTTATTTTAATTTTACAAATGAGATTCTGATTATATATGGAACAGTTATCTTGCGTAAAACCACTCCGCTTGATTATACTGTATTTAATCGTCTGGGTTATAAATATCTAATAAGTTTTTATTTACATGCATTATCTTAAGTGCATTATTCAAACTCTTCAAGTATAAGTGAAGTAAAATGGTATACTAAAATAATTTTGTGCATTTACTGAGTTATACAAAGCGTTATTGTATCCAATGTGATCCCTGCGTGTAGAGAGACCCTACAGTCTCTCTGCATCATTTATCTCGTTTAACATGAGGAGTATTTGGAGGAGAAAAAAGATCGCCTCTGCCATGAAATGCACACTTGAGTATAATTATAATAAATTAATATACGTAAATTTTTGTTATACTCGTAGATTTTTGTATCATTAAGCCCTTTGAAGAAAAGAGTAGTCGTGACATTTGTGTTTTGTTCTTGTACGGTGAGGGCACCTGGAGTGTTCGAATGACCGAAAGGAAGAAGAAAATTGATGTACTGGAAATGTGGTGAGTGAGTTGAAGGAGCGAGACCTCGGGGCTGATCTCCTGGCTCGCTGGACCGCTCAAGTAAAGGCCCCTACTGGCGTGAGTACCACACAGACGCTGAGGCAGAAGGTACCGTGCCACGGAGGAGGTTATTCAAAACCAACCAAAACGATCTTCAGAAAGAAGAATCCAACTGGAGAAGAAGTTAAAAGAACTAAAGTACTATTCCTCGACTGTTACTATATAAATACTTCCGATAGCAAGTGAGGTCACAGCCAGCTTGACATCAGCTATTACCTACATATACCCTTGCAAGTTCCAGCTATGATTGGATGTAAGCTCATATCCTTTGAGTTATAGTATTTATCATGCTTTTCCTGTATGTTTCCGGTCGTCCCCGTTCCTGGCACTCCAATGAATAAAGGCTATAGCTATTTAGAGACTATTATTGTACATAATTTGTTTCATATTTTTAATATTAGAGGAACTATTTTATTTTACTAGCATTTACGGCATTAAATTGCTCGGTAACCACCAATTAACTATAATGTCAAAGCATTTCTGAACTTAAATAATTGGGTAACCCTAAGTCACACTTCCAAAAGTTTTAATTGAGAATTTTAATCAACCTACCGCAGCGGATTATATTAGTTGCCATTGCATAAGTCTTACATATATTTAAATATTCGTTTTAATAGTATTTTATACTTTCCCTTTTATTAAGATATAAAAAACAATTTATTTTAATTAGATGCGAGGCACAATTGAGAATACAACTTTATAAAAATAAACATGCCAAAATTTCGTTAATAATCATTCTGTGAAAAATTGTCGAAGAATGATTTGCAAATTGCTTACCTAAAACCGTAAAGAGTTTAGTATCTTAATATAAATACGAGGTTCTTCTTCTTTTGCTCTCCTTCTGGAGGTGGTGTCAGCTTGTGCGTCTCTTGTCTCGGGCCAGGTGCAGCAGTTCCTCAGCAGTTCTAATCCCGTCCACTCCCTAACGTTAGCAGCCATGATTTCTTCCGCTACCAACTTTCCTTTTACCTTGGATTTTTCCCATCATTATAATTGACAGTTGGTGTGGTTGGCGAACACGTGACCTAGGTATCCGACTTTACGCTGTTTGATTTGCTGCATCAGTTTTCTGGTAGTTCCCATACGTTCAAGGACTTTTTCGTTAGTGACCTTTTGAGTCCAGCTTATGGGAGATGCGACGATAGCACCACATCTCGAATGCCTCTAGGCGTCGCCGAGTGGCCTCCTTTATAGTCCATGCTTCACAACCGTAAAGAACTATCGGCCATATGTAACAGCAGAGGATTCGAAACCGGAGCTTTAGGTTCAGATGACGACAGCACAGTATTCCTTTCATTTTATTAAACGAACCGCGGGCAATTTCGATACGAGTTTTGATCTCTTGATCGGAACTCCATTCTTTATTGACCCACGTTCCCAAGTACTTGTACTGACGTACCTCCTCCAGCGTTTTTCCAGCCACCTTTATGTCAGATCGTAAGGTGTCGTTCTGTGAGACTATCATAACCTTGGTTTTGGCAATGTTAATGGATAGACCATCTCTTAGAAATAGGTGGACTCTGTTGATTAAATTTTGCAACTGTTGTTGATGACGTATGAGGAGGTATGTCTGCATAGAAGGTTATTTATGACTCTTCCGTTTACATTTACTCCACTTCAATTGATGGCTTTGAATGGTTGCTCGGAATATATATTGAAGAGATGGTGATAGTATACAACTTGACGGACACGGGAGATATTAATATCTTCGGTCTCTTCTGGTCAACTCTAACATTTGCTTTTGGTCCCTGTACAGATTCCTTATCACTCTTAAATCCTTTTATAAGGATATCTGTTAAAGGTTTAAGAGGATTTGTGTTATTATAAAGTTTTTGTAATTATAAAGACAGAAAAATGTCCTTTTGATGTCTTGACATTTTGTAAAGAAATTAAAGGAACAGAGTTAGTGTTCCTACACCAGAGCGGAAACCAAACTGGCTATCTCCCAATTGTTGTCAATTTCTTTCTGATCCTTTAATATTAAAAATAACTTAAGGAGTACTCATAAGGTGATTGTTGATATTCCTCACATCTACGGGATTTTTTTTTTAGGAAGAGGAATAAAGTAGATTTCAACAGTCAGTGGGAGAACTCCCGTGTGTATACTTTATTAAAAGTTGGTTAGAATAAATGTTGTCACCCTAGGAGTCTCACTACTTCTACCAAGATGTTATTGGTGGGTTACAATTTTGGTTTTTGAGTGATGAATAATTTTGATTAATTATTGGTAGTAGTGTATTTGGAGAATGGTATCTAATTTTATTGGGTCTTGAAATTTTTGTAACATACTCCACCCATCTTCCCTTTTTGGCCTCAATGTTTAAAGAAGTGCATTTGATGGTAAGTTGAAATACTTTGAATTAAGCTAAATTTGTTTATTTTTGTAATGTTGAAGTATATGTTTTTGTGTAAGTTTATGATTTAATTTATTTTTGTAATATCCTCTGAGTATGGTTTTGGGATATATTTTTTGGTTGAGGATTATGGACTTAATTTTTTGATCTATAATTAGGATGGAGTGGTAATTGTTTTAGTTGTTATATTATAGTTATGTAAATTTTGAGTGTAAATATATTGTTGATGGATAGAAAGGATTAATTTATAGATAAATAATATAAAGGTGGATTGAGTTACAATAGGTTAAATATTTAAAAGATATTGACAAGGCATAATGAAAAAAAAAACTACAAATTTTAATGCACTGTGAAACGTAGCGGCTCATAGAAGTTATCGGTCGATAGAGCGCTACGCGGAAGCCGTAGCACTTTCTCGTAGCTACTAAATATGTGATTTTATTGTATACACGTTACCTGATTATAATATAAGCACAGTCCATAAATTGCATATTGTGAACAGTTAAAGTGCCAACAAAGTATTCGGGGATTAATTTAATTTCTCGATCAATAATGTCGTAGTAGCTAAACATTTATATACTATGGATTGCTTGAACAGAAATGTACACAATCTATTTGTGCTAATTTGCAATGCAAATTTGATATACCACTAAGGGTAAGTCTATGATAAACTTGCGTATTTATACTTAACGAAGCTCATAATTAACTCCGAGAATATTAAATGCTTGAGCTGGTTATATTTCTCAAGCTTCACACCTAGTATTTAAAACTACGTTCAACTCGCTTGTCTGATGTCAGATACGGGTAAATTAACTCCATTCTTATAAAATTCCTGGAGAATATCACCAGCGGACCGTGTATTAGTGAGAAAAATTTATATTTCTAAGTAGTTTTTTATAAAACACGAGTGCTCAATATAAATTAATAATTGAAATATAAAAATTAATGAAGTAGTAAGGTAATATATATACTTTATATATATTACCTTCATTAAAAAAATATCAATTTTTCAAATTTGAAAATCCCCACTTTAAAAGGTATACAACAAACTCATGAATTTTCGTAAATACCAATGGTTGTAAAGTTTGAATTCCTATAACACGCAAAAAGCCTTATCGTCTAACATATTAGTTAGTATTGAGCTCAGGACCTCCACGCCTTATTATATATGATTCAGTGCAGCAGTCAGGCGTCTTGGAACAAAGAAACAATGAACAAAGCGAAGAACACATTCTTTGTGTTTGTTTATACATTAAACAACTTTTGTCTACATGTATTTTTATTACATTTAACAATTTACTTCATAAAAAGGAATATAGGTAACACAAATCATTAAGCTCATTGGTTTTTTTTCTAACAAAACCCAAAAAAACAAAAATAAAAATGGAATAATAATAATGTAAAAAAGTACAACTTTTAGAAACTTTAGAAACGTAAAATACACTTTGGGTTGTACACACAAAAGCACCTACTAAATAAGAAATAACGTTAAATAAATTACATATCTCATATATTATTTTTTTGAGAAATAAACATCTATAAACTAAAATCCTATTTCACGGTTCTCAGCTTTCAAAATTGCACAACACTGCATGGAACTCGCATTGTCGAAAGGCAGTTATAAAGTTACCGTTCTGAAAAGTCTAAGTTGTTAAATGTAATTTTGTTATCTGTGAGCAGTGGAAACCCAGCTTTTGAACCGCAACTAAGCATATAGAATTTTCTTTTTAAGTGCGCAATTACAACTACGAACACTCCCTACGCTGAAGGAAAACATAGGTAACCATTTATAACTAAATATATAAGATTCGTGGCAAGATATTGAAAAGTAGATAACACAAAGTTCCAAAAAGTGTTATAAATAACTTCACGTGAAAACTAAACGTAATTTTATAAATCAGTTTACGTAAGTAAGTATATAAGTACGTTTCAATTTTAGTAAACAAACTTCAAGCCGACTTTTGTGTTGTCTCTTTGCCAAGGTACAATCAAATTGAGCTTAGATTAAAAATAAAAAACATGCTACATTGGTATATATAAAGATTAACTTTTAAATTTTAAAGTGTAACATATTGAGAACTTAGTATTTTAATGGAATGCACTTTCTTCGCACATTCAAATCGTTGCGGCGTTTCGTGCGCCTGGATAGTGGATTCTGAAATCTATACGACAATTCTCTCTAATCACAGAAGTCATCTCCATCCTACAAATAAGGCAGATTTATTACAGAAAATTTTGTTTCTGTTGCTAAAAAATCATTCCATATTGTATGAATATATTTGGTAGTGATTATATTTTAATTTCGCAACGGTATCGTAATTCTATACATGACTAAAATACTTTCAAAGAACTTTTCAAACTTTTCTATACATTTGGTATGAATAATAATGTTGCTGGTAGCATTAGTTGATAACCACTTTCCACTAACTGTTTAGCCATCTGTAACAACATCGCTACAGACTATAATAAAAAACTATGAGACTCTCTGAACACGCACAGGCTTTCAGAGTGGCTTTTAAAACTCAACAAAGAAATTTAATCTTCTAATCGAGTTTGGATGTGTGAACGACATATGTACGGAAATATGTAAAAAACGTTAACACGTATTTATTACAAGCAATGTTTCCACAAACAATAGTTTATTTTGTTTTGTGGAAACATACCAAGCCAAACTTCGGCAGTAATACATACAAATTAGTAAAGGCCATTTTTTAACCGAATAAGGTTTCAATCGCTTTTATAATCTTGCCTTCTATCACAGTACTATAATTAATTGCGTTAAAAGAGCACAGAGATGTTATCTTATTTACAGAAAATGAAATGTCTTTCCTTGCCTAGGCCGTCTCACAAAAGAGCCATCTATGGTCAACTTATTTGAACCTGCATTAAATGGTTATTAACTGTCCCTTAATAGTTATCTTTAACTAATGAATCATATATTCGCAGCTCTGTAAACTACGATTGTTTTTTTTACTTATAATGTTTTAGTTAGCATAGATAGATTATCAACCATTACATACACATATTATCGAGCGTGGGTCCAACATGTCGTTATTGTCGAAAAAAGCGATAAAACAAAGAACTTTAATCAAATTTTGGTGCGACATTTGTTATTTTATTGACACAGCCATAAAGCTCTATGCAAGTGCTGGTCTAAAGAGTTAAAAGCTTTGCCGAGTTTTAATTTACATAATGCATATTTCGTGGTTTTGCCGCATTTGTGACAGCGGTCTGTATAAACTATATTTCATTTTTTACCGTACTTTAGCTCACCCGAGAACTTATACTTCTTTTATTCAGAGATATATATACTCATTGATATACGTATAAATAGTAGTATTATATATTGAGGCCGTTTTGTTTTTCCTGAGTCATATATATGTTATTTGATAGAAGTATAAATTTTCGTTCGTTAGGATTCGAAAATGCAATAATTTACAATGAGCAATATTTTCCACATTAATACACATAAACAAGAGGGAAGACAATTTATTTTTGCCGTGTAGGAGGTACGTTTATAAATAAGACCTTTTGTTAAATAAATAGCATTCGCGAACAAACTACACGTATTGATGAATTACAATTTACTCGACTGTAAAGATCTAATATATTCAAGCCATTTTCAGCTTTATTTACATATTGTTGAAGTTAATTAATTGTGGAAACAATAATTTCCCGGAATATTTCCTTTTGTTTGATGGATGTTGGCGGTTTTAAAGGAAACTTGGAAGTTATTTTCATACAAGCCTGATATTCACATACTATTAATTTTGACGTCAAATCGGTTCAGGTTGCTGAAACTTTCATAAGAGAAACTACTTAAGTCTGCTTTGGTTGAGTATTAATTTATATTAATGTATTAATTACATCTACACGACTTTATAAATTCAAGAGATCGTTAAGTTATTAATATTTAATGAATGAATAATTAAAGCATGGAAAATGTAAAATATTATTTTGGTAGCTGGTTTGACATGCCCCTTAACTGACAGTAATCAACATAATTTACCAGAAAGAAACTAATTGTAATTAAAAAATTGTAAATTTTTTAAAAATGAATAAGTTAATCGTTTTCAAAGTCCTGATCTTTACTAATTGTATTTAATAATCTTGTTTAATGATAAATAGTTTTTAAGAAGCTGATTGAATCATTAGTCAAAACTTGTTTTAGATATAATAGTGTTAACAATACTATAGAAGAACGTACGAATCAATAAAATTGAAAATATATACAGTTTTTATTCAATTCTGTACGCGTGCGTTCAAGTGAAATTCGCCAATTTTAACACGATTTCACAGCACTAATTAGGGATACGGGTAACTTTGTAAACATTATTCTCGGACTAATTCGTCGCCGACAATATCGTGATGACGCGAGCGTGTAATTTGATTATTCTACAAAGGGTCGATGGGGCTAATTTCGTTGGATATGGAAAATTAAGCTCAATGCTCGAGATTTATCACTGACAGGTGAAGTGTATTAAATTATATGTAAGATCACACAATTAAGTTGGCCAGAGGTTAGACAGGTCGTTTTATTAGTTTTTCCCTAATTCCCTGTGGTTCACATAACCGCATTAGATATAAGCTTCAAATATATATTTTTGTACTAATTGCCCTTAAGAAAAAACTTGACAATTTAGATATGTTTGTTTGTATGTTTGTGATTAAGAATTTAACTTCTTATACGAAAACCAGATTTCAGATTCTGTAGCTATATCATACAGTAATCTACAAAAAAACAGGATATATTTTAACGTTTTTAAAACAAAATTTTATTACAAACATTTAGGCAGAATATTATGTCATACGTTTAGACAGACGTAATATCTTTAAGAAGGAAGTTTATGAAGATAAATTTAATTCCTTTAAATAAATTAAAATAACAAGATAAGAAACTGTATTTTATTTACCATCATTATATTTAGAGATTTTATAATTAACCGTAAAGGTTAGTTCAAGTGCCGCCTTCAGGGTATAAGGTCAATTATTTTCTACGTCCTTTGCTCAGACGTTGTATTATAGGTACGTAGAAAGTTCTTTAGAAATTCTTATTAAACAAATTATGGCCACCTAGTCAATTTCAGAATGTTTGAAGTTCAGTATCTAGAGTAGATTTTCGAGTAATCCCTATACACCAATATAATTTTATACTATACAAGCATTCTCCTCTTCTAAGACTGTAGGTGAAAATAATCTGTTTTTGCTAATCAACTTATTACTTAGACCGGAAGTAGTGGAAACAATATAATACAATGGAGCACAGTTCACATTCTCCTCGATCCAGTGGGCATTTTACATAATATGAAATATTCTGAAGAAAATAAATCTTGTTAACTTATTGTATACTTATCGTATACAGATTGATCGGAAGAGGTTTAGTACAGAATTTTATTTTGATTAATCATTTTAAAGTTAGATTAAATAACGCATACCTATATTATTACTGATACAGTGGAAATAATGTTAAAATCTTTACTGACAAAAGTATTAAATATGAAACACTTCTTTACTAAAATATAAAATATAAATATTTATTATAGCTTCCAACTATTGAAAAAACGCAAACGTAATAACATCGTACCGCTTATCGCAAACAAGTTTCTCTCAAATGTATCGCTGAGATATCAATAAAATCCTCTATCGGTTACAGGCCTGAATCTGACCTATATCAAATTTTTGTTATAAACGATAGGTATTGGGATGCTATCAAACACACGATGCTTTGAAAAATGAGTACTTTTTGAGCTCATTTCTTTGACTAAAATTATAATCCACATTATATTAAAGAACACGACTACTCTGCGTTTCAGAGTCACACTGACCATCGGCTTATAAGCCGAACATTTAAAATACTTATTAATAACTGTTAGTGTTTACTGATTGACATGGTTTTTTATTATTGGAACTGACTTGAGTCTTAAACCTTACCTGCTATACAAACATTAACCAAAATTTACCGAGGATAACATAATACAATATATCCCTTCTAATAAAATAAATGCGACAGTTTATAATTCTGGATGGATTTTACGTAAAATTAGTGAATGGATTTTAATGAAATTTTACAATAATATAACTTATACATCAGAATAACACATAGGATTAGATTAGAAAAAATATATACTATCCACCCTATTCTGGCATGCACTGCCAAACAACTAAGAGTTCCAGATGTGTTTGATGATAGAAATATTTACCTTAAGTAGTCCTATAAAAAACCCGCCTATTATAGTCAAAAAAGTTAACCATAAGTTCAATTTGGGAGTAATAAATTGATTCGTAAATCAAAATAGATAACTTTCGCTTCTATTTATATTAGATATATTACATATAACCATAATATTTTTTAACGCGGGTGAAGCCGCAGGGATCATCGAATAAGTTAGAGCTTAAAGTCCTACTAATCATCGCATTAATTCGATCGTTATAAATTACGTGACAATTGTAACCATATTACGTAATAGTCCAATTATGGACCGATGCCCAGACTAGTTAAATGTTGAAAACGCTTCGACGTATTTAGGCCTGGAACTAGTGTCGCACATCGACGGTGTTATCTAATCACACGACACCGTTTGTTATCACTGCAAAAGCTCAAAAACAATAAAACCAAAGATTCTTTGAACACTAAACAGTCCTCGGTATAGGTAATCTAGAATAAAACTAATATTTTACCTTTATAGAGATATCTAATTTAAAGCAGATATTTTACGATTTATTCATGTTGTATTTTTTCTTTTATAGAAATATATATGTACTTATAATTTAATATTTAATTAATATTATTAAATATTGAATATTATACGCCTCCACCCAAAACTTTAAAGAATTAAGATAAATATAATCATATACGTAAAGGTGAGTACACAGGAGTGTTTTGGAGGATTGACAATCGGTAGGTAGGTTTAAAAAGACATTTGACGTCATCGTCATATTATACACGGTTGGACGACTACCGTCGGGGTGGCAGGTGACCCGGAAGTTATGACGCCATCAATTTCATAACCTTCCACGGTATTTTTACTTTTAATTAAAGTTGAACAATGTTTTAGTAATGCATACAATCATTTTACAATGTAAAGTGACATTATTTTAAATGTGCAGGATCAGATTCTATGACGGCAGTCAACAAAATTTTATATTTCTACTAGCTGATCCGGCAAACGTTGTTTTGCCATACATGTGATTTCAATTTTCAATTAATAAATAAAAAATAAGAGTAGATCGTAGAAGGGTGAAAATTTAGGATTGTATATATTTTTGTATGTTGTATCATAAAAAAATAGAAACTAAAAATTTTGTCTAAAAAATTAAAACTAATTTAGGGATTGTGGATTAAGTGGATTAAGGGTATTAACATTTAGGGGGATGAAAAATAGATGTTGGCCGATTCTTAGACCTACTCAATACGCTCACAAAGTTTTATGAGAATCGGTCAAGCCGTTTCGGAGGAGTTCAAGTTCGAACCCCGTGACACGAGAATTTTATATATTAGAATTCAACCAAAAAGTTAAGTCTTGGATTTTTTTTATAACATGGATATACCGTGCAGCCAATGAAAGTGTGATTTATTTATCACATATGCAGACATAAAATATACACCTATACTTTTATATAAATAAATCTTAAGTAATTCAAACTAAAATTTTAAAATGTGTAAAATTAATCCCCTGCTTACGCATGCCTTTACGTATGAAGTCTGGACCACTAACTAATTCCATAAAATTATCCGTATCGGAAATTCTCAAACATTCCTCGAATACCTAACGAAGGGCAAGACTTTTTCAGAATTTGTAAGATCTAAAATTCCTCGCGAAGTTTGAGAACGACCTGTTTTAGCGCAACCTGACCGCGTCCTAACGAACTAATTGCCTATCGATTTTCAGTTGACAGATGCCGCAAAATGGCTTTCTTTTTACACAGCTGACGATTTTCCCGAGCTTTTTATTCATCAACACTAAGCTTTCAGAGATGAATTTTATTGGAAATATTCCGGAACATAGTTTAAGTAGAGAATTAAAATGAAATTCCTTCCTTTCCCGCAGAGAATGAAAATTTATTTTACAAATTTCCACGCTAAATATCGCAAGATCTTGGCGCCGTGTCTTTTCCTTAGCATTGTATTGTCATACATAGCAATATAAAAATACAAATCCAATACTGTATTCGCAATATAATCTCATTTAAGAACCGTTTACAGATTCATGCTCCTTTAATGGACATGTAATATACCTAATTAGCCAATCTGACCTAACTGGACTGGTGACAAATTTCATGTTAATGGGAGAATATTAAATGTGTAATTAACACTTGACATAATTTAGAATTTCTTAAGTTTTCTTTACTTTAAAATATATATATATAATAAAAACAACTTCCACCTCCATACGATGACGAAGTCTGGTTATAATTGAAACAATAATTTTAAATAGTTATTACCGAGAGTTCGTTGCCGCAGTAAAGTTAAATAATACTACCAAACTAGGATCAAAAGAAAAAATTAAAATATTATTTACTTTAGTCAGCCTTAGACATTCTTTTGTATAGACGTGAAACGCCTTTGTCCATACTCTCATATGTTTTATATTTAAAACTGCTTATGAAATTTAATGGATGCGTTCATCATATTTTGATCTATCTTTATTTGAATGTTCATTTCAAACATGTTCAGTGAAATAAAATGTTGTGATGCCAATGTTAAAAATGGAGCACTATTGAAAGTGTTCGTATCAATGTCACATAGTTTTGGTAGGTCATTGAGTTTTAGTGCCGCGTAAGTGGTTTTTATTGCAAGTTTAGCATTGTAAAATTTGTATTTTTGAGATAGAAAGTTTACCCAAATTTTCACTACAACTTTTTTTTCATTAAAATTCTAAATAATAAAAAAAGAGAGAGTTGGCCCCAGTAAAGTTAAAGGTATACTATCCTACAAATGTATTAAAGTAATACATGAGAGTAAATACAAAACGAGGTGAATAATTACTCAAATGTAAGTACTTATTACTCCAAAGAACTAGTAGTAAGTGTTGTCAGTAAGTTCTGCACAGTAGAAAGACATATAGTTCTCAATAAAGATATGTTTTTTATCTAAGATAGTAGTAGTAGTTTAGAGATATCTCTCTCAGTTTCTTGAAATATATATTCGGAATACTGCGCCAATCCGTTGAATATGCGCAATTGTTGCGAGACCTGAATAGAAATTAACAGTATACACGAAATTCCAATAATTTCTAGAATACCTGAAATTAATTATGAGTACAATATATATGCTTTTCGATAGATATATATAGTTATGATTTTATATAAGCATTACTATAATACAATTGACATTCAATCCGAACAATCTAAGATTGAATCAATATCATATACGTATAATTACTATGTTTTGATTTTGTGCATAATGATTTTAGTGATATATGTGGCAGATAATTCAGTATAAAAAAATCTTCAGTCTGTGCGTGTGTGTGTGCACGTCACTAACAATAAGTATAAAATGGTTCGTATCGGCTAATTGCCTTCCAAGTTGGTTAATGTACTCTTGTACTCTACAAGATAAGTTAAAAAAAGTAAAGGATAAATAAAACATCAGAAGTGCAAAGCGTTTGTGCGCCCTGTAATTCGTAAGCTTTCGATATAGGAACAATCAGTACATCATCAACAGTTTTGATTGTCCTCTAGGGTTATTGTGAACATATTTGTCTTCATTAATGATTACGGTTTTGTTTTGTAGCTGAAATATAACTAAAATACACCAGATTAAGTAAAATTCCTCAAATTTAAAATTGAATTTCACTTTCTAGTTTTCGTCACTAAAATAGAAACTAATTTACATCGGGAGCAAGTATGACAGAAAAGCTCTTGAAAGCACAAATTAGAAGGGATATAAAAAAGAAAATTATTTTCCTTAATCGAGTCAAGTCGACACAAGTCCATGAAAAACTACCTCATCTACAATTTCTTTTAATAAAAGATTTTCTTTCGTCTTTGCTTTTTGAAAATGTTTACTATTGATAAGATTTCTCTTAAATTAACTAGTGATAATTTATATTAACCCATACTACCCGAAAGTGCCAAAGTATTTTTGTGTCCAGTTGATTGCTTTTTATTAATAATCTAGTTTGACTAACACACGTCATTGTTTTTTTCTGATATTGAAGTTTTCATATTTTATTATTTATTATGATAAAAATTTACTAATATCCTAGGAAAATTTATAAGGTCGAGTACATAAGCAAATACTTAGAAAAATCTATGTAATAGTTGAATAATAAATTACGTATTATTAATATTATATACGACGGTTAATATCCAACTATATATCCAACTTAATCCATATATAATATGTAATTAAGGTTTTCTTATAAAATACAAACGGGCAAAAGGCTCTTGATTGAAAGTCATACCACCGCCCATAGGCGTTAAAACTGCCAGAGTGGTCGCAAGTTAGTGGCCATTTAAAGATACGTGTTAAATTTACTTTGTTATCTAATACCAACACCCCATTCAAACCATCATCAAAAGTTTTTGTTGTAATAACTAAATATTTAATAGGAAAGGAGTGTGTTCTTGATGATAATCGGTGAATATTTTTTTGAGCGGCCAAAATACGGCGTAAAAGTTTTGCCTTTTTATTGTGATACGTTTTGCTCCCGCGTGCGGGAGGCCCGCATGGTGCTGACTTTATCGTTTCATACATTTATTTATAGTAATGCGTGCCACACGCACCAGGATCGGGCGGAACGCGGGTAGGTCGGGGATCGTGCGCGCGTGGGTTAGGACCTGACCGCCGTTTGTTTTTACTGTTATGCGGAGCGACGACGTTGTACAATCAATATAAAATGACACTGAGAGGGTATTTTCGAGGTTATTAAGAATTGCCTATGGGACAAGAAAAATGAATTATATAAAAACAGGGATGAAGATATGAAATTTGTGAAGAATTATTCCTGAATTTCAAAATCTAACAAAAATGAAAAAACCGAAATCGGTAAGTACCATTCTTTAATATCCAATTATTTTATTATTTATATTCAAAAATACTGTCAGTATATTATCTTCTTGCCAAGGAACTTTACCCTCATTTACAAAATAATCAGCAAACATATCCCTTACATATAAATTTTTTTGTTGACAATAGTGGTAAATAGAGAGACCATTTACTTAAAATTCTCTGCTCGAATCGTCATTTTCTTATATAATTTGAAGAACACATGTTTTTTTATTATTAATTTAGCCAAATCTTCTTTTACATTCATAGGTCTATGTAAATTCTAAATTTTTTGAAAGAATTCCATGTATTCTATATATCCGATCTACTTAGTTATATATTTTTTTTTTGTAAGACATATTTTCGAGCATAAGGTCGCATAAATTTTAAGTGCAAACCCTCATCTCCAACTATTATAAATGGAACTGGCTTATGTGAACTGATTTTTGCATATTAGTAATAATTGGTATGTAGGCGGAATATCCAAATTTTTTGTAACTGAGAATATAGTTCACTTTGTTGAAAACTGAGGAATCAGAGTTACTACTAAATCCCACATTATATACTAAAAACAATTAGGTCACAATTCCAATTACGAGAATAATATTTTTAATTGAAGTACCGTCCGCGTCTTGTTTTATCACTTAATTTTCCGTCTATGCATAAATTGGGGAACTAGATTAGAAAAAAATCATCCGCAATATTTTTCCATTTTGGTTATTTGAAGACATTTGTTAAAATTCATTAAAAAAAGACACATTGTCCACTATTTGGCTTATTGTTGCAATTGTTTGTAGTCAATGATGTCAGATATGTTCGTTTAATACTTAAATAATAAAAATATAATATATTTTTCAGAAAAAAAAATTCAGAGGTCTACGGTAGAGATATGTATAAAAAAGAAAATTATTGAATACCAACCATCAGGTTCTGTGCTAAAAAAAAGAAAAAGTATAATTACAATATATGACCTTTTTGAATAATAGATAAATAAGATATTTTGACGGAATTTCCCAATTCCGCAATACGCTTCCATCTCCAGATAGACCGTTGCCTTCTACTTCTGCAACACCAAGCAGTCTATGGCGAAGCACCATTGTTTCTACTTCTGTAATAGCACATCATCTTTGGCGAAAGACCGTTTCTTCTACTTCAATAGCAACAGTCTGCCCCAGCACCACGGGGGAAAAAATTAGCAGTGAATGAAAAACTTTTAGAATGTTTAAAGAGCAATAGTACTGGAAGCGAAGATCTATTTCTCCAATGCTTCAACCAACTGAAAAAATTAGAATTACCTATTTAGAACTAAATATTGCAAATAATTAGATATGGAAAATCCACGACAAAATTATTATTCGCTACAACATGTCAGATATACTTCTCATTCCACTATAGTACTCCACCCATATAAGAAAGAGAATTTTCCCGTCCTAGATAGTACTGTATGGAAGATATGATGAACATCTTCTTCCTACAAATATTGCCAATTATCCGTCGCAATATGCTGGAATGAAAGTGCTGGTTGTGATATATTGGAAAAAATATATACCCGTAAACATGGGCTCTTAAAAATAACTGAACCTAACAATACTGTTATAGAAGATATCGATGGAACATGTTATTAAATGTAATTCCCCGTTTCCGCCGCCAATCTGTCGAATGAAACGATAATTTTTTGGTAAAACTGTAGAAAGAAAGTAATAACTTCCGTTGATACAATACTGTGACTTCAAAGTGACTTTCCCTAATACCTACTATATATTTATTTTATTTATTGAATTTTGTATTATTTATAATAAACATTAAAATTACTACTAGAATTTAAGTAAATTAAGTTACAATAAATTACTTAAGCACAAAACTTTTTTATCTATTTTCCCCCTTAGGCAAAAGTATCCCCTTTTATTTCCCAACTTCCTATCCAATGCCACTCCTGCCATTCTTACTAAAAGCAAAATCATCCTTCATTATTACTAAATATCGCGCAATATACTACCTACCTACCACTATTTGTATAATTTGTAAATAAAGTTTTATACCAGAAGATGGTGGCTACACCTACCCTGCATTCCATTACTTTTTGCTTGAAAAAGAAAAAAGTAGGCAGGTTACTTTGAAAAATAAATTTGTAAAAAATATTTATATATGAGGCCGGTAAACTACCCCGCACCGCAAGTACTTAGTCCTTTTTCAATGCAAAGAGACTTTGAATGTATTAAAGTTTAAATGAAACGAGTCATAGTAATAGTTTTAAAGCGGTAGTTTAATTCATATTTAGACAAAAGAGCCCGACTGGGCATGCGCGTCTAAAACTCAAGCATTAATTATACCAATTCAATAGTAAAATAAGTAAATCTTACTTAGGGTAACTGCTAAACGCTCTGTAGGACTAATTGCTATACGTGTAACTGACACTGCAATTTTTTTTCATTCCAACAATCTGAAACTGCAATGACATCTAAAGTAATTTTACTTGTTTTCTGGAGTTTTGAAATTAACATGAAACATTCCAGTAAACAATCTATCTCCAGGTAGGGTCAACTTGAAATACCTTTTTTTTTGATTTTTAAAATTAAAAGCGACTATACTTTCTTTACCATTTTACCGTCTCTTCCTGGCGACACGCACAATACTTGGCGTAGCGAACTATTATCTCTCTGCGTCGGCCTGCAATACGACGCGGGCCTGGGCCCGCACGCGGGAGCAAACACGCATCACTATAAAAAGGCCCTAATATTCTTAATACAAAACCTTTTTATACAAAGTTTTAATTTTACAATTTTTACAGCGGCAGAATTATTATCCAGAATGTTTACATGGATAAAATGCAGAGAGTGTCCTCATAAATTTGATATGTATTTTGGGCATATGTAAAAATAATATGAGCTATAAAGGCTACATAAAATGGCTACAATGTCCTTTGAATTTATGCTACAACAATTCAAACATGTTACGTTTGAGTTTTCCACCGTTTAAACTCGCTTTTAAAATGTCCTAACAGAAATTTCTGTATAAAAATGAAAATTGTAAAAATATGCCTCAATGATGTCATCTTTCACTGTAGAAATGTCGTTAAACGTCGCACCGTGATTTTATTATAGGTACACGTAACTGCGCTACGATAAATCTGCATTTTAAATATTTTTCTCTGTAGAAAATAAATTCTGATTAAATTTCCCATGAACATAAAATTTCTCATTTGAAAAAAGTATACGCAAAGCGTAAGTGTAAGACTTTACACTTGTGGGTGAGTCCAAGAAAATAAATAAATATACATATGTTTTATTTAAACTCCTTCATTGAAAATGTTATTGATTTAGTCTGCTACATCTTGGTCTCTATACGAACATCTACATATTTGTCATGATAAGTAAAATCTTGAAAAATATCTTCCAGTCTATAAGACACTTTTTCATCTGTACCGATTCAATAGTAACTAACGTTAATTCAAACAAGGACAAACATTGTCTTGCAGTCGTACCTCAATTCCGCAGCTTTGAAGTTACCAAAATGATTTGTTTAGTCCTGTGCCAAAGTGATATGTGGGTGTCAATATTCTCTTACATTAAACATTCTCGGTTCATTTCATTTACCTTTTTCCGCAACATTCAAGTGTGAAATCGGATTTAGTTTCAAAAGAATTTCCTTTGAATAATTCATAATATTCTTAGGGCATTGTTAGAAATAGAAGGTATTTTTATTTAAGAAACGTTTATATATAATTTGTATTACAATACATTTTATCCTACTAAATCCACATTTAGACATTAAGAGTGATATAATCTTTACATGTTGTAAGTTTTTGATTTCATTTCGCACTCTCAACATTCAGCAATAGGCTTTCAAGGGATTTTATGTAAATCTATAAACCTACTTCGTGTAGACTGTAGACTGTACTTTATGCTACGCAATAAAACGGAAATGTTTTTCATACTAAAATTCTAGTCTTTTGTTTTTGTACCCTTAGTTAATAATTGAGGTTGATAAATGGGCTAAAATTATGTAATTCATTCTGTTACATTAAAATGTTTAAGCTGTGCAAACTCTTGATTTATTATTATAAGATTATATATATACATATATAAGCCTTCCTGTGGCTTTGAATGGTTTAGTATGGTTTAGTAACCATGGTCACAAGTACTACTTGTTCGCTAAGTTCGTCTGTTATAGCAGAGCAAGCAGAACATTATGATGCCAAAATGGAATGAAATAAACGGTATGATCTGTTTGATGTATAATATTGTTTTTAAAAACATTATTTACAGATTGTCCATACGCTTTACCGAATTTTCGCTAATAAGTACTTGAAGTATTTAAATAATGTAAAGTTCAATAATATAAAAAAAAATTGTGTTAGTATCAATCAAAGATTTGTTTCAATAGTTTATAGGTGTAGAATTGTGTTTATAAGACATAGCTTTACCTGTATATTGTATTAAATGCAGTATCAATTAAGTCGAGGCATACGCATTATGAACAATATGTTAATCGATTAGTTAACGTAATGGAATAATATTAATTTTCTACGAAACATTGGATTGATCAAGCGTATATTTAAAACAGAACGTAAGTTACTCTAATATTAGCCTTAAAGTATACAAAATGTATAAATCTCTCGTTCAAGGAGCTTCAAATAGCTATTGAACATCAATATACAGTTCTTCTTCGTAGGTATACAAAGTTCACGTACTAAATGTTTTCGTGAAATATTTTTGTTATAATTCTCAGTATTGAGCGTAATAAATAGAAGCCATAAAGGGTTTTTCACAGCTGTTTTCTTCGTGTATTTTCTATCTTATGGCTACTGAACTTTCGGACACAATCTTGTTGAATGATTTGTTTTATGGACCATTTTCTTAAATTCACATTCTCTATTTTAATTTTTAAATTCAATCAATAATGCGAGATTTTGAGATATAAATATCTAATGTGTATGCTTGAACTGTGATTTTTTTGTTGTGAATTCAATTTCTTTTCATTGTTTTTAGAATTACTTATTCTAAGCAAAAAGGTGTTATGGGTAAAGAATATACTAACTCTAAGTTCTAAATAAAAGAGGAGAGTGATCCAGTTTATATTTGAAAACTGGCTGTTAATGTAAATTCAGATTTATTTTACATTTTTTTGCACAAAATGGGACAATTGAACAATGTGACAAGTGATATATTTATGGATGCTATTCTGATAGCATAAAGATATATATACTTATTCATAATCGTATAAGTCTAATAGTAAATTAGAAACAGCTTACTGTAGTTCCAAGTTAAGTACCCAATTCCGCTATCGCTAAAACTTTAACGAAGCGTCGCCGTAGTTTTGTTTACAAATCGAAAGACAACCGTAAATGTTAAAAGTTTTGTTGAGACCGCCATTTCGTTTTATCGGTAAGCGATTCAAACACTTTCCAATTTAATATCACTGTATACAATAGTATATTAGACAAAAATATTAACAAGCCAAACTGTTACTTTTTTTTTACAAATTTATGACCCACTTAATGTCAAGGTCACAAGACCACGAGGTATTAGGCTTAGTCTGGCTGCTATGATAATGTATAAATATGTGTTAAAATATAAATATAGTTTATCAGTTCTGTAGCCCCTTTAACACAAACTATAAATAACTTACCTTGGGTGTAACAGACTATGTGTCCTGATATAATAAAGTGACCTATATATTAACTTATTGAAGTATACATAGAAATTAAATATTTAAACTCCGCCGAAATTCTCAATTAAATTATACTTTGTTCAAGAAGACAGAACGTCTATACAATTGTTTCTGCAATGCCGTAAATCTTATATATCATTCATTTATAACAGTCATTTTACAGTACAAATTGCACGCTATTGTATCCTCGCTTCAATTCCGTGTTAATTTGTTGTATGAACTAAACTTGTTAGCGTGATAATATTATTTTGGGAATTGTTCTTGTTTCTGTACAGTGAATTCACACAAGAGAAGATAAACAAGTGAATTCAAAATATATGAGAATTATTATGAGATTATGTACAGTCACAAAACTAACACACAATTGAAATTGGTTTGAACATTAGTGTAACCGAGCTTCCACCAGTTTAGATAATTTTTTAAAATGCTTCTTTACTTCAGAAAAAAACTCATCAAATGTAACTACAAAAGTTGAAATTCTTTAGTCAGTTAACTATCTGATTTCCTTGTTGTAATTGCTTAATGGTTTTTAAAAGCTGTTTTAATTAGATTCAGTTAGATAATATGAAAGAAAAATATATGTTACTTCGCTGCCTCTACGTTTTCTTTTGTTGTGTGTTCTATCAACATAGTCCTGTCAATATTTTACTCGGCTGACCGCCATGACTCTACTACGATTTATGAGTCGTTACATTGTACTGTTAGTGAATATGGATGTTAAAGACATGTTTTTAGTTTTGTGTACGTTATTAAAATGCACTTAGGACACTTATCTGAATAAATATAGACTTCATATAAGATAAATTGCGTTTTTTAATATCTTAGGAATAAATTATTGTAGCTTTACATAACTTTTGTCCGTAACATTTTTCTCAAACTTACCGTTCTGACGCAATATGGCCTAATTTCAGCCCGAGAGCTTCATACCTTTGTAAAGTTAGTCACAAGGGTCGCTCATTTTAAATCAGCATTGTTTCATGAAAAAGAGATTCGTATTCTGAATTCAAATAATTATTGTTAGTAGACTTAAATATACGACACGTATATACAATTTAAAATTAAAATAAGTATATCGTAATGGTATTAGCTTAAAACGGTATAGCTACAAAAACTATCTAAAGGATTGGCCGATAAAGACAACTTGAGGAGTTGGAAGCATTGTTCACTACACTTAGTTTTGTTTTGTCATTACTCGAAGTGGAAGAAGGAATATATTGGTATGGGAGAGCTAGGAACCATTTTATGTCAGGGTCAATCTAATATTGTAACATTTATTATTGTGAAAACTATTTTTTATTTAAACATTCCTAAAAAGCAAATATAATACATATAATACGCAAACCTGGATTTGTCTTACATTATGTTTCTTTGTAATTAATATTAATATGTAAGTCAAGTAGCTTCTCCAAGAGGATGTACATAAGAGTACGTGTGTATTACTGTCACGGAACTTTCAAAACCAAGTCGTAATGCGTATGCCAGTTTATTTGGTTGCATAGACTCTATAACATCATATTTATAATATAAATTCATCAGATATGAATGTAAATGCCTTAAAGCATTTAATAATAGTTACAATTGGAGACCGGCCTTTGGATGGCCTGACCTATTTAAGCTGTGACGTCATGTTTACACTAATTTAAGCTCGCTGTTACTTTATTCAAATTGAAATTTCTTTGATTAAAGATTTGCTAAGTTATATTATTTGCTATCTTGTCCAGTGCGCTCAAAAGGTATTATGGTCAATCGTGCATTATATATAATTACAAGATACGGTTCAAATTTATTTGAACTAAACATGGCTAAATTTTAATATTTACAGTTCTTCTGTATTTTATTTCTTAAAGATTTTGTTAATTATTTCATTACTATCATTTGGATGACAAATTTAAACGTACTTGAAAACTAAAGTTAGTACACACGTGATTTCTACGCGCCGTAGATATAAAAGATGACTTCTAAAGAACGTATTGTCAAATATTTTGCATGCTTAATTTCAAGTTTATATAGTTACAAAACAAAGGTGCATTCATAAATTACAGACTTGACTTGACTGGGTTAGACTAATTTTACAATATAGTACATAACGTGTTATTAGCAGTGAACATTGAGTAGAATATCTGTGCCCGATTTAACACGGATAAATCCACGAAGCTAATGTAACTTAGCCTTCAGGCACCCTAGGTCTACATACAAAAGTGAAATATCTTGTTCTCCATTTCCCAAACTGCGACCCAATCCACGAAGCATTTTAATTTTGCCTATGTCAATGCTTTCCCTCATCATATAAAATGTCAAATACACTTCGAACACTTTGTCCTTAGCTGTGACAAGTAAGGACATTGGTATATGTCAACATTGGTATATGACTCTTTAACATTTTTATTCGTATAGGACCTTTAATGCTGTAGGTCTTTAATGTATTTTTTTTAATTTAAGGTTTAACAGTAAATATAAGTTGTCCTTCTTCTCTTTAAAATATTTTAGGTGACATTTCAGATGCATTCGTTACGACAGATGGCGCTTTAAAAAAATATATGTCCTTAGAATGTTAATGTTAGCGGACATACAACATACTATTTTTATACTTGCATTGTTTATATTATAGTATATTAATATTAGAAAGCTGAACAATTTGTCTGTTTGTTTAACGCGCTAATCTCAAGACTAGTTCTTGTTTGTTTTCAATTGAAAAAATCTTTTTGTGTGTTAACTGTTCTTCACGGGTTATATTAATAGTAGTAACCTGAGTACCCTTAAAGGTGATCAACTAGCTATTTAAAAAAACTGCATCGAACACTGTTATAAATATATGAAAACGTCAATTTAATTTCATTATTAAATAAATACTCTAAATTTGTTTATAAAAAAAATATACTATTGGTTTTAAAAGGAACTTGGTACCTACTAAGAATGTAAATCAAATTATTTTTACTATAATAATGAGTTATAAAAATCGTAGACCTTCTTTTAGCTCATGAATAATCATCATTGTCTTGTGCTTATACGCTTAGCGATACCTACACACAACTCTTTCTTTGGTACTAAAGTAAAGTCATCGTAATGGAGCGCAGAGCATTGCGATGGCTTTACGCTGACGAAGGCACCATTTCTGGGATCACTAATACTTTCAATCAGGCGCTTATGTTTTTGCACCATCAGGTAGAAGCTTGCCCTGTAAAATCAATGTTCAATCTATAAAATATATTCAAACTTCAAACTCACTTCCATTAATTACTGCGAGGCAAAGTGAAATTGATGACGATACTCGTTTATCTTAAATAAATTCGTCACGTGGCGGAACTTATAAATTTATCGAGCTCCAGGGCGTCATATAATGGAATAACTCAGGGGCGAAGCGATATTTTCACGTGGCATCCCGCTCGTAAAATCTCATTGGTTCGAGTGGACGTACGTTTTATGTCCTCGAATTCCTGGCGGGTCTTAAATGTAGACAATGTTGAGAGACTCGCCATTTTTTTTACAAAATGTCATGATAGTCATATTCTCATTATTTTTTAATCTATTGTTTTGTCAAATTATTCCAAAAAAAAAGTGTTTTTTTTTTCATGTTCACATTTTATAATTATACAATTTTATTCTTTATCATTGTTAGTCAGATAACAGTAGTGTATCAAGAATTGACTGGTAAAACACCGGTCATTCCGAGCTGAGAACATTCGATTTTATTATTATTAAAAAAATATACCTTTTTCATTTATATACTTACGATAAGTACACTTTAAGCCTATACTTGATCTTTTAGACCATCAATGTTTATGAAATATTTTAATAAAGTGTGCAAACTAGTGTTTTAAGTGAAATATTTAAAAAAATATAACGCTAAAATGTTTTATAGATAGTAAAAAATCGGTCCGCAAAATACGGCGTCAGCAATTTCGAGTTCAGCACGTTTTGCAGACGATTTTCGCGGCTTATAACACCGTTAAATTAAGTCGATGTCAGATTCACCAAATATAATATATCCGATATAACGTGATATCAAATGATATATGTTGGTGATTTAGAGTGAACTTTATACAGGTAAAATTCTCTTTTGTTTGTTGATATTGTTTTGGTGACTTTTTTATTAAATATTTTACTTTCATGAAGACAAAGCTTTATTTCAAAAACAAGAACGCCCATAATTGTATGGCTTATTAGTATTATTAATTTATTTTATTGATACAGCAACATTTTGCATTTTGCACATACTGTGACATATATAGTTTGTTAATGGAACTTATATATTAAATGATTAGAAAAAAAATCAATTTTACGCACAATAATGAAAAAGTACAAATCGTTACAATGATGAAATGAGTATCTAAAAAATTGCTTTTAAAATTATCACAAGAAATTTAATATCTATACGTAAATAATTTGAGCAGTCTGTGAACTTTGATGCGGGTTAAACTTTGCGTATAATGACAGAGCTTTTGTTGGTGACGCTTAAGTTTTGATCGTTTTTTGATGCAATAAAAAAAACTTGAATCACTAAACTTTGCAAGGTTTTTATATAGCATATGAGAACAAAATCCAACAGGAATGGTTTTTGTATCCGCCTATCGCTCGCCTGGTCATAAGTGGTCATATGGTGTACAATTTCCACTATTAAATGTTATTTGCTCCATGTGTTAGATTATCGAGCGTCAAGCATGGAACTGTCACACTAGCTTGCTAAAATTAACACTACTAAGTAAATAAATTACAGTGTATGAAAATTGCCTCAACAATAATATGGGTTTGGGGACTGGGTATGCGGTTGTGAAGTTATTGTAAAAGTTTTATGATCCATTAATTTAAAACCACATTACAGTTGCTAAATGCGGGTCAGAGGTGGCAATGATAATTACTTTTATTCAAATAAGGAAAATATAACGTGGATGTTATTAAAGCAAATATTCAGAGAATTTATAAAACCTATCATTTTTATATACATATTTGCATTCTATCATGAAACTTACTTGACATATCACAAATAATATATTAAATATGTTTAATATGAAATGTTTTGATTCATATGTTGCGAGTAATATACAAAAAAGTTGTAAAGCAACTAAAGACTATAAAATTGTTAAATTGTTTAAATTACAATGTGACGATTCTGATTTACATTTACACTATCTAAACATTTTAATGGTGGCGATAACGAAAATAGAATTCATAATAACGGTGTACCTCTAGATCTAAAAATCCTATATTTAAACAGTTTGATCTATAAAAATCTGTATAGGTTAATATTGTAAAGTCTAATAAAGATACAATAATTTGAGAATATAAATTGAAATTAATATTATTTAGAGGAAACCAGCATTATAATGTTTAAAAAGCTCTCTAGCATACGCGTCGATAACTAAATACCTAACTTAGCATTTCAACTCATTTCCATTTCAAACTGAAGAGATGCTACGTCCAGTTTGTCAGACTGCTTCGTAGTTTGTTAACTTGGACTTTGGACTTGCGCTAACGACACAAAATGGAATGTTTAGTCGAAGAAAGTTAGCAAGAAGAATTATTATTAGAAGTATGTAAAGTGTTTTCTTTTATATATCATATAAAACGAGAATGATAAATATAAAGCTAGACTAGTTTTACTTTATACTTTCGTCTAACAAGATTTACTTAAGTCTAACAAGCAAAGCATGGTCACTATATGACACACTCAAAATCTAATCGTTAACTAGTTAGCGTAATGGGAAGTTTTGTTAGTTCAGGTATAATATGAAACAATGACAATATATACTATGCAATAAGCGTCGTTCAAACCAACGAAGAAATCTTAAATAAAAATCAATCGTCAAATCAAATCGATCGCCAATCGAACAACATCTTAGAAGAAATAATTGTTCAATGTTAACAACGATTAAAATATATTCCTGAGCAATCAAAATCCAACATCACATACTGCTCTCAAATTTCATAGGAATATATATTGTTCCAAATGTCAGCTGAATTGTCCAATATAGCTAGTTTTAATTGATACAGCTGTGCTTCCTCAAAATGAAGGGTACTGTTACCAAATGCTGTTACTATATATATATATATAAGATGTTGAGGTGCGTAAATTGATTTTATTTTAAATTGGCCTTGACTAGGAATTATTTCGTATTAAAATGACTAGTTAACACGCGGTTTTACAAAAAATCTACAGTAGTATTGTGTATGTAGCGATGGCCTTTACAAGCCGCCCTTAGTGACGCTGCTCTGTTGTGTCGGCACGCACGATGACATAGGAGGCCTCGCCACGTTTTAACGGATCTGGATGAACCCATTACAGTCGGGAACGACAAATGCAAAGCGCGGCCACAACAACTCAGACAGTAGCTAAAAACCATTTTCCTCGAAGTAACTTATATTCTATAGAGCTTCATTCACCACACGGCCCGAGCTAAACTGTCGAGAGCCCTCACGAAAAAAAGGTCAGCACGCATTTGAACGGATACATCTTAGTGCATAGATCTACTATTCGACAGTCACTACTGCCCATCTAGGGAACCTTACTACCGATATATACCAACTATCGAAAATAGATATTTAATTCGTCTTGAAATTAATTTAGGATTAATTGACTTTCATATTGACTTAAAATATATTGAGTAACAGTTTCCAAACCATTTGTTTGAAGTATTAAAATTATTCGTCTTATAAACAAGAAATCCCTTTAATTGGGGAGGTAACTGTAACAATTGAATTAGCCTCGAATAATTTATATCTGGATTATTCGTTTGATTGAATTATTATTTAAATAACGTTCAATACATTTCAGATTGAACCAGGCATCGTCTTTCAGATAATAGCGAAATTTCTAAATGGTTTACTTTAACAAGTTAGGGATAATTGAGACAAGCAATATATTTTTATTGTTTGTGATTTACTATACAATATGAATATTCAATACTAACAAACAAATTTTGTCTAGTCTATAAACTCGACAAGTTTATTGTTTCGTCTGACAGTGAACCACTACGCCAGAGAGGCTGTACCGGCTCAAATTATGAAATATTATAAATATATTTTTAGAATTATGAAGTAACCCATGAATATCATCTCATTTTTAGATACATATTTGTAATTACGGTAAAATTTCAAAGTCATTTGAGCTTAAAATAAGGATTTATACCCAGACTGTTACTTTTTAATTATAAAAGGGAAAAAATTTAAGGAATGTTATATGTCATACCATACAGAAGAGGATAAAACAAAGAGTAAAGTCCTCTAAATGGTAATGCATTAGTATGATGAGCCATAATGTCACCTCTTAAGCCTTGAGTGAGTACGTGACTATGTTCCATTATAAATATTCTCTTCTGGAACTTTTAGAAAGTTTCTTGTGTTGAGTGAATAAGAGAAAATAGTCAATCTGTATAGTGTAATGTATTTTTAATAATACTAGAAGCCTTAAAGGTAGAAATGGCACCTCCCATCAATCTCTTGAGGGGAGGTGCCATTTATATATCGGAGGAACATACACTTTTTGTTCGACCTCTCAGTGGTAACACAAAAACAGTTAAATTGCTGAAATAAGATAGATAGTTTCGATTACTGCCGATAGTTATTAGCTGGGATTATAGCAATGAGCTTATTGTTTTTAAATAAAACTCACTCTATGAATTAGTAAAAAAATAGTTTAAATGGTAATTCAAAGCCTGGTTCATAAATACCAGCCGTGATTGCAAGGCATTTTTCTATTAATTTCGTATTCGGCCAACCGGCAACCTCTTGAATATCGTATATATTCATCGAGTCGTAGAAATTCGACCGGACCGACCATTATTCCTAGACTTATGATAGCTATCGAAAGTGTGTTTTAATTTTATATCATTTTTCAAACAATTGATTCCGTTTAAAAGTTTAGATAGCTTATTTAAGCCATAAATAAGATTTCGTTACCATGGTTACATACTTTTTATACCACAACTAAATTCACTTTAACGTTAAAAAGTTCTTATTTCAAATATCCTTCTATAAAATCGATTTGTCGGGGCATTAAGTAAAGAGGCTAAAGGAAGAACAAAATGGCGTAGTCAAGTGATCTGTCAATAACCGATGTTTGAAAGGTACAAAACTGTTTGCTATTTCGAAATGTTTTTTGAATAAAGAACGCGTTTAAACTCTTTCAATGTGAAGTGTGTGAACTTTTATGTAACGTACGTGCAAAGATTAAAATTTACAAAAATTTAAATAGATTTTTAATACAATGTTAAAAACACACGAATAGTGGTTGATTGTTTTCATACATATCCTTTTTCATAACTTTAAGGTTTTATAATTCTTCAAAAGAACTCGAAAACTTTTTTTTAAAAATAAAATTTACTACGACGATTGCGATGATTATTTAATGCCTGATTTGGGTTTATAACATGTAACATTAACATAAATGAAAGTACAAAAAATTTTCAGTTGTCATCCAAGATTATTAGGTTTTTGGTATTAAGTTTTATTTATCCATCCTCTAATAAAAAGTTTAAATAGCCGTCAATTTAGCCACAGTGTGGTGAACGTATAGAGCGTATAATATATACAATAATGACCAGGGACGATACAAAATTTAAAATTACAAAAATCGTACAGTTGTTAAAAAAAACCTTCAATAACATTTAAATTATTCTAATAGAAATGTACAGCACGTAGACGTTTTCGGTTCCCAACATCCTGAAATGAACGCGTAAGATTTGAATTGGCCTTTTGAGGTGGAGCTATTTACTTAGTAAAGTATAGTTAAGTTGTAGGGCAAGACACATTTTTTAGGGCACAGTTACTTTTTTCTGTAATTTAAATTATTTTAAGTACACATTAAAAAAGTGTCAGGCCTTTATTAGAGACTGTAAGTAGTGTTAGTGGACACTATTCTTATAGTATATATATATCATTGGTCTTTATATAGGCTATATCGTAATTTTTAAATGATTTGTCTCTGTGAAGGCAATTCATCCTTATTAAAAAAAATATTACACGTATTTTAGCTTTTCAAATTAAAATATGTACTTAACTTCAAATATATTTCACCGATGACAACGAAATTAGCACATTAAGTTGAACTTTTTAGTCAATTATGGATGCAAATATCCTTCTTTCAATAAACTTCTTTCATTGTTTGCCATAATCAAGAAAACGTATTTAACAGCAATAATAAATACCAGCACGATCATACATAGTTCGAATATTTATGTAAATAATAATTTACGAAAGGTAAATTTGAACTTATATATATAATAACGGTTGTATTGACATATATGAATACTTGACGAAACTATCGCAAGCCTTGCGTTTGTGTATTTATAATATTTCCATACTGTAAAAGGAAATAGCTTTTCCCGTTTTCACTTCTTTGCCATTATATCACGCAAAGGATTGTGTAAGACGACACTGTGTTCCTTATTATTCGTTCCTGAGAATACATTTCATATGAGATTTAATACTTTATATATTTTATTTGCATAGGTATAAATTAACCTGTGGAAATAAGATATTTATACATTAAATATACTTAAACGGGTTCTTCCCTACTTCTAATATACATATACATATTTGTAGATGAGAACAGATTAAGATAAAAAGATTATCTGTACGTGCATATAAATGGAGCGATTATTGCCAGATGAATTATTCTTAGATATTATTATATTTTAAACGAAATAAATGAAGAAATTAAGAAAAGGCGAGAGCGTTATATTTATGTATATATACGCTAAACTGTATGTTAAAAATTTGTATACCATAACTCAAGAACTGCTGAACGATCGGTTTGGTTAAAAATTGAGATGGATGTAGGATAATTTTTGTATCCCTTACCCTTAGGGAACCACAAAGACTTATTATTGAAAGGAAAGACATCGTTCGAATAAATGTTTACCAAATACTGAAAATAAAATCAAGTTATACATATAATAAATAATGCATAACAATAAATATTTTTATTTCAAATACAAACACCTTTTTGTTAAGCTTGACTAAGTATAATTAGAATTAATATTTAATTTCAACACAAATGTACACAATTTTTAAACCAAATTTTATTGCATTAATGTTCGCTGCTATATCTAGTTGCCTTCACCTATTAAAGGATAGCCAACAAAAATATACAGAAATATGAAACCACTAGGGTAGGTTTCATACTATGTCAAAACCATTAAAGAAGGTCTTTACAAAGTAAATTTTAAGTGCGTTATATAATATTCACAGGTTAAGTTATGCTTAGGTCAGACACGTCTGATGTTTTCTAGGCACCGTGTTATTTTGTTAACCTTATTATTATTAACCTTCATTTTATATTCAACAATGATTTCAGGTTTATATTGAAGAGGTTTTAAACTCTGCACAGCCCATTGTATTACTTGTTTTCTTTACTCTTACTTCTTCAATTTTCACCTATAACATGTTTTATTTACGACCCATTTGGTTACCATGCTTACATTAGTTAACAGTCCGGTTAAAAAGATTGGGACACTCTTCGATTTTACTGTGATTAGTCCGGGTGTTATAGTATTTTTAAACGTGGAAAAACTGAAAGAAGTATTCACTGAACTTTCTATGATACCTCACAAAGACACAACAGGGGTTTAAAAATGGCCCAAATGGTAGAGAACAATATGTTACAGAACATAAAACTCAAAAATAAAAACAGGAAAGGACAATTTCAGGCTGTTTCATGTCAGAAAACTGTAGTCTAGTAATCTTTCGTAAGACTTGAACCTTCCTTTTCCATTCAAAATGAATAAAGCCTTCCGGGCATCTCCGAAGTTGGACAAAGCTGAAGTACTAAAAGAAAGGTTACACCTTGCAAAATAAAAGAATGCGTAGTAGCGTACAAAGATTAAGCGTCAAGATGGTCTCAGGATTTCCATAAGCCTTTTAAAGGGATTTTCTGTTTGTTTCAGGTATTCTTAAATATATTTTATGAAGATTTTATGTAAGTATTAAGCTGCAGCATGCATCTCTCTGAGGCCGTGCATTCTAATTACGGCTCTGTGCACACGCAACGCACGGCAAGAAATTTAAAAAACTCGGTTGTACGGTGAAGAAAAACATCGTAAAGAAACCGACATTATTTAAACCCCAAAATCCACATCGATTGCATAACAAAAGAATACGTCTCCTGTTAATATTTTCTTCAGGAAAGTATGTTGCTCCGCTGTTATGTTCTGAGGCAAAATTTCAATCTTATATATAAAATTCTCGTGTCACAGTTTTCGTTCCCATACTCCTCCGAAACTGCTTGACCGATTCCCATGAAACTTTGTGAGCGTATTGAGTAGGTCTGAGAATCGGCTAACATCTATTTTTCACCCCCCCTAAATGTTAGGGGTAGTCCACCCCTTAATTATTTTTTTTATTTTTTAGACAAAATTTTTAGTTTCTATTTTACATACATTATTACCCCTCTACGATCAACTTATTTATTAATTGTAAATTGAAATCTTATGTATGGCAAAACGACACTGCTGGGTCAGCTAGTAAATAATATAATACTCACCATGAATTCTCAAAGAGCTCGAAATATCACTTCAATAAAAAAGTATATAGTATCTAAGATGACAATCGATTTAATAGAAGTCCAAAGAGACATCGAAGATCGTAAATAATTATCCTACGTGAGCAGAATTGAAATACCGAATTTGATTCAATAATTAATCGAAAACAAGTTAACTTTGTTGTTTTTGAACAAATGAGAAACGTAACGGAATCTTGGGGGAAGTTTATGGAAATAAATGTTACTTTCATGAAATTCGAGAAAAGGGAATTTCTGTTAATCCGTCGTACGTCCCTGATGTAATTAAGTAACTTTGTGATTCCATAATTTAAGACACTGTTTGCTTTTCTTTTATATATCAAAACGAATTGAATACCTTGTAGCTAGTATTTGAGCTTTTTGTTTACACTTATTTCTTATGAAAAATGGAATATCATTGTTGAATGTCGTTTTATATTTAAAATTAACGGTTAGTTGACATCATATTATGTGTTCCAGTAATAATAGCGGACTTGTCTTTATAATTGCAATAGATGCAGAGCATGTCTGCACTATTCCTAGGTAGGATTTTAAACAAAACACTGGGAATTTAAACTGAAAATCTTATTTTACACTAACGTTGAATTTAAAATTGTAAAACGTCTCCGCTTTATTTAGCTCAACTTGAAAGTTAGACTCGTCGCTTATTGTCTAACCAATTTCATTTGAAAATAGCATTGCAGTCCTATATTTATTAAAATTATAATAAAGTTCGTAAATTCGTGGAAAAAAACACGTATCATATTATAATATGTGTATTTTATATATTGTAAAAAGTGTATTTTATAATATATAAAATTAAAGTATTAAACTGAAATTAATAAATTTATTTGTATTTAAATTAATAAAACAGAAATTATTCTAATATAACTCATTAACACCACACACCAAGTGATAATATCACTTTAGACCATTAGAACTTACTTATTGTTGTTGCTTAAGCAAATTTGTGTACATTAACATAACTTTAATACATTATAGGTTTATTTGGTAACTGGAGGTTGTTCGAGAAGATTATAAGCAATGGAAAGGATCCAACGCGATTAGTAACGTTTGTTTTAGATTAGTTTTGTTTGAATGCGAAAGTCCCATTCCAACACAGTGAACATTGTGGTTTATAGGTATGTTTGGTGTAGTAATATTGAACCTAGTCGTTGAAGGTAAAATTGATTTAGTTGTCTATGAACGGAAACGTACGCATAACGTTAAAATGGTATTATCTCAAAAAATTTACAATTTTAAAGAATACGATTATTAGTTTTAGCCTTTAAACCATGATACCATTTAAGAAATCTAAATGACAAAATGAATAATTGTTTTCACTCTTCAATATATAGAAATAGAAACCTAGTAGCTAGGTAAAGTTATCCAAATCCATTTCATTGGAATTTTTTCAATAAATAGCTTCATTTCGTACCGGAATTTTTCGACATTTTAAGCCACACACGAGACAGTTTCAACAAAATCTCTATTTATTGAACTGCATTAATACAGATTTATGGGGTTTTCAATTTGAACATTGTGATGTATTTTATAAAGATTTTGTCCAAAAACCTTATTATTTCCAACTGTTATTATATTATTAAACTTATCACATAATATTAAGAAGCACCTAGACTCTTCGGGTTCCCCCACCTTCATGAGCAAATAAAGGTAGGGGAACCCGATGGGTCAAGCAAGGGCATTTAAGCTAATGGTCATGTTAGCAGTGAGATAAGGTCTTTCTCGATCCAAATAATTTTTAAATTCTTACCAATGAGTAGTTACTTAAAATAGGAGTGCTAAAACTCTTCAGTTGTATAATATAGGTTTACATTACATATGCCCATATTTACACTACAGATGAATACAAGTAATTAAATATTCTTTCGCACTGCACAACCCAGTGCTGGCATTATAATTTAAAATACAGTAGTGTCACTCTTTTGTAATAGGTATGGTTTATGTCGTTTTTACTGAAACAGCAAAAGAGTGGAATCCTTGCCTCTTTCAGCCGCCCAGGGAATACAAAATGGCGTCATACACACAAGTTTTTAATGGCTGAATATTTCAATCTGATTAATTATTATAAAATAGTGTTGTTGGTGTAAAATCTTACAGTTTACCGTCAGCTAGACGGGAATGGGAGCGTGAAATTCATTAAAGCTGTAATTATTTTCTGCAACTTTAACGGGCGCTATTAATGATTTACGAGCAAACAATATACGCCACTCATATTTTTATAAAAATGAAAATTTACAGGTACGTTGAACTTCATGCACACGCATTAAATTTTTTATTAATAAATTGGATGGTATCACAAATCCCTTACAAGAAAAGGTTGCTTTTTTGAGTTACTTTTTTGAGAGAAGTCTGAGTCGGGGGTCTATTGAAATATTTCACTAATGACTGAAGCTTAAAGGACGCAGGCAGGGCATTCCATTCCTTTACGGTGCGAAAAAGAAACGTTGAAATGAAGGGGTGAACCCTCGAAAAACTAAATGTAACTTTTGTTTTTTTTTTTCAAACTTATGAAATTAACAATTCTGTTTATCTTAATCTCCATTGTGACATTTCATCAATGGTTCACATAGATTATGCTCATTTTTGCTTATTAGTTTGAGAGCTTTCACGGCTCCATTCACTTAATAACCCGATACCTATCCACCGGAACAATCCATCAGAATCCATCTACATTAGACAGAGTAGTGCGTCGACACAAAACAATTGAAAAGACATCTTACAAATCGTATTTCTATGTATTTTTTGAAGCTTGAAATTAAACTTCATATATTAATCGCATATTTTAGCTTTATTTAATTGAGAATGAGAAGATAATTCAGAAATATAGAGTTCGGTTAGTTGTTTAATGACATTACGTTTATAATAAATATTTTTTTTTATCACCTTCGGACTGAACGGTCCGACACACCTACCACCAACGCATGGACACCTATAAACCTCATATACAGGTAGCACCCATAAAATATCGATATACAAGTAGCATCTTTTAGCTTTACTCACACTAGTCAGTGATGCAAACAACGAACAATTTAATTTGTCTAATTATTATGTTTTAGCTAAAGTGACTGTTTTATTTTCCATATTTTTTCTTTCTATCAAAAAATCATTGATTTATACTAGAATACAAATATATTTGGGCATTTAGTTTCTATAAAATATTTTAGTCGTAAGCCGGTTTCATTCCTCTATCATCAGCTATAATAAGATTTACAACATTCATCAACGAGGATGGTTTATGTGGCAACATCTCGCATGTTTACGTTTTCAACTAATTATGCATTCATGTATTCAGCCGCTACGGTAATTGTTTTGTCCATGGCATAAAAAATCAGGTAAGCAATAACAAATATAGGAGTCAAAGCTAAATGGAAAGATTTAAAATTTACTACTTTACGCCCTAAACATTTATAATACAATTACACTTAAATTACATTATGTGTAACTTAAAATTTGTAAGTTATGAATAACGTATCCATTTCGAAGAGTGTTAACAATATATTTACTTAAAATAAAATTTGAATGTAATGTAACATACCTTACAAATTTTATTCCCTAAAAGGTGACATGGATTTACAAAAATCGTTAAATATTTAATCTCCAGTTTACCTTGCTTTGTAAGAAAATATAATTAAAATGTTGTTTTCAAGTTACTGTTGATTTTTACTCAAAACAAATGCTCGAATGTTTGCGTAAAACAGAATAAACTTATTCGTAGCAGCTACGTGAAAACTGTAACTTCGTAGACCCGAAGCGTGCTATAATATATATATATATATATTTACATTAAAAAGATAATTTAATCATAAAAAAGATTAAAAAATATTAATTAGTTTTGATCGCTTACTGAGCAAAAACAATTTACTTTTGACGAAGAAATGGGAAAATACTTCAATGTTGATAAGAAGCGAGGTATTGGGGCTCGTTAACGGTGTGTCGTATTCAGCGAATAGTTTATGTCAGAAAACTTTCTAGCAACAGAAAAGTAATTACGAATACATTTTCCCATCCATTTTTTATTCATTCTGAGATCCCAATTTAAGGCTGGTTTATACCTATTTTTCTTATAGATTAAAGATAATGGTTTAAATTTAAAAAAATGTACAGAACGCTTTTTATAGCGTTCAATGTTGCAACACTTAAATCGCCGTGGTCGCAATAACCCGCAGAAAGGTATAACAATAAAAATCCCAGAAGGCCGCCACTCGGTTGTTTTGTTCTGAATAAAAGTGTCCATGTTCCTCAGGAAGCGGATGTTTTTATTTTTTGAAATGGCTTTAAATCCCTTCTAGCCAAACGGTTTCGAAACAGCTTTTGCCTTCTAGTCTTATACTAAAATTGGTTGAGAAGGTACTTAAAGTATATTTGTATATACATATTTCATGAAATTACATGCCTAGCGACGTGAAAACTTGCAAATATAATTTCACAATAAATATTCTCCATCGCTTAGTGGTTAACACCCATTAAAAATAAAACATTCTTTTGTAGAACTAATTTTATTCTATATCTTAAATAGATATAGAATAATAATTAATAATACACTACATATAAAATGCAACAATTACGTAGGATAATAGATATAAAGAACAAAGTGAAGCCTATATCTTGAATACATTTAAAACTATTCACAAATATAAAATATTACTCCATAGATAATTCTTAAATAAATTTTCTTTCACACTGTAGAATATAACCTAGTTTCAGTGCTCTTATGACCATAGTAATATATAGGCTGTATAACTGTGAAAGCATAAATGCGCCCGGTGATAGCGGCAGTCTCAACACAACGGTCGACCAAACAGGACACCTCGCAGTGTTCGGCTTTCAAACTTTGGTGATTTAATGTAAGACTTGTACTAAGTGTTGTGAAGATTTAATCATGGAATAGTTTAAAAACACTTTGTGTGTGACTGGACGAAAATTAAACGTGGATCGAGGTAAATTTCCAAAATGCTCGTGTTTACTTTTGTTCCTTTATTAATATAATTTTTCTGGTTTTACTATCATTAATAGATAAATAACATATAAATCTGTAAAAAGATAGATTACAACGAGTGAATTTCACTTTGGTCTCTTAGGTTAACTAAATAAACAATATATCGGTTGTAATTTTGATATATTTGATCAATCCCAAGAAAAACTGAAAACACCAATAAATACACTGCGGCTTCCTTAATTCTTCTATGCATATAACAGTATTGAATGTCTAACAGAAATCATGATTACGTAAAAAGCGAATAATTTACTTAAATGTTCCATTATTGTTCTTTGTTCAAATATAATTGATTAAAATAATAAAATCTATTAAGAGATCTATTAGTGCATAAGATACATATATGTATCTTGAATATCTTTATATATATAATTCTTCTGTGAGTGTGAATGTTACTGAACTTCTCTCAAACGACTGGACCGATTTTGATGAAATTTTTTGTGTGTGTTCAAGGGGATCTGGGAATGGTTTAGAATCACAATTTTATCCGCTGGACAATGTTTTTTTAATTAATTTTAATTTATTAGTAGTTGTTGATTTTGGAATGTTTTACTTTAGATCCGATAGACGGCGCTACCAACGCAGTGTCAAATTTTAAATAATATTCGAATAATTAATTGAAAATTGAAATCACATGTATGACAAAACAACGTTTGCCGGATCAGCTAGTATTATATAAAATTCTCGTGTCACGGGGTTCGAACTTGAACTCCTCGAACGGCTTCCATCTCATGAAACTTTGTGAGCGTATTGAGTAGGTCTGAGAATCGGCCAACATCTATTTTTCATCCCCCTAAATATTAAGGATAGTCCACCCCTAAATTTTATTTTTTAGACAAAATTTTTAGTTACATACAAACATACATAAAATCCTAAATTTTCACCCTTCTACGATCAACCCTTATTTTTTATTTATTAATTGAAAATTGAAATCACATGTATGACAAAACAACGTTTGCCGGATCAGCTAGTATTATATAAAATTCTCGTGTCACGGGGTTCGAACTTGAACTCCTCCGAAACGGCTTGACCGATTCTCATGAAACTTTGTGAGCGTATTGAGTAGGTCTGAGAATCGGCCAACATCTATTTTTCATCCCCCTAAATATTAAGAAAGTCACCCTTTTTTTTTTTATACAAAATTTTTAGTTACATACCAACATACATAAAATCCTAAATTTTCACCCTTCTACGATCAACCCTTATTTTTTATTTATTAATTGAAAATTGAAATCACATGTATGGCAAAACAACGTTTGCCGGATCAGCTAGTAAATATATACATTAAGAAAATTGACTTTACAATGGTGTTATTTGCATAGTGGTATTGTGAAAGTAATTTAATGAGGCTCGCATTCAGCAACAATTCTATAAAACAACAAGTACTGGAGCAACATATATATAAATCATACTATTCCTATACAAAGAACATTTCTATATATTGGTGCAGCTACAATAGCGTTTATGCTGGAAATATATTTATCTATAATAATAGACCATACCACCATTTCACACACGGTTAGCAAGTAAGTGAGTTATTTATTGCTAGTGTTGTGCTAACGCGCCTTTAAATCGTACATGTACTTTCTATAAGTTTTGAACATAGAGCAACCAAATATGCTCATGAGACAAATGTTGACAGTACCAGTAATTTAACCGGGACTCATTGTTAAGCATTTTGGCATGATCTAAGTTATCTGGATCATCATATTATCATATTATACTTTCATTTTTCAAGAATTTGTACTATTGTTACCATTGGATACAATAAAAAATATTTACAATCTAAAGAACGTCTCATGGGAAATTTTTGGTAAATTTTTTAGAA
The DNA here is from genome assembly GCA_963693355.1 of Pontia daplidice. Lineage (NCBI taxonomy): Eukaryota > Metazoa > Arthropoda > Insecta > Lepidoptera > Pieridae > Pontia > Pontia daplidice. Next base: position 1,527,794 of record CAVNZL010000009.1, on the reverse strand, counting down.
AAACGTCCAAATCGAATGACCCAAGAGAGAACCTCCGTTTAGGATAATCAGCTCTATAAACTTCTTTATGTCTGTTTTGCTTTTAAAAATACGAGTAGCCTCACCCATTTATTTGGTCCTTTTTTTGGAGGATATTTTTTCATTTATTTAGTTTTTTGACTAAAGTAAATGTTCTGAGGTATGTCGAAATGCCGAATCTGATCGATTTTCGTACCGGTATAAAGCTATATCACCCTATAGCAAATAGCCATAAATTTTGCAATTAAGCTTTTAAAGCAAAATTTATTTTAGTGTAAACTGTACTAAGCTGAAATTTAGAATTTGCGCGTATCTGCCTACATGTTAAATTTTCACCAAAACAATTGTAGCTACAATAATTTAGCTTCAACTTGTGGTTCAAACATTAAACCAGGGAATTTATTGGAAATTCACGTGGGTGCCTGTTCAATGTAACTGGGTTGTTGGAAATTACAATCGCACAAAAGCCGTCTTAATGAAATACAGTTTAAATTGATATTTGGATACTATATAATATCACTACTGTGACCTCATCATTAATAACTTTCGACTATTGCATTTGTCATTAGGTATGAAAGTGAAACAAACATTTACAAAATACTTATGCTTCAAGCGTATTTATGATAAATTGATGTTGAGGTTATATCCCCAATTCAGAGATATTTGAATAGAGAAAAACATATTTCATATTATTATGGGCACTTCAGGTTCTAATTATCAAAAAATAGACCCTCAATGCAAAGAGCCCTTGTCCTGAAAGATATTTCCTGTCGTGGCATTCGTTAGCCTCTTTCCCTGTATTTAAATTCAATATTTTTGAATCTGTTGGATAATGATGGCGATGTCAAGACACAGTATGACTTTAAATCCGATGTTCGAATTTAATTTCTGTATAATTGTGATTTGGCTATTGGGATGGAACAGAATTTACTAGATATGGCTATATTGGCTTGGGATTGAACAGACTTTATTAAAAGGACTTTACTGGGTTCTATTGCTCTTTTGATGTCAAATGTATGTAATATCAACTATACTTAAGGGAGAATTAGGCATGGACGTACCATACTCGTATTGCCATTCAGAGCAGAGCTAAACTTACTTACTCCTCCAGTTCTTTGGCACAACAAAGAGCAGAACTATCCAAATACTTAATTCTAACGGTTTTTAACAGCGGGAATAGATTGAGCAAATACACTTGGCTAGATAATTTTATTTCAAAATCAGAAGTTTCGTATGTCTTTTCTTATATCATCAAATCCAAAATTTCATCACAATCCGAAGGCATTATATACAGTTATATATTTTTTATATTTTTCTTTTTTCTTTCTTTTTTATATATAATGCAAACTTAGATTTAACTTCATTTAAAGAACTTCTAAAAGCACAAGTCTCATAACGCAGTCCTGTTGTGAGACTTGTCCTGTAATGTTGTTTAATGTGATGGTGTTAACTAAAAACACACTTCCTACTACTCATATTACACATTACATCCTAACTGCGCCTTTGTGCAATGGGAAATAGAACTATCATTAAAACTTTCAACGGATTACGACTGAGGCTTCATTAAAGGGTGGTTTCTCGCCTCGAATTCAGGTCAGTTTGACTTTCAACCCTTGTGAAAGTTTTTCAATTATAAGCCTTAAAGAGTGAAGCTTTTAACCGATTCAACATTTCATAAACTTGATTTGCAAAACTTTAGGTGTTAGAAAATTGATTGTACTATTTCTTATAGCTGCGAAGTGATTAAAAAAAATGGTCCATTGTGCTGTTAACTCACCTTTAATGCCACTAACTGTTCTCCTCGGTTTCAGTAGACTAAATAAATCTAGGACATAGTTACTTGTACTTGTAAATAAATAGTAGTAATTATTTTAAGTTAGTTAGTAACAAAAACTAACATTGATACTCTTTGCAAATTGTAAAATTTATAGTTATGTTTCGTTACGTTTTTAATATACTGTTCTTGCTAAGGTAGGTCAATCAGGACACATTTTTACGCAACGGTCATAGCGTTGTGTAAAAATGTGTCATCATCATGTGTGATTCATCGGTCACACAGACCACAGCCAACATTAAACCATTCAAAACATTACCGTACCGGGGCTCCAACCCAGACCCTCTGTAGAGTAGTTGTAGTTGTAGTTGCACCAACGAGTCAAATAAAACTATTTACATAGAACATAGCGAATACATAGAATTCCAAAACTAAAAATAAACATCATTATAACTTATAAAAAATTTCAGAGTTGCACCAAGAAGTTTCTATTATTGTTGTTTGCTATGAGGCGCGCAATTTGTATAACGGTATCATATCTGTGTTTAATATGTCACGTCTCACACTATAATTGTTTGTCTATATACTTCCCTTATAAATAATTAAAAAAATATATCCATATGTTCATGTTAATCGACTCACTTTTACATACCGCTTGTATAATAATACATTTATGGTTTCTGCTTTAACGTAAATTAATTTATGCGAATATACCAGGCAGATGCGAGACGGACTCGTGCAAAAATCAATATTTTTGTATGTCTTCAAATATTTATTTTATTCTTAGTATTTTTTGTCATGACCCAACAGAAATACCTGATACAATTTTAAGTGTGTAATTAATTGTTATAATATAAAATATTCATGAGATATAAGCCTGAAAACAAACGGAAGGCAAAGTCGAAGTTTGTCACCAAGCTATATTTTAAGGTTATACATAGGTTCCCATTTTTATCCTTTTGGAATAAAACCCTAAAAAGGTTTATGAAACTGTACATAACTAAATAATACGTTTAAACACGTTACTTATTCTTAAAAACTCACTCATTAAAAATGTGGCTTTATAATGTACTGTATCTGTTCGGGTAATGAACTCCGAACAGCTGACTCAGCGGCCCGCTGAGAATTAATATTAAGGGTTAGTTTTAATATTTCAGTCAGTCTGCAACAAATCATAATAACAATAACACGCGACGCGCAAACAGACTCAATAAAAGTATTCAGCAATAACATTATAACAGTTTTTAACAATATAACAGTATACCAATTTAACAGTTATTATCATTCAACATCTCCAACACTGGTAAATCGCCCTATAATATCTATGTAAAATATATTATCTACTATGTATTTTCAAATTTATATTAATACTGTGATTTATACCTAGATTTAATGGGTGTGTTATTAGAAGGTTCTTGATCATAGTGAAAATAATTACAGGCTCCAACTCACCACCAAATATCTGAGGTATTAGTGAAGTAAATACTTCGAGAACTATGTTAATTGACACCGTTCATGGTTAACTTCAAAGGTTTCAACCTTGTAGAAACTCCTTGTGATTATTTCAATAAAAACGTGTCAAATACTATAACTCCTGCTTCGGATTGTTTTAACTCGGCCGCAAACGAATATTCTTAAAAAAATTATAGCTTTTATTCATTTAAGAAAACCCATAATGGCATAATTATATATAACTCATAATGGTCTACTATAATTTATATCAATAGCTAAGCGAGTGAGCAACTGACAAAAGATTAGGGTAAGGATTCCTTTCCTAAAATATTTTATCAACGTCTAAATGTCTGCCGTAGACCTTAAACGACTATAAAAATTCACACGATCATATTAAAATTTATACGACTATGAAATGGCTGGTCAAAGTAGAAATTATAGAAGCTATGCAATGTCACATCCCTTATTCAACTGCCTTGATAACTAGGTCAAATCTTAATTTGGACTGGATTTTCATGCTATTCTTACATTTAACATTGACGTCTGAATATAGAGAGATACATTCAGTTATTTAATTAGCCCAATGTAAAGCTTTTTTATTCATTTCTAAGATAAAGGCCTAACATATCACACGCTAGAATTAGCAGTGCGAGAATTTGCTTTGCAAATGTTCCAATAAGATCGGTCATATCTGTATTTAGGGCAGAAAAATAATCAAGCCAGGAAAATCGATATCTTATTATAACTTATTTATAACAGTGCTAAAGTACCATTGTATTATTATCTATTGCTCCGTATTATCATACATATCTCTTGGAGAGTGAATAAACTGGGAACATTAGTCTAATTAAGGCTTATACCTTGACAAATATTAAGTATAATGCTTTTAATATAAAAGTTATATCTTCTATTATATCAAGAGAATTTATTTTATCATAAACTAAATCGGGAAAATAAGTTTATGTGGCTTCGTACGTTAATTTTGATATTAAACACTAATCTAAAATAAATCTTTAATATTTATGGAATACATAAAGAAATTGGTTTTACTATAGTGATAATAGGTCTTTTATTTGAGTCACCTCCTTATATACTTTGGGAGTACGAAGAATGCTTTGCTCTAAATTATTCGTTATAATTTGTCAATACTCCATATAATGTTTAATTAAAATTCTTGTTTAAAGGATGGAATTTAATTAATTGGTTAAGACAAATATAATATCCATTACGTACACACCCAAAATATTCAGACGTTGAAGAATAATATAAATTATTTATAATTCCAAAGTAGGTATATAGAGATATTTATTTAAAAGATACGTAAAAATAGGTTAAAATCCTCCAACTCTGCTCCGTATTTGAAATTAAAACCTTAAATTTACTTTCTAACAACTCGTAAAGTACTAGTATGAAAAGCAGACATCTAATTAATTATTTCATACAACGTATACCTGATAAAAGCTAAGTTCAGTACATTATGAATTGAGACGCTGCTCTTTTCCAGGGGTTTCCTATATCAAACTATAATTGATAGAATTAGGCGTTACAAGGCGGACTTACACACATAGTATAAAATTTTAATAGACCAACCTCCTTCCTATCTTTGACCTCTACGGGCAGCGTTCATTGAGTCATTCAGTCAACATTCTGAGGATGCTTCGGTGTCGGAGCAAAACGTGCGTCGAGTGTTTGAGGGATTTTTTGCGGAGTAATAAATTGGTATATTAGAAATTGTTTTTCAACCTATGAAAAAGCATTCAAAAAGCCTAGTGCATAGGTCCGTGTATATATAATGTTTTAATGTTCGAAATCTGTAAAATCTCTGCTAGAGTTTCTATTCTAAAGTTAGTGATTTAAACCAAAAATACTAGTCGTAATTATGATTCTGTATTCAATCTGTTCCTAGAATCGTACATTCCAAACAACTTTGAAATTTAAAGAGAGTACACACACTAAGAAGTCTTTATCCCACCCATCGATCATCTAAGTAAAGAAGTGTAGCTAGAACTGGACTCTAATCTTCCAATGGATTTAGTGCCTAAGACTGTATATATGCATGAGGATCTTAGTTACTTAGGGAACATTTTAAATGTGGAACATGGGCTGGTGAACATTTTAAATGTATAAACTTCTTCCATTAAACTGACTTTGGATACTCGGTATCTGTCATTAAACAATCTGTATGCTTTGATTACTTATTAGACGAAATATAATATTACTCGACGTGCGATGTACAAGAGAAAATATTATTCACGGAACACAAAGGAGAGTAGAGTATTACTGTACAGGGCATATTTGTTAGCCAAAAGGATCGTTAGAGCTGTGTTCAGTGAAGTGTATTGTCAAATGCCTAAAATGTTACAGTGTAGTCACTCATCTGAGACGATATCTCAGATAAATATGGATTGTTTATCATAAGTTGAACTAACGGTTCAGATTCCCAACGCTCTTTACAGACGTATGAGTTTTATAACAAAAATATACAAAAGTAGCGATCAAAAGCTACAATGAGATCTCTTTATGTCTCGGTTTTATGTTGGCTTTCCATGTATACAGTATATTACCTTACCTTTTATAAAATAATTACAAATAGCTCGTCTTAGGAATGCATATGTTATCATTGTGTATATTTTTGTAATACTTTTTATGAATAATATTCCAATAGTTATTTTTTTATAAAGATTTATTTCATTTAGACATAGAATTTCAAATAGAGTACGTGGATTATTAAATTAGGAAAAAGCAAACCTAAGTAAATGTGCAGCTGAATAGTCAGTCACTATATTTAGAAAGTTTTTTTTAAATTATAGCGTAATCTACCCGTACTTCTGGTTTCCACTTCAAAAAGCATAATTGAATCTTACAATTACACACAGATAAATATTGATTACACGATTCGTTAACCTATTTCACAACGATAGGCAAGTATAATCCTTCATATCTTGTTTATATTGAAAGTAAAGTTTTAAAATACACTGATTATTTAGTGCCGTTTCTTAATATATGCAATGGAAAATAGTAATAAATAATTTAAAATATTATATAATAAATATATTGTTAAATAGGTGAAAAAAACTTTTATTGATATGTATCATGAAAATGGCTGTAAGAAATCCGTAAAGAATTTGTTGCAGTGAAAATTTTATTAGAAAACTTATAAGTGCCGATCGTATCAGGAGCTTTTAAGATATTTAGTGTTTTTAACTTACGAATACCTTTTTGGAGGTTTTACTTAGTCTTTAACATGTTATAAAGAAATTACTGAAAGTTTGTACGCATAGGATATACGAATATCATCGAACGATGAATGTTCTTCCGATTTACGTATCGACCCAAATTAACATTCATTTCTAAGATATAGCGTGTCGCATAACGACGCATTTCTAACGAAAACCATGATTCAAACTAAGAGTTACATATCTTACATAACCATTAAGGTTATTTTAAATTAAATGTACATAAACACGGCAAGAATGTTGTTGTCATAATTTATTTTTTCAAATAAAATATTTATCGTTATTCACGTAAGTGGGGAAAAAACTCATAATTTCCAAAAGTCGTAATACCTTCCGCCGAATATTGCTCCCAGATGTCCTAGATGTGCACGATATTTCCTCATTTTCCCATTCCATGGACAATTTCCTTTTTAATACCGCACATATTGTTTTCTTGTACCGAAACTAACTTAAGTTATAGAGTTAATCTGCTTATTCAGTTCGATTAAATTTTTAGCGATTTCAATGCAAAACTTTGATATCAATTTCAAAAGTACGAAATCTTATTCAACATAATACTGTTACTCAGTATTATTTGTACAAAGAGAAATTTATATTATCAATATTGCACTGATTTTTATGTTATAATCCTATATGAAGATAGTTTTTTTATCTTAGGCAAGTGTCATCTCTTCACATAGAAAAAAAACTTTGTTATCGAATGATAGACTAGTTTTTTCTTCAAATAACTTCAACACGCGAAGGGTAAATAGCCGAGAAACGGGAGGAAACTCATCATTTTTAAAGTTTTCACCACCTGATAAACTTATACCTTTATCATCAGATTGATTTAAATAACAAAAGCTTTTGTTATTTAAGGTATTTACCTAAAAGCTTCTTAAAAAGACACTATTACCTTATAGAGTTTAAGTACTTTCTAGTTCTTTTAAGTTCTCACATTACAGGAAAATAGTTCTAAAAGAGTTGCAAAAAATTACATTAACTGAACGTTGTCTATTATTTTGTCTAGACTCATTTGAAAGTACATAAAATATGAATAAAATATATAAAAACGTAAAGTTTACGTATATTTTAACAATATTGCTTAATACAGTATTTAGTTAGTAGGTATTTGAGTATCTGTGTATTGTAGTTCCGACCGCGTCGATAAGATCGAAGCGTGATCATACTCGTACATTATAACCTTTCTATATAAAGGCGTTTTGTCGTTGTATCAAATATATCTAACAGTTCCTTGTCCTAATCAGTCAATACATTATTTTTGTATTTTTATTTTCTTTTCATTCCAATCTTGTCCTCACAGTAATGAGCACACCACAAAAATTATCGAATTTGGTACAGTATTTGGCAGTTACGTGCAATCTTGTAAAAATGTGTATTGTGGCAATTCATTTTATTCATATTATTAATTGTATCTGACAAGTAGTAGCTAGTACCAGTTGTGGGGTAAAGTTGAAGCAAATTGTTGAAAATTTGTTTGAAACTTCATTTCGATTTTGTGACAAGCCTAATAAGGGTTTGGGATGTAGAGTATTATTTTATTTTCGTTTCTATAGTTATAATAAAGTACAAGAATAGAAATAGACTACCCTGTTATATAAACATAGTTTAATCTCTAAATAGAAGTGGATTTCGCGAAATATCTTGCATTTTTTATTACTTTATTATTCTATTCTCTTATTTATTTATTCAAATCAACTGATATACAAACTTCTTGCGCAAGAAAGAAGAGTTTATGACAATTGACTACGCTTATGAAGTAAATGTAATAACAACAAAAGTGTAGAAGTCTACAATTGGACGAATTTTATGTTACTCGTAGACATTCAAACAAATCATATTTAATTTAAAAATTCGACTCGGTAAAATTTATTTAAATCAGTAGTGAGACTTATACAATATTTATTTCGAGTGATTTTAACGGTATTTTGGTTGGATAAATACGTTAAATTCTGGACAAAGTTACGCAACACAACGACAATTTCAAATATGGTTTTAATTCGTGAAATAGCGCACTAATTAGTATTTTCATTTGTTGAGTATTCAAATACATTTTGATGTATAATATCCTGTTTAAATGAATTTGATATTTAAATTTATCTGACAGTTTTAATCAAAACGTGGTAATTTTTTTTAGTACTTTTGAGTCAATGTAAGTTTCGTATCGGATAAATTGGTGTAGATAAATTACATAAGATAATTACAATATTACTAATAAGTAATAAAACATTTTCCCCTTTTTTATTATTTTAATAATTAATTTGTATAAAAATATCCTACTAATATTATAACGCGAAAGTGTCTAAGTAAGGAAGGATGGATGTTTGATACTCTTTGACGTAAAAACTAATGTTTGGATTTTAATGAAACTTAACAATCATATTGCTTATAAATCATGAATTTAGAATAACACATAGGCATATCAAAGTTCTCCCCCCGATGTATAATACCATAAATAGCAATACAATCTTTTGTTATCATCACGTTTGAAATAAACAAATTTATTATCATCACAACCTTTTAATATCACCTCCAGATAAATAAGAGTATGTAACCGTATTCAAGTAGTAATTTTATTAATAATTCATAAAAAATAAAATATAAAACCTATTTTAAACAATGAAAATGCAAGCTTGAAGGTTTTGTGCATTCAGTGGAAAGTTTACTTACATTTCTGCTTCCATAAGTTTTCTTAGAACACGCAAGTTGCAATGTTTTTTAACTCTAAGTCAGTCTAAAGATGCTTTTGTTGATGTTCGTTGGGAATATTTTTTTGCTTTATTTAGAAAATTATAAAACATGCATACGAACGGCTGTATCTATGTATGAATGTTACTATTTTGAATTTGGTAACATTTATAATAACAGAAATAGCATTTGTATTATTCTGTTTTTCATTATTTCTTACTATAGCGGTATTACAGTTTGAACATATTTCAACTGACTACAAAGTCTTACTAATATGGTTTATGCCTTTGGGTTTTAACCGTAAAAACAATGAGCATTTTTTAATAAACATAAATCAACTAAGTAATCCATTCGTTAGTATGTTCACAAAATTAGAAAAAAATATTTATTTATTATAAGAAATAGGAAATTCGAGCTATTCAAATGACTCAATATAACTACACTTGCACAATGCAATATTCTGATGTTTAGTTCCGGGAATGTTTCTAGTTTACTACTCTAGCCTCTTTCTCAGAAACCGTAAAGATACTAATATATTCTAGTTCTCTTCATATTGGATGACAAATTCACATTGAATATTTTTAAACACAAAAATTAAAAAGTCGAACCTGAAGTGCGGGAAGGATTAAACTCGGTATCATGGAATAAGGATAGCCTTGTGGCAAGAAATTGGACCCTCGTGTACAGGGCACTAGATAGTTTTTAAGCAAACCCTCCCATTTATACGGTTGCGGTATTAAGTAACTTGAGTATATTTTGTAAAAAGTAGACATATATTTTTGGACATCCATTGATTGATGAAGGCAATAAAGTAGATTAAATGGCAGAGTACCGCCTACCGTTACTCAAACAATCCCTCATTTGTCACTTTATAAAAAAATTGTACTATTTATCATCGACAACATTTAATATATGTTAAAACAACCTTTACGTGTTGTAACCTTAATTGAATAGGGAAAATTATCGATTATTGTCAAATCTCTATACCGAACCTTTTATCTATATATATCTTATCTAATACTATATCTTAAAGGATAATCAATGAAGGAGAACTATGTTAGGTAGTCAAATACAATCGGTATGTGACAATAATAAAATAACAAAACTATCAATAAACGTATGAAAAGGAAAAATCACTAGTGGAAAATCGTTATGAGCTTAGATTGATATTCAGCGAGTTCCCTCATTTCTCAAATCCCCTGAATGTTATTTGGTATGGTGATTTGGTGAATTCATTTAGAAGGTTTTAATAAATATATTTCTATTGTATAAAAAAGAGATTACATGAATTAAATATAGCAGGAACTGAGAAGGGTTTAAAAGTAAATAAACAATTAATATACAAGAAGAAGAAATGTTTACTTGTTTATCCAATTACTTATGATTTGAAAATTTCAATTTATAAAACATGGTTTTTTAAATAGAATCCATTTGCTTGATAAAATAAAGCACCTACACTTTAAGCAAACGCTAACTCCACAAACACTTATAATTTCAAATATTAACAAAATATTTTTTTTTAAAAAAAAAAAAAAAAAAAAAAAAAAATTTTTTTTTTTAAAAAAAATTTTTTTTTTTTTTAGTAAAATTTTAATATATATGGGGTATAAATTAAAATATATGGTTTTATAAAATTAATATATATATAAATATGCTTTTACAAATATAGTGAAAGTATCTTGAATCTAACAATTTTCGTGTATAAACCCCCCCTGGAGGGTGAAGGCCTCCTCCAAGTGTCTCCATCCTTCCTATAGATATCTAACTCGCACCGTTTTAATTGAAAAATTCGCGTTCCCTTAGTAACTTTACTAAACATTGTATAGTTAAAAAGCAAACAATCTAAGGTTTATCGAGTAATGAATTTTGTATGAGTTAGTTTATCTAAATTCTATAATGACAACGCGCGTAAAACAAAACCAAAGAGGGGTGGTGACTTAATAAAAAAATGCTAATTGCTTTGTGAGCTTTATAAAACAAAAACCGACCATGTAAACTGAGGTTCTGCAGACATCTGTGTAAAATGGTAGGCTTCAAACCTTGGCAGTTGGCACTGTACCAAATTCTCTTAGGGTACACACAAATGTGGATGGCATGCGATAAATTACATTTATATTGCAGGTGGCTTAATATAGTGCTTTGGTGATAGTAAAAGAGAATGAAGACGATCTACCTGTTCTAATACATTATAATTTTATCGTAATGATTTTTATCATGAACAAGAGTTAATTTTAGCACACAATAGCACAGAAATGCGTATCTATGGCTAAGAGTATCGTATTAATAGTAGCATAGTAAAAAGTATTTCTCAACTTATTTGAGACGTAAAGGATTTTCATTCCTGCCGTAGTTTAATAAAACAAAATGAAATACCACATATTTACTGTATTAATAAAGTTGAGTATTAATATTAAAAATGCGGCATCGACCCATATTGATAGATGGTCGGATGAATTAAAAATGCGAACTGTGATATATATATAAATTTAATATCATAAAAAATTGTAGGCACATTTGTACTAGCTAGGGCATTGGGCAGCATGGGACTTCGCACTCCATTAGAACTTATTTATTTGCGTTATTTTATTTCCATTTTTTTTAAAATAAATCAGACATTTTGTTGGCGAGGAAAGAGGTAGTAGGCATAGATCAGTCTTTTTCAGTACATATTAAAAACTATATGTTACTGAACATCACATACTTTAAAATTTAGTTGTAATTAAGTATACGCTATTAAATAAGTTAATTCAATTAGTATTGAGTTCATTTTACATTTGTTCTGGTGACAGTAGAATTATGAGAATGATCTGTATAGAAAATAAGTAAATCAAAATTATTCGGTTGCTTTTCAGTATTAGTAGTAACTAAAAATATTGGAATGTGTTTTACTCGCGTAGAGAATAAGCTGTAACTGTTGTATGGATGCCTTTAGTACGTTAACGACCAAATTATGCCGCCGCATATCCACAAAATGCAGCCGAGTTTCTTGTGATTTTACACCCTCCTTACTGTTCATTAAACATTACTCGCCTTGGCGCAAGACTCCACGTTGACTTTATAAGGACGCACATGAATTATCTTTGTGAATATGGAAATGTTGCTTCTATTTGTTGCTGCGAAGAAAATATTAATGAGTGTAAGGAATATTAATGGTTCACGGTGTATTTAATACGCGTGATGCGTGTCGTTAGGCTTGTTTCCAGAATAAATGATTTGCATAGTAATAATAATAAACGACGCCTTTTACACAAGGTCTAATTAATTTTGAAACAATCATCGCTTATATATATAGATATTTGTGTCTGACAAAAGACTAAGCACTCGCCTAGATATAATCAATGAAGCACTTGTAGATGCTAAATCGTTCATGCAGTGAGAGCTAGAAAATGATCCAAGCGCTTCTTGATAACGGAAGAAATAAAAAATACTAATATAAAAAATTATATGCACCACCAATTTTTTTAACTCTTTCCTACCTACATGATAAGTGTGTAAATTATCAAATAAACAGGAATTAGACAATATCAATGATCGTTTATTAGAGGAAATGGATGCAGGCGTATAATGTTGCGGAATTTGCATTATCGGATATCCGAACTTCAATATCCGGTGTGGTAATATATAGTCTATTTGTACTCTGGAATAAATAATTAAAATTTCTTTCACGTAATATCGAGTATTTCTATTAGTTCAATTTCTATTAGATAATTACACTAAAACTAACGTTCTCCTTATATATGCGTACTCGTATAAATTTTAAAGAGTTAGTAACAATATATATCAAAATAAGAAATTTCAATTTCCTGAAAATCTAAAATATAGAACATCCACGGTTGCAACTATTCGTATATTCAATTTTCTTAGCCTTAAACAACCATAGTAAGACACCAAGAATCAAAAAACATCACAAAACACAAATTACAACCGACTCAATTGTATTACATTAAAATTGTAGCAAAACCCCGGAATGGCTAACATGTTTCTCGGTTTAATTAATTGAGCATTGCAAAAATAAAACGCACTGTGCAAAGTTGGTTAGAAGTAGACAAAAACCAGAACCGTATGCCATTCCAGCAATACGACGTCCCACTTTCGGAAAGGCCGTAGTTTCAGTTTCTACAAATGAGAAAGGATTTCTGTAATAAATCAAGCTCTTGCGGGAGGAAAACTGCTTCTTACATTTTTATGTTACGTTGTATAGTAAAGTATATGACTATGTGTAAATAGCTTCTCTTTGTTTTAAAAATGCTGAATAAAAAGTACCGAGTTAAATTAGGGAAGTCAATATGAGAATTGATGGCCCTTTAAAAGGGGCGTATTTATGTTTTCTTTATTGTATATTTGTAATTGTATTGTAGATACAATGAGCTTTCTAATTGATAAATAAATAAATATCATTTTGTAGTGTTACTTAAGTACTATGGTGTTCCATGAAGTGCCAATTTTCCTCGATTTAGAACTTTAATTATACTCTCAATATTATATAACTCAGTCAGTGAGTCAGTAAGATAAGTAAGTAGTTTAGTAGGCCGGCAACGCACTGGTGAAGTCTCTGGCATTGCGAGTATCCATGGGCGGCGGTATCACTTAACATCAGGTGAGCCTCCTGCTCGTTTGTCCCCTGTTTTATAAAAAAAGGTACTCTTTAATGTTATACCATTTCTTGATATTAAATTACCTATGTATTTCTCGTATTAATTAGTCACTAAAGCTTTGAACTTTTTAAGACTCTTAACAAAGTAGATACAAGGGTTTGAAAATAAACCGACTGGTTTCGAGTAAAATATATTAACGCCCTGACCTGTACATAATAGGTTTTATAGCATCAAAAAGTAACTGAAATTATTATAAACGCTGTCAGAAAATGATGAATTCCATTTTAAATTCATTTCAATTTTCTTTTGGAATACGAGTTGTGCCTGCGTCACATAAAACGGCTTTTGCTCAGTCGAAATGAATCTTTATTGAAACAACAAAAATATTTACATATATTTTTTATTTTATTTAATCTACTAGTGACCTGTAGTTTCTTACGTATTAATTAAATACCCGTGAATTTTCATATCTGCTCCGCCCTATAGATATTAGCGAGATTTTTATTTTATATTTACACAGAAATAATAGAAGTTAAAACTGTTATAAGGAATCAAACTGTATTAACTGAAAATTTGTTATTCTTCAGTGCTCGTATGATCGAGTTTTAGATTGAGAACGAAAGTCTCCTTAACTGTGCTTAGAAATAATTAGAGTGCGAACAATGATGATTAGAAATAAAAAGTACATTAATATATGTGTAATAGGATTATCCTATCTGTAAATAGTAATCTACCAAACATTCCATCTATGTAATAAATTATACTGAACAATATTGGAAGCTTTCATTGTATTCAATCTATTTTCTTGTTACTCGTAAAATCGTGAAATGAAACTGGCTATTTTCAATTCGCTACAATTGTAGCAGACTTAAGGCGCGTGTCTTTAGCTCAAGTTTCCAGCTTTGACCCAAGACTATATACTTGTTCAGAGAGCGAAAACCTTATATCCGACGACTATTTGCGTCTAAATTCGTGTAATTGATATCTTTTGAGGGACGAAAAAGGAAAAATAACAATTCATTGTTGATGAAAAATTGTTACTACGGTGGCTTACAGTTAATTATTATGACTGCACAATTATTTAAATACACAATCATCTCGATGGTTACGCCTAAAAACATTTTTTTAACATTACCTTTTATGTTTATAGTATAGCTATGAGACAAAAAACATACCCTGGTCAACATTCAAACATTTGTTATCACTCGGACAATAGAACCCCAGACCTGTCATGATGAATAATATACTAAATGGATCATGTGGTGATTGATAGTTTGATACTGCGTACAGACCTAAATGTATTACAAGTAAAAAGCTGTACTATTAACCAGGTTCAATATACGTGATGACCCAATTGACGCAACGGTCACCATGCTGGAGAACTGAACTAAGGTTCTATTACCATACAACTGATGAGTGTATATTGTGAGAGTATAATCAGCATTTATTTCACTGAATTGTAATAAAAATATATTGTAGTATATATGTATGTAGATTCTAAGTATTAATATAAAAATGGGCTGCACACAATAATATTACATTCTTGATTTTAGTTCTTTGTTTGTTTATCATTAAAATAAATTGCAGAGTTTACAACACATTGTATTTTGACGGCAATTTTTTTAGATATCTATTTTTTAAATAAATTTGTTGCTTCGATTTACAAGTTACAACACTTTATTACGATCAAATTTGGTTACTGGAACTTCCATAAAATAAATTATAAGACATTAAAAAGCATATGAATTTACAAGATCGTACATCTTTCGTAATAACTATGATGTTGGTTCAAAGTATCAAAAAGTATCAACGTCGAACATTTGATAATTTCAGCTAATAGCAAAAAAATCCAGTGAATACGAGAGACGTTAAGTATAACGCGTGGCTCTAGAATGGAACTTTGACAAGTAAATGATTCTCTAAATTATGTATGACGTTACGAGCACAATCTCATTTGGTTCACGTAAAAATGTAAATACATTTGAGAATCTTCGTTTTAGCCTGCAATATATCATTTGTAACTACTCTTTTTATATAAGAATAAACTTAAGGTAGGTTTAAGGGAAATGTTACTTTCTTTTCACTTAAATTGGTAATATAAGTCTTTTAATTATATTGGAGTATTCCTTAAGTATTTTAACTACCCAGGGTCTTGCATAGCAAAAACTTCTACACTAAAGTAGCATTTGCGGCGCGACCAAATCTGGCTTCGGAATAGCCCTAGGGCTAACGATGAACGTTCAAATATTTGAGAATATATTGTCCTTCAATTTAAGAAATATCAACACAAAATATTGTGGTATATTGAGTAAGATTAAACAAACTTTTGTTGTTTATTAACGTGAGTATATATAGTGGAAGGTGTAAATCCACCCTCCGTAGCAACACATAAAGTTACAAATCCTACACACTTAATCCTAGAAACCCTGTCACCTTTCAGTCTAGCTTCTAGCCATGATGATATAAGAAATAAACCGAACTTAAATCCGATTAACTTCAAGAGAGGAGTTAAATCACATTATCCAGTAATTATAATTTAAAACAAAAATATTACGTCACAGCACTAGCCCTTGCAGGGTACGGAACCCTAAAAACATATTTATTACGTTATTAGATATATTTTAGTGCAACTTCTAATTTGGGCAAGAGAAACTAGAGATTTTGGCAAAAGCGTCGTTCGATTCTTAGGATATAAAACACGTCATACCTACTATAATGTATATACATAAATAATACTGATAATAAAACGGTAATTACGTAAATATTATTAAGCTCTACTAAATTGTAACAAACCTATATTAATTTTGCAAATAACAGGCTTGAATTACAATTATCAATTTACCCTTCAATTATGAAATGATTCCCAAATGTATTTTATCATACCTAGAGCTTGATTAATCTGGTTTCTCAATAAATATTTAGTATTGGATTAATCCAAATGTTTCCTATTACTATTTTTAACTAGAACAGAAATATATTTCAAACACTTTTATTAAGTATTCTTTTAATAAGTTGATTATAATATTTTGGTGAATATCATAAATGCGATACTTTGTATGGTTGTTTTTTACACAAAAACTACATTATTGTTTTTAATGAAACATAAAGGAGCTTAGAAGATGACGCACACAGATCTTAAGTCAATGCCAAATTGGCTGAGAGCATATTGAATGGTGCCTTAAAGCACATATGGTTTCTTTATCATAAGCTTCTTAGTGTTACAGAAGTCCAGAAGACAAATATCTGAAACAACTCATTTCATTGTATTTTATTTTTCGTCGTCCATTAAGAATCTTTTCCGCTAAGTCATCTTCTGAGTCACATCGCCACTACAATGGTTTCTTCTTATGATCTAATGATATAACATAAGGTAATAAAAAAACATTCGCCTTAAATTACATACGATTTTCTCTGGGTTTTTGGAATTCGATCATTATTATGAGTGTATGGGGGAGTTCTTACGTATACCAGATGTATCCCATCTTCAGATATCAAGGCAGAATACGAGATACCCGTAACACTTTGATGCCCACCGTTCTAAAACTGAGCGCTCATGAAGGCACTTCCCAATATGACATAACAGTAGGTATACAACACCACGACTGTACTATCCAACGCTGAACATTTATTCTTGCTCAAGCTTTCTTAGCTTTATGAAAGCGACGATTTCTTAAATCGTAGGAGTTAGAACCGAAGAGTATTGTCTGCTGTTCGCACACTTTTATTTATTCACTATTGTTATCCGCCAGTGTTTTAATACATATCAAGTGAAAGCTATATCTATAACGCGAATAATAAACCGCACAAAGAGCATCTGCGAAAACTGTTATATGTACGAAAAGAAAACCGTAAAAGACGTTGTAAAGCGGGTCTTAAACCGTTATATCCAGTAATTACTTTTAAAATATTTGATTCAAAAATCTTAAATTCAAAAATTTAAGGAATTTTGTCAAACTACACTACTACGTAACTCAAAAGTTCTATACGTTCAAATGAATGGGGTCATAGCGAGAGCTTGTTTTTCACAGCGCAGGGCTTTAGTGCGAGACAATTAAACATAACAAGGGATTTTGCTAGAGGAGGGACGAATGGAGAACAAACACTGACGCTTTGCAGTATTATTCACGGACCAAGAGTTAAGCGATTTTAACAAAAAATCTTTTGGGAATTACTGAAGGTTACCCTAACCATTTCATGAGTTTAATCGTACATCCGAGAAAAATGGATTAAACTTACCAGCTAGTCGTCCCTTACTTTGTGAAAACCTAAAAAACATACAGATTTCGTAGAACGAAATCTCAATAATGAATTGTAAATTGCTATAGTTTTTACTGTACAAGTACTCTGGAAGGCATACAACTCTGACAAAATACTAATAATGAATTAATACTGGTAAATTCCAAGTTTATGCCTGTTATATACTTTGCGATGGCGAAACTGCCATGAATCCCGTCCGTTGTATTCTATAATAGAATTAGAAAAAATAGTGATTATTTAATTATATATAATTGTGGCAGTCAACAAATATGTGGTAAAAATTTCAATCCTGATAAAATAGTAACAGTTTGGGATCGATAGCCTTAGAAGACCTAACCTCGTAAACATTGCCAAAGGAAAATTTTGTTGCAATTCTGTTCAGGCTTTTTACGTGAATAAGGCGTGTTCTTGAGTCGAGTTTCTTTTTATGGCTAAGCATTTTTAATAAGACATCCAACGGTTGCCTATTAGTCTTTGTTACATTGTTCTTGTAGTTTTATGGATTTGATTACTGTGATAAAGAATCAAGAAAATGGTACGTAACGAGCTGTAGTTGTATTTCCAACAGGTACCAACGCATTGAGCGTTTCTTTTTTACATTTTCAGGAACTTTAATATATACTTCGGTAACAATATCGCCCCATCACCTACTTTCTATAATAATCTGAAAATGTTCACCTTCCATTAGGTACTTGAACTTTTTAGGTACAGTTTTTAAGTATCTTTTATTCATACATTTTAGTATTTATTCTATATTCGCAAACAAATTTCCCCGTTTTCACAAAAAACATATTTTTTGCTCCGCTTTGATTGATAGGCGAGATGTTAGGCCTATAGCCGTCTTCGTAAATGGACGATCAAAACACAAAAACATTTTGCATTCAAACAAACAAAAAAATAAACACTTCAACTTTAAACTTTAATAATATATGTAAAAGAGAATGTCAATACCTTATATTTTCCTTCCTTGTTTGCATATATTTTATTGTATGTACAGTGGAATGGCGATAATGTAATGAGATGTCCACAATACAATCTTGGAAATTCAATATAAACTTACAGCAAAAGCAAACATGTAGAAGATTGCTTGATTCACGGAGTAAGAAATTCAATTACAGAAAGTATTTTGTACCGTACACTTTGCACCTAAACGAAATAAAGTGTATCTGCTTCCCTTAGTTTGATCCCCTTTGAAAAAAGAGTATTATTTTATTATTTGTTATATCGGGACACTTTTCACGTACGGTTGGATAACCCCAAGACAATATAGCTTATGTTTTGGGTGCAAACAACTGGGTAACCACATATGATATGCTTTATATTAAAGTCAATACATGTATGAAATAAAATATATTGTTTTATTGAAGGAAAATTTATTTTATTAAGGGTTCTGCTTCTTGAACTGGACAAAGATCAAAAGTCTGTATTTGCCTATAAAAACTATACCTCTATAGAGAATTCATATTTACTAAGTCCAATGTCCCAATAGGATATCATATAAATCAATATTTGGGGCCCTCCACGAATATTTTTCCAAAAGCTACAACAAAAGTAAAATGTTTATTAGATGAATAAGGTTTCATACCAGTCACGTTTCCGCTAATAACCGAGATAGTTTCTAAGCACGTAAGAATTTCCGACCTCAATACTACTTATATCGATTTACAACTAATTTAAGTTCAGAATTAGAAGTTTCAATTATCGTTCCCGCAATTGAATTCAAGAAAACTAATTATATTTGTATTGTTTGTCCTATTATTATTAATAAATAGAAATACGAAATGATTAATAATAAATAATAGTTTAAAAAAACTAAAAAAACACGCTTTTATAGCAAATCGAACTAAAACTTAAAAATAATTTTTAATAATAAAGAGTTTATATTACCGTAGCAGATGGTTAAACAATCAATCATAATTAATTACTTCAAAATAAAATTATAAAAAATTTAAGTTACAAACAGAATAATTATTAAAGTGAAAAGTCGTGGGGTGCTAGACATATTAAAGCTTATACAATCATTCTTTTGGCAACTATCTATGAGTAGATGAGTTATGGAAATGTAGAGAAATGCACCCCATACTTTTCACTCTGAATTTAATAATTTTGTCTCTTCAATTACTGTTTACATATTGTTTTGATCATTGTACGTATGAGAAAATAAATAAATATGTTTCGTTAGGATAATATACACTTGTACTGATGAATAAACCTGACGACTAACTACGATACAACGTAATTATCTGTTTTAGTTTTGTAAAGTTTCAAGAGTTTGAGGAACTGTAGAAGTGAACGTACAGTTTCCGATATACGTTAAATAATTAAAGTGTAAAGTTTTATATATACACTTTTAATCAAATAATTATAAAAAATAATTTCTGTATGTCAAATAATAAAATCATTAAATATATAAAAACTGAAAAACTTTTAACTTTTCGATAAAAAAAATAAGATGATAATAAAACCTGAAGAAGCAAAAACATAATTGTATAAAACTAGAACCATATTTGGTGAAAATGAGTAAAAAGGTCGTAAGACTAGTTGTATGTTAATAATGTTGGAGAATTCCTGGAGTATAAGTTTTGACATCCATTTTTATCGATGACATTATCTAACTTTTTATTCGAATTTTGACGTTTGACTTAGAATGCAGAATCTAGTATAATCCTATGTACCACTTTATACACAACTATTATTATTGTCTTATGTATTACTAGCTGACCCGGCAAACGTTGTTTTGCCATACATGTGATTTCTAGCAATCATTTTTTTAGTTCGATAAAAATAATCATCAGCTTTAAATGTGCGGGTATATATTTATAATCGAAAGCGTTTTAAACAATAAAAGTATGCTTTATTTAGGTTAATAAATTATTCTTTATATGACACGTTTGTCAATTTACCAGTGCCATCTATTGATTACTTACTCAACCCAGTCAAAAAGTATCTACATCTGTTAGAACCTTTTGGAGTGAACAGATAATTGTGTCAATTAATTATAGACAAATTTGCAATAAAATGAAATTGCGACTATAATTAAAGATCTAAACTATCTCTTAAGTTGGACCAGACAGCTCACGGTGTGCCAATTTAATTCAAAATCGCTTAAGTAGTTTAGGAGTCCATCGCGGACAAACATCGTGACAGGAGTTTTATATATATTAAGACTAGTATTATATATTATGTTGTCCTATCATTAATATTCAGTTTGGCATAAATTACATTCCTACTAGGGCAAATACATATTTTATTTTTCTGGTAATTTGACACTTGATAGCAATATAGTTGATGTAAAATGGCACCTAGTTGTTCATCTGAATCACATTATTTGCATAGTCTGTGATTACAGTCTGCGTTCTTAATAGGTCATTTTAGAGATAATTAAAATTTTATGCCATTTCACAAAATGTTTTTTTTTTATTTTCTTTTATAATATATAAGTTGTATGCGGAAAATGTACTTAATAAAGTAAATAATAATAGTAATAAAGTAAAAGTAAATCGACGTTTTTTTATTCTAGTAAAAATTTAAAAAAAGGTGTCAATTCCCGAATTGTACATCAAAGAGAACGCACAAATGCAAAAGGCAAAAATACAGGAATTCAGATCACGCCCGATGCCGGCAAAATACATAAAAATTGCAAACAACAGTCTCCATTCAGTTCAGGGAAATGCAGTCCATTGCGACATAAATTGTGAGGTTTGTCCATTTATTTTAAAGTTTATTTTTAGGAATAAACCATCGGAATCGGCCTTTCAAGAAATAGTATGATCATTTCTCGAAGGATCCCGTCGAATTTGTTTGTAAACATATCTTAAAAAGTGCATACCTCGAAGCCTGATAAATAAAATCAATCATGGTTATTGATCTATCCTACTCCTGCGAAACATTATCATTTGGTGCTCTATGCTACAGCATACTCCAATTATTCTGTATTCTGTATATACTAAAGCTCTGTACTATTAGGACGAGAAAGATGAGCTTTAACTTCGTATACCTAACCGGTCCGAGGCCACTTTGTAACAAGTTTAAATATGTCTTTAAGTCTTAACTACGAAATGAGTTTCAAGTTAAACTAGTGTCATTATAGATTAATTACTAGAACTACTAATTAGAAAGAACAAAAAACATTTTATTTCTTTATGTAACCAAGAAAAATAAAACAAAGCATTTGTTCGGTCATTGCGAGGTTTGGTGGGTAGATTATATCATTCTTGTCGGACAACATTACTGAGCAGTGGGGAATTTTTTATCTTCTAACAAAGGAATTAACTAACTCATATTAATTTAAAAATAAACCTAACATTTAATGTGTATAAACGCCAACGTTTATATTTCGTTCCACATGCGATATATTCCGTTGTCCTAATTATAATAAGAAGAGACAAGAACCACAACGATTTCCTCTATATTTTTTACATTACAATTCCCTAACATTAATTTAATTCGAACCAATCGTTCCTAATATTACCGTGTTCAACCAAAAAAATTCACGTATTGGAGTTTGTAAGGCAGTTTTTCTGATAACTATCTTTACATATGCTAAATTAGGTACAAAAGTATTTTGTTAGCCAACTGGCCTTTTGCCAGCTTCTCAATTACATAACCACTCTGACCTTATGTGAAAGAATTTATACTTGAAAACTTAAAGATTCCATCATTTTAATTATATTTATTATTACTATTTGCCTTAAGCCTCCTACCATTTCTAATGGACCAATTTACTAGCGAAAAGAACCGTAAACACTCAGCGTACGTTTAGCCCCGAAACCGGAGCATCCTCAGGAAGTTGCCTCTACGAACAGAATTCGGTTCCGGTTTTGTGTACTACAGTGTTTACGGGTTTTTTGCGGACTATTGTTGGTAAATTGATCTAATAGAATTTTATACTATGGACTTCCGTAATGTAAGGCTTGATTATATTAATTATCTCATGCCATTTAGCATACGTCTTTTAACTATAATTATAACTCTGTGCTAAATATTGTTACCTACGTATAATAAATACAATACCAGTATGTTGCACAACAGTGTATCCCTAGTGAAAGAACTAAAGACACACTTAGTCTACATTTGTAACTATTTTTTGTTTAAAATAAATAAAATTATTAATTTAAATGTTCATTCATCTTTATATAACAGCTTTTCAGTTGTTCCATTCAGGAGAATAATTAAAATAGCTCGTTAAACATCGATCGTACTATGCCTCAGGTGATGGTAAAGCCGACATATCTCAATGATTTTAAACAATACTTTTTTTCGTTGGTTGATCAAATATCCTCAACGTTATAGCAATAATCAAGAATTGCATAGATGCCGTTGAAATGAGTTTTCCCGGATATTACAGGCTTCGATTTAATCTTGAAGCGCGTGCCTTTGATAGTTTCGCTATACTTCTACAGAATATCTACTGTTAATAAATTGTCATATTTCTAAAATAATAATGGCTAATGATGTTTCTACAATAGATATGATGAGGATCAATTTCCGAATAATAACTGTTTTGCGCTTTTATATTTGCTTTTTAATTTATATTTGTACAATATATCCAGCTATCTAGAAAAAGAGCTCAAGAAATCGTGGGATTTAGTTTTTTTGTAAACAACCTTTATCCGACTTGCGATGGTTCTCTATTTATCGGCATGAGTGTGACCTAGTTATAATGAAATTTTAGTTTACCGTGTACCGTTAATCATTTTGAGGCGGATGTTGATATTAAAAATCATATTGTGGTATCATATTTTAATTAATTTACTTTATATATTTTTTTGAAACTATAATGTTTTGTAGTTGATTAAGATTATTTATTTCTTACAATTTGGATATACAAATCATAGTCACGCAGAAACCACATGACAGGGCAAATCGAGGCGCAACAATTACGACTTTGATATAATTTTTTAAAACAAGTCACTTTCACAGAATATAATTATTCTATTATATAAATAAATAATATTATATTTAAATAAATAAGTATATTATTACTAACTATGTCAATTTCATTTGTGTTCACCTAGTTCAATCACAGTAAGATCTTTTGCTGAACATTGGACATTCAGCTTTTTACGTGACAATGAAAGGCGGTTCATTTTTATTACAGTTTTAGAGGCTCTCATAAAAACTTTATTGCTACGCCTTAGGCTCTTAAAATTTGTTATGATTACATCTTAATTATAATTTAATCATTTTTAAGTACAATCAATACATACATACATATATAATAAATATTATAATTATATTAAAACACCTTAAAAAGTAAAATATTAAAAAAATATTTTAAAAATATACTGGCAGTAGGAAATTTTTGAATAGTAATACTAATTCTTTGTCCAAGGTAGCTGCCACTTCTGCAGCTTGCTCTTCGGTCTTTAGTGATGTCGACTAACCTTTTTGCTATTTACTTAAAAGCCTTTCTAAAAAGACATAAAGACAAAAAGACATTCAGAAAAGGATATGTTTATATGTATGCAATTATTATCTAGATCATAAATTGGTAAAGATTTCAATTGATAAAAAAATCATTTTAAACTACAACTAAAACTTTGATCATTTCCATCGAAACCTAACGGCCATTAAAAATTGCATTAACTATATCTTAATGTCATCTTTCACCAGAATTAAATGTGCAGACTTAAAATTAAATAATCTTTCTTTTATACGAATTGCTATAAATATATCTAAATGCTTATATTCTGTGTTTCAATGCATCCTGTTTAATATATCCTGGTAGAAAATTCTTTTTTTTAAATTAATACAGCTATTTCATAATGTAAACGCGGGTATAGGTCGCTCCGAGCTGCGTATTTTCCGCTTGAATCTCTGTGGATTTCTCGTTGAACATTTTAAACAATGCTGTCATAGACAACGTAACTGCTTATTAATGCAGTCCTATATTATTTCTATGCGAAGCATATTTGTTAAGCAAAGGACTTCTAATGAGCAGATTCAGTTTCCTACACATTCATTAATTTTTATGTGTTCATATTACTTTTAACGACGAAAGGAGGTTTTAATCCGACATAACTTGTTCATGAATTTAACTAAACTACATGTTAAGGCTTCAGTCGGACTATAATTCCGAAATGCGTCCGACAACATTGATGTATAAGAAAAAAACCGTTGTTAAGATGTGAGTGGACTCACGCCTAAATGGATTCCGTTTACTTATTTAATGCTATCCCTGGGAGAAATATATAATCTGTGAAAATTTCAACTGGTAAGTTACAGCTTGAAAGACAGACAGACGGACTGCAATCCTTTGGCTAAGGAAATTTGAAAGATAAACACGAAGGTTACATACACTTTAACTGCCTGTCTATCATGTGTCATAAAATATGATACGCGAGGGGAAATAAGATTATAGGATTTAAGATACACAGCTTCCAGCTTTAATAGAAATTGAAATGTAATAATTGGGCAACGTCGTACTTGTTACTGTTTAAGCCTGACTCTCAACCCAAGTTCAAATTCCTACAGTTGATAATGGACTTTAATTAATTAATCGAATCAGGCACTTTGAGGAATTCCATAGAAAATCTCTGTCTACTTGTACTTTGTTAAAGCACACATTTCTTTGTATGATTACTCGTTTCTAAAATGAGAGAAAAGGTTGCGGATGCCCCTAAAGCCGATAACAACGGCGTGGACCAGGCAAAGATCATCTACTTCCTTAAAAGGAAATAAAACCGCGTGGTCTGAGCGTCAGATTTCTGTATGTATTCCTTGACAAATTTGCTTTATTAATAGGCAGAGAAGGCCTTCCATTTCCAGGTCCTAGTCTAGATGCTTACTTCTTAGACTCTGTTAAATGACGCAATAGGAAAAAAACATGGTGCATAGTTGGGATTCACAACGTACGCTACTATGTCAACATTGCTTACCTTACTCATTTGGATCAAAACTAATAAACACACTTGATGACTAGACCCGAAAGTAAGAAGAAATTACAAAGTGTAAATATTATTCGTTATTATTATTATTGTATTTATTATAAAAATTCAGTTTTGTAACGGAAATTATCGTACATCCATCATGAAATTCAAATTGCTTACGTCTTCAGATGCATTAGATTAGACAAGCGAAGTAACATCTGATCGATGAGGCTTCTAATATCCTGCTCTACTTGGATAATTTGCAGCTGCAGTCCAACTTTAGACATTTCCATATTCATTCAGTTAAATAGATTTTCAATTACTGATAGAGGAGATAGGCAATCTTCTTCGACATAAAACCTTTTCAGTATAAAAGAAACTTAGTGATCAGGAGATAACGAATATTGTCCGTCATGGTTGTTTTCATAAAGAAAAACTTAAACCAATATAATAAGGCTTCATACATATTGTACTAACCTAAGCGTCAAAAAATACAATTTTCCTTCCACGAAAATTGTATTCGACAGTAAAACTCCATCTGTTTTCCTCTCCCTGGAATAAGCGCGAGGGAGGCGATAGCTGTCAGGCATCGTGCTCGTGAACTAACTAACTAGCTACTTGTGGTAACTGATTATGCTTGAATTTGTGCATGCGATGATAATATAAATTTTTAATAATGTTTATTTGTACCCCACTAAGTGTTTGCATTTTCTTCCAAAAGAGTGGGTTGGCGAACATATTTCCCTATGCCTTCGGCTGGTTCTTGAATGTATTATCTTTAGTATTAATTTATATGTTCCTATTATATATGTACATTTAAAATACAAGTACAATACCAGTGGCAGAAATGTCGTTGACAGTTCTTCTCGCCCTCTCTTTGACCTTGAATTGGGAACTGGTGGTATATGTAAATGAAGCTTTTATTTCTTTGACGTTCATAAGTATATAGTTACCTAAATGAATAAAGTTATTTTTGAGTACTTCTAGACTAGTGCCACTCGGTGTAAGTGACAAATATCTATTTCCAAATTATACCTTATTTAGAAAACGATAAGAAACTAGTGAAATATGACATATTTCGACTAGTTTTGTGACAATGCGTTATTCATAAATAAAAATTACATATTCCGGTATAGGCTATGTTATTAAACTAAGCTATTCTTCGCTATATAAGGTTTAAACGAGTTACAAAAAACATATTTTATGTATATATCTGTATGATACCTAGTAATAAACTAAAATGATAGAAATTGACTTTATCAAATATTTGTCGTTGAAAGAATAAATCTTTTTCTTCTTATGTTCAAGTTAGCAAAGCCTTAAGGTAAAGAAATAAAAAGTAAAAGATATTCACTAATAGCATTAACATGTTATCAAATAAGTAGACTGAACCTTCTCACAGCCGACTTGTTAAAGTCTCAATAAAAACGTCTAAATGAGACAAGGAAAAATGAGAATAATGTAAGAAAATAGAACGCCCTAATGAAGCGAAGAACCTCTGAAAACATTTTTCATATACGCTCTAAAATAAGGGCTTTTGTGAAGTTATTCAGTTTTCTTTTTAGAATTTTACGTCTGAAATTTTGAATATGGAATTTAATTATTCGTATGACCTATAACAGGAATTTTAATAAAGCTCTGAGGCTTTCCTAAACACAAAATAAACAGACAATTTAGCCAAGCTGAGTTATAGTACATAACGTACTTTACGAAATGCACTATTATATAAGGTAAAAAAATATGCTAATACTTTTCACTGAACCTTCAATGTAGATTCTAAATGACACAGCTCTATAAATATTAACTTTATGGTAACGATACGATATTCGAGAATAGTTATTAAGGCTTCGACAGCGTCAAGAATGGAAATCCTTATTTGGATACGGAAATTGGAATTGAACGGCATCGTATATACCGTGAATATCTTTTTTATATTGTTAAGTACTTAATAATTTTATAATCCTATTCAAACACAAAACATATTTTGTTTCCTGTCAAGTAACAGTAAATTAATAAATGTAATTTTATAGTTACCTTTGTCACATTAATACAGGCGTTGGTTTCTATAAAGGAGGCTAAAGTATTAAAAATTTAATCATTATATACTTAACAATATAAAATATAAAAGTTACATATAATATCTTTGAAACGTTATAAATAAAAAAGTAGTACGCGTAGGTAACATTCACAATTCGTTAGCAATTTGCATACAATGTGTACTGTGTCCTATGAAAATTCATTGTAATTTGTGTTAAAATTGCCAATGAATTTTCATTTACGCTTATCAAAAAACGTAGATAAATATTTGATTATATATAAAGTTTTGACTTAACTCTAATTAACGGTTTCGTACGTTTTATTATTTCGCAATTGTTGAACGTGCCACTCGCACCCACAAATTAAGTCAGTAAGACGCTCACAGCGATACATGTAAAATAGGGTAAGTGTTGAGATGGCCCTATTTCGTTGTAGCCTGACGGAGTTTATAATAGTGACTATGCGATAAGATATAAATTTATATTTTTAGCATTAAGTGTCTACTTTATATTTAGTGAATAAGTTATATAATAGTAAATTTATTAATGCTGTAATTAAGATACTTAATATGAAAAATAAATAAATTTTTCTTTAGAACGCAATGAACACTGTTCGTAGAGGGGACATCCTCTGGTGCCTCTGGTATCCTGGAAAAACGTGTGTCAGGTGTTTGATATTTTTTTTTACGGAATATTATTAAGACAAGAACTAATTAGGGCAAAAAATATGGAACATGAGCACATCTTTAAAATTGAATACTACGAAAAACGCTCATTGAAATTACTCAAAGTCTACTTACGGAATTTTGAAATTTTGAGTGAACTTTGAACACTACCTAAAATAAGAGACATATGACCGACTTATTTTTAGTTTTAGTTTTTAAAAAATATATAAGTAAATTTTAAATGAAGTTGTTGTATTCTTACTTATTACCAGTAAAACTTATTTATCTTTAAAAACGAATTGTAAGAAAATGTACATAAAAGAATCCCATTACAAGACAATTTGTATTTGTAAAATAACTTATTGCTGTGTTGAATTTCCTCTGGAAGCCATCTTGAGTTATTGCTATCTCTTTTATTACCTTATTCGTGTTTTTATAAGGAAATTAATATTCGTGACGGAAATTATTATTTCCAACATTTTCAACAAGAGTTTATTTCAGAATGATTGCGACATTATCAGTTGCTGTTCTCTGTCAAATCAATTTCAATAAATGGTTCAAATATTCCATACCAAATCTATAACAAAGAATGACGTCACTAGCGACGAAAATCCAATCTTATATAGTTTGTGGCGCTGAATTCGCAAAGTTCCAATTTTAAAAACATAAGAAATCTTTATCTGTTCAAATATAATTCGCTCTCAACCACAGACGTCCTATCGACAAACGGATAGGGTAATTATAACAATTTTATCACAATAATTCCGCAATAACACATTTATTAATTTATTACAGTCACGAAAGTAAGCGTCAATGATAGAACGATGTATCTATTGAACAATTTGAAAAATAAGGACGTCATTTCGTTATTATAAAGGTGAATTAACATTTGACATATTCTAGAATGAACTTCTAATCTAGAATTGAGGAAGGAAATTAATATTATAGCCGCTATAAAAGTCGATATTTACAGATTAGAGAACATACCACAGAAAACCAATTACGCAGCAGAGTGCAACGTAATAGCGTCGAAGTGGTGGTTAGATTTACTTAGCGCAAATTAGTTAGCTTTCACGGTGCATATTAACACAACATTAACCTGAGCGCACTGTGTAGCCATGTTTGAAATATTAATTTCATAAATTGTATATGGTATATATCTACTCTCATACTCATAACTGCATATTAATCATTTAATCTGTACTAGGTATGTCAAATTTGTAATATTAAGTTGTAAGATATTGTTTTATGGCGAAACGCGTCAAATTTGAAAAATAGTGTCATTACCTTTTCCCACCTTCTTGACAATAAGGTTGAAAATTAAACTTATATTCCGGTGTTGAGTTGTTAAATTAATAAAATATTTAAAAATTATTAAAAGTATGAATGGACTAAATGTTATATATTTTATCGATTTGGTAAAATTATTGGAATTAAATTTTTACTTTCTTTTTAATTACCATTATGTACATGAAAGAAATAGATTAATTTTGAAGTAAATAAATGAACATATTTTTAGAAAATGTAAAATAAAAGATACTATCAAATGTAAAATAAAAATAATCATTTTTAACATTTGATAAAATATTCCATTGATTTAATGTAAACTAAGACTAATAATTGCTAGCGTTGTGGAAGTTGTTTTTTGTTATGTTTTTATTTATTTATCATCTAACTACTATTATAAAAGGATCTTATCCTAACGCAATAGTTAGTTGCTTGAAACTAATAACGTGACTCTTGCGAATTCACTCAAAGAACACGAGAAGGTGTCTTGTTTGATGATGTTTTGTTTTATTGTACAATGTATGTGTGTGTGACATAGTATAAAACAAAGTCGCTTTCTCTGTCCCTTTGTATGCTTGAATCTTTGAAACTATGCAACAGATTTTGATGCGGTTTTTTTTAATAGATAGAGTGATTCAAGGTTTATATGTATAATAACATTCATTAAATAGTAGAGAAGTACTGTTGTATTTTTGAGGTTTCTAATGTGATGTCGTAAATAATTACATTTTTTCCGCTTACATTGCAAACGCAGTCTGAACCCTATGAGTTTTATCAAAATAATGTACTAAGTATTGTACACATTAAAAAGGTCTACAGAAACGTCCGTGATGGTATATGTCTATCTCTTATGGATAACTCACAATAACTTTTTTTTGTCATTTACTTTTTACGACAAATAATAGCTAATTTTCGAAGCGATTTTAACCAATACAGCATTAATCCATAACCAATTAAATACCTTGAATACATTGTTCATTTAATATAGATCTATATGACCCTTTACACCGTATGATTTAAGTGAATATTTTCCAAGATATTACAGATTTAAAAATTGCGGGACGTAAGCGTTTGCGGTGGTACCGGCCGGCCGCCCGGTGCGGCAAGAGCGTGCCTATAAATAGGCCGCGGTTTTCCCTATAGTACTTTGAATTTAGCAGCGATCGGACGCGTTTATTTTTCTTTAATGTATTTATCAGCATTGCACCCGGGGCGGGGCGCTAGTAATTTTATAAACTAGTATTTAAAAAAAGCGGCTGTGAAAAGCGCACCACAGCATTGCCACGATCATTACGTAATTCGTTTATCTCTACTTGATCTGGTTATTCAAATCGTATTTCCCACTCGCCCTCTATATCTTTGGTGTTTTATTATTTTTTATATATATATATATATATATAATATAATATAATATAATATGGTTATACAATTAAAACTAAAATATATCTTATAAATCTATCTATAAATTTAATTCGTTATATCTCTTATAACGTTAGTTTGAGATACATAATGGTTTAAATCGGGTATTACTGTTAAGTGATAATCTAGGAACTCAAACGCACAAAGGATGTTATAGCAGAAGTTCTAGACTTGATAATAAGTAAAAACTAAATTGAATCAAATTTAAGTTGAAGTTTACCAGTCGTTCAAAAATAGGACATAAACACTGGTACACCTAAGTTGTAAATTCGATTTCTGTAGGTCATAAGAAAATGTCTCTTTCATTACCTTTTAAATATAGTTTTATCAAATACATAATATTAGGAGTTTCTTTGACTGCTTTTGATCTCGTAATAACTTGGATGGAGGCTATTACAAACAATGTATACATACGGCTTATTTTTATATTTATATATAACTCATTATTTCTTATTGCAGGTGGCTCGGGCGGGCAAGGTGTCTCAGTTTCAACTCAAGTGAGTTAATATATAGTTATATTTAGTAATATATATTTATATTTTTCAAGCTCATAGGATAGCTTTCAGCTTAGTTATTAATAAATTGATTATCAATTTGAAGGATAATATACGTATACGTTACTAATTTTTACTAAAATCTAGACTAAAAAATCTCAATTTCAATTTAAAAATTTAGTTCTCAAGGAAATGCATAATTTACACAAATAGGCACTTATAAAAATGGATTTCAAATCCTATTTTTCGATTCATTGAAACAATTCAAGCTTCGTAAGGGATACTTTATGATTTATAGTCGGTTTATATTATATAGATTTTGAAAACTCCGTGAAATACTGTAGAACTTCATTCATATATTACGGCTTATCAACGAAACTGTATACTTTGAAAGAACTTACTTTTATTATTACGTTAGAATTATAGTTGCTTCCAAAAGCACTATTATAATGACGTTAAACACTTATTGAAAGCGATTATATAGATATTATCCTGTACCTCTTGTACTTATAAGTAACAATTTATTTCTATCCAAGTATATACGCGATAAATGTTTCATTGTAGAATTTTGGCGTAAGCATGAATTACATTTTTTCTGTAGCATATTTATTATTTCTTTTATATTTTGCACATACAAATACTAATTTTATATGTGACAAATATATAGAAAAA
Organism: Pontia daplidice; assembly: GCA_963693355.1. NCBI lineage: Eukaryota > Metazoa > Arthropoda > Insecta > Lepidoptera > Pieridae > Pontia > Pontia daplidice. The sequence goes on along the minus strand of CAVNZL010000009.1, from coordinate 1,495,330 downwards.
TGCGCGTATCAATATTAAAACAATTGTTTCGGTAAGAAACAACTTTGAACCTTTTTTATATAAACATATAATTTTACCTTCATTTTAAGCTCATGATACAAAACTAGTGAAGTAAAATTACAGTGTGAAAACGAAGCTGTGGCTTTGCTACTAAACTACATGAGGGAAGTAGCATATATAGTAGCAAAGTTGATGAAGGAAATAGGAAAGTTCCAAACTTGAAGTGCAATTTGCAACACTCAATGCGCTCGACAGTGCTTTTTGCCATTTGTTGATATAAATTTTCATTTATATAATGCGCCTTTTAAACCATTATCATCTAACGTTTTTTAAAATTATAAAATAGCAAAGAGCTTTTGTCGTGTAGAAAAATATGGACACATTGCACTTACAGTCGATTAGCCGCAACGTAAACCATTTAGAGCATAATATATAATTTAGACAACAAATGTGCTCATCTCATAATTGTTTATGGATATGGAATACCATTTAGTATTCCAGACTATTGCGCCAACAATTCAAAAGATTTATTATTATTTATTATTAATTTATTTATTAATTATTATTATTTGTTTAATTTAGAGTAAATTTTTTTTATAAAATAGGGGGGGAAGGACCTTGCGGGAATAACAACAAACAGGAACAGCCGCAACCCATAGGCACATATGAATGGGTGCGTTGCCGTCCCTAAAGAAAAAATTTGCCCCCTTTTTAAAGATTTGGAGGTCGTGTCTCGTAGGGAAGACCTCCTCTGGAAGTCGATTTCACAGTTCACATGTTCGCAAGAGCAAATGATTTCGTTTTAAATTTAGTATTCACAATAAATATAAATAAAAAATTGTTTAGTACTGAATCTTGTTATCAATAAATCGTGTAAAGAATATATTTAAATGCGGATCTTTAACTGCGCCTCGTCGTCGATTTGGTGAGGTTCCACGATAACGTCAAATTATTATACTTACTAACACGAATACATGACAAACATAACGTTAATTGAATTAGTTACCAAACGCAATGAAAGGAAACTCTCCTTTTTTAAGAAATTATCCCTTAATCCAGTTGTAGAAATAACGTTGAAATGGATGTTCACAGGATAGTTCGTATTTCTTGAGGAAAGCTTGACTTAATTCACAAGTCGCTCTTCTCGGCTCTTTATAACTTGCTAATTAGTCACATATTCAAAGAAAAGTTATATTTATAATATTTCTCGAAAATATAGGCATGAAACAAATACCTATTGAATTAATGCTCATACAAAATAAACACTCAAAAATCTTTTTTTGTGTACGTGACTAGTGAAAATTTAGATATGATTTTATAAAGGGAAGACATTGCATGTACTTCACTACTTATGACACACAACAACACTATATGAGATCGAAGCATATATTATCATCTAAAAGAAAACGCGGTGTTAATAAAATAAACTCAGACAGTCTGACAATAGCATACTAAATTCACATTACAATGGTAATATCACAGACAGAATTAATCCCGATGGCAGTGACCTGACGTTCAATTGCAAATGTTGCTTCAGACAATAAAGCTTTTCCAAGAGAACCAATAAAACAAAACGCTTTCTATTCCTAATAAAATTTCCATTTTATCTTTTGCAGAAAGGACTTGCAAAGTTTGCTTAGCATCCAAGAGTAACAGCACTCCGCAGCTGGCACATACTCAATTATGATTTTACTAATATTTAAATAATATTATTCGAATGATTTTAAATCTTAGTCTAACTATAGGCAACGTTATTGATACATTACGATATACTCAGGCAAATTCTATAGGTAATGTATGTATTATGATAAGGAATCTTTAACGGCATAGGAAAAATATAATATCGTAATGTATTCACAGAAAAAAATGTATAATGTAACTACAATTTTGCTTTGTTCCGCAATATATTAAGCAATTTTTATCAAATACACATACAGATCTAATTTACAGATACATTTCATACTTATTAGATCAAATTCAAGTTCTAGTTATCAGCTTTTCTACTGTACCAAGTGACAAAAGACAAACGCAACTTACATTTTTGTGTGTTGGCTTCCGGAAATACTTTATACAAAAAAACATATCATTTTCGATATAATATGAGTAAATAAAAAAAAGAAATTCAATATTTTAAAATGTCATACGTGTAACTGGATGTAAAACCAAAATTCGAAATGCTGAAAAGGCATAAAAATACAAGTTTCACAAAGCTCGTAGTTAAGCCAATAAGACACCAACGTAATGTCTTTTTAGTATAATAAATTCGTTTACGCGCAATGGAGGTTGTCATTCTGATTAATATAATTAACGTAAAGTACTTACCATAAATTTGTTTAATCGAAAGGAGTTAAATTGCTCTTTATGCTTTATGAGACTGAAAAAGCTTTAATTGCCCAAAACTTAAGATTCGGTACTGAAGATGAGAAAGAAAATGTTTTATTAATTTCACGCAGAACTTCGTCTATTAGCAGACCGTGACATTACTAACGTTGCAATAATGACTTAACGTAATACGGAACGCAGTGCCATATACAATAATTTCTTTTAGTGCAGTGCCTTTTTAAGGCTATCGCTATAGGCTATCCCATACAACAAGAGTCTTTTTTTGGACTACAGATAGCATCTGAGTTTAGGCCCATCAAAGAATGACATATTGAATAGAGAATATCTTGTATCTCTAGGTAAAGAGTTCATACCGACTTTGCAGTATAATAGCGTCTGCGTATAATAAGTAGCGGCTTACCGTGTTCGGAGACTGGAGAACATTATTGATATCCTTTGTTTTTGCTTGATGCACTTTTATAGAATATGCGTAAGACCACAAGTAACAGACATTTGAAAAACTTATATTTTGTTCTATTTCCATCTTTTATAAATCTGTAAGATTTGTAATATTCAAGAGAGCTTTCAAGTGAGATTTGGACGCGTTCAATATCTTAGATAACTTCTCCAAAGCTATCCTTGTATTGATTTGTTGCTTCAGGTCGCACCTGGTGTTGTTGGATTTCGGAGTCACACATGCAAGCAGAGTTTGTATAGTGCACAGGAAAAGGCAAACGCATCATGTGCTGTCAAAATCTGTACCACGAGGCTGAACCTCCCTCCAAAAAAGATGCTTACTTTTAAACGAACGTTAACATGGTCGCTTCATATGCCTTCACGAGAATTAACGTTCCCATAAATTATAAAACTATAGTTTTACTTATACAGCTAACTACACAACAACTTGTAACATTTATTAATTCTATAAATTCCGGTTGTTTATTTATTTTACCATTTAGATGCTTTACATATTATTATATCAAGCACCTGAATATTTAAATCAAACATTTGGCTGTTTATAATAACGGTTATTTATACAGGCGGACATAACACAATCAGCGAAAGGCTACGAATCAGAGGATGAAAACGCGGGCAGAAAGAGGGCGAGGGTCAGCGACGACCGCCCCACCAGCCGGACGACAATGTACTCGAAGCAGGTAATCAAACGTGGCATATAATTATAAAAAAAAGAAACATATGTTCATAGAACTAAAATATATATAGAAATCACATACCCAGCTCCATGAAGAATCTCTAAATATATCCAAAAGGGTTATTACATATATTATCATTTAAATAAAGACACAAAAGTGCATTCGATAAACGAGTACATTTGCAATAAGGACATAATGTTAAGAATGAGTGAAGCCTTCAAGGAGTTTTTATTTGTAAGTTTAGGTTAAGGTAGTTTTTTAAATATGTTTTGGCTATAAGCTGTAATGAAATAAATAATCGGAAAACGAATATAAATAAGTAGACTTAGGTTTCTCTATAGTCCTCAATCATTATTGTATCGACTTCATTTCTTGTACATAAAGTAGGTAGCGGTAGTATCCATTCTTGATCGATGTGTTGAAGTAAAATAATAAAAGAAAGAACAAAGAAGAACGATTACATGCACACCTAACTTAAGTAAGACGTATTGAATATCAGTATAATGAAACAATTACAAATATTTGCTAATACATATTAATAAATATTGTAATAATATCACCATCATAAGTTTATTTGTTTCGACATCCCACATTTATTTATATTATAAATTTTTTCTAGATGTCTTTATAAGTATTAGATAAAATTTTCCAATATTATTTTATCAGGAGTTCCGAGAGCAGTACTGTATCAACAACAAACAACTGGATCTGCTGGAATTGGAAAAGTCCAAGAAAGACAGATTCCTTGGGTGCCTCTCACAATACCACATCGAAAGCCCTTGTTCCAGAAACAACCGGTAAGTTGTATTGATGTTTTTTAATTCTAATTTTTATGCTACATACCGAAAACTAAAAATTATATTGTAAATTTTTTCCATTCTACATTTATTTTAAAGCATTTTACGTATACGTACGTAATTTCATTAATTTTGACTAAATTACAGACGAAAATGTAATTTTAGGTTTAACAATGTTAAATTAAATTACCCGCATACATAACAGCTTGTCATATGTTTTTGACAACCCGCTATCATTCACATTGCAGCACGTGATAAGTGGAGACATTTCTAAAATTTGATAGTCTGAAAAAAATCATGTTTATTTTTGAAATACATACATTTAATTTTTTTTTAAAGTTCAATGTTTGAAATATACGAATAAGTTAAACACTCTGCTCTGCTGTTTGCGCAAGCATTAGAGTTTTCTATATTTTTATAATGTCCGTAAAGTCCTTTAATTTTTTTCTATGATTGGAATTAGTTTAATAATTAATCAAAAACTTATCAAATTAATCAAAGTTTGCAAAATATTATTTACTTTGTTGTCTACTTAATTGTTTTAGTATATGATGTTAACACTAATTAAAGTCTAACGAAGCAGTTGAAGCAAATTAAAGACATTAATTTGTGTTCCAAAACAGCCTAGAGTTATGTCGCTCGTAAATCGCCTAATAGAGACATCAAGATTAATTCCTTAAACAAATAATGGATGTTTCACCATTTACAATCTTCCCCTATTTTGACCTATTATCCCTTTATCCCTGGATTTTACACTCAGGAACTTTTTTCAGCCAAATTGGGCTTATACGTGGGGAAAAAGATAATTAAGAACCAAATCTATTGAAGGTCATAAATGTATATCAAACGATTAGACGCACTTTTTACGCCCTTCACTTTTGATGTTTTCGGTTTATCATGACCTATACGATGGACTGCTGGCTTTGTTTTGATATCGTAGCAATAAATCCATATTTTGTTACTTGTTACTACGTCTACAAATACTACTGACCTTGAATGAATCTGCTAAGCTTACTAGCACTGCACCAAGTGAAGAGAACCATTTTTTAAACCACGGTACGGAACCATTTTGTGGGATCCTGGAATCCACGGAGACCACAGCTTACTCATACTCATATGCTGATGATGGTTTGATTGTATTTGGCTTATGCCTACGTCTAAGGATGCATAAGCCGAGCCTCGATAGTTTATATGCCTATCTGTATCAATCATACGGCACATTACATCGATGCTTTTGATTTACACAACGGTGAATGAGATTGACATTGCTAAACTTGATTTCTGCAAACCTGCGATATGTGTGTATAAGTACATTGAAACTGAGTAATGCTCTGCTGATCTGTCAAATTACACTTAGAATCGTATAAAATTATACTATGAAAATTTTCCGAATCCATATAATATACGCAATTTTTAAAACAAACTGCATTTTACAGTAATTATATTTTTATTGTAACTGTGACCTTTGTAATATAAGTACGTATTGGTATTGTTTAACTTCCAACAAATTTCTAAAAGCCTGTCCATAGGCGGTGCATGTAATTATTACAATAATACTTACTTCGAATTTACTTTATAATTAAAATAATAATTAAACATGATGTCAAACAGTTCAGTCAACGACGCGATCTAAAAAAAACTCATACATGCATTGTAATATTAAATCTACTCTTATAAATTCCCAAACAGTTTCTCAAAACATAAATATACTTTACCTTTTACATTCCACACAATATATTATCGCACACCAATAATTTGAAAATAGGAACGGGTAAAATTAAATTAGAATATTCATAGGAAACGCACACAAATGTTACCTGCTTACAAGGTGAAATTTATTTCAATTCACGGGGTCACCCCTAGCGCCCTTTCAAAGCTCTATCCATGCATAACATATGAGCTTACTTACACGTCGGAATCCGGGTACCAAAAATTATTACCCTCTAGTCAACAACCAATTCGAAACCACAATATAAAAAAGGTTGGTGCCAAATTTAAATTTTAACTTATATAAATAAAATGTACCGTAAGCATTTGTAAACATTTTTTAATCGTCATAATTGAGAAGTAAGTACCATAAACCCGCGTTTTAGAAACGAAATGTTCCATAGGGATTTATTGAAATGTAAATGTAAAATGTTTTAAAAACTTGTTTGAATTTTAAATATTAATGAATTATAATAAAATAGAATTGTAATAATTATTTTTGTTCAACTTATTGTTGCTGCCACCCAATTTCTTCAGTGATACTTAGGTACGCAATGATTTGTGGCCTCACGACTTTAAGTTTAGTGAACACCTTGTAAATTCAGTTTTAAGTGACGTGCAAATGTGATCATGTAACGATCCTATTTGAATAAATGATTTTTGACTTTGACTTTGACTAAGCTCAAGTAATAAAAAGAAAAAAACAGTAAGTTAAAAATACATGCGGCTTTATGTCCCAAGGATGAGGTATGCGTCCAATATGATCCTCCATAATTTCAGTTCACTTTATCTCGCTCCAAGTGGAAGGACAGAACCAATTTAAATTTCTAACTATGTTTCGACGATCGTAATTTACGAGATTTGATATATTATAATTGTTATAATCGCCAATAAGAATTATTTTCACTTCCGTGATCTAAGCGGCTTAACTTAATAAACGTCTTTCAGGAGGGCTGTTTGCGTAATAAATTGAGTATTTTATTATGTTCCTCCCTAAGTATTAACATTATTAGTTACGCCCTGCCCAGAGTGACAGGACAATTCAATGTATCTTTAGTTCGCAAATGGATCAGATGGAGCTTAGGACGGATATCTAATGATACAGAAATGACACATCAAAAATATAGTTTAACATTACGTTTTTCGTTATATTTTCGGTTATATTCTCAAAAATTTTACAGTTTTTCTAAATTTTTTAATATATTTTAAAAGGTATCTATCTGTATATGTTCCATTAAACAATGTACAAAGATTTTTGTTTGTTGTTTGATTATTTTTGTTTGTTTAATAATTTTGATATAGATAATGTTTTAAATCTTTGTTCATAAAAAAGCTTCATTTATAATGGGTAGAGTGCGTTTGTTTCGTTTATTATTTTAGTTAGATTTGATGCAGGCAATCTGGATTACACTCCAGCACGTAATGGAGTTGGTGCATGAAATGGGTTTAAGTAAAATATTATCAAATCCTCTAAACCGCAAGAAGAGAGAATGAATATAATACGTTGGCGAAAATGTGCTTTCATTAAATATTTTTAATAGAATGATTTTGTAAGCAAGCTAACATATCAATCTTAGATTAATATGTAGAAATAAATGTATCTAAAATATTACTAAAAACTTAAATTTATGAAGCAAGTTATAACATGAATTGAAAAACGTTTTCAATTGCAGAGCGTCATTTCTATCCGTTTGTGTCCGGCGGCGAGTGCCCTCCGATGAGAATCTCAACACCGATTATGCGCCCATACAGCGGTATCCCAGGTAAAGAAATTTCGTTTTAAAAATCCAATACTTTATATTTAAATACAGGATTTCATTTACTAAACAAAGATTTTGAAATTTGAAAGTAAGTTTAAATTTTATTTTATTGTACTTAGCTACAACGCTAGGAAATAATCCTTGTATTATGTATATATAACTATTGTATGTATATGGTACTATTTTGTCAAGTAAAATAAATAGATAATTAACTGATTGCGTTTCCATCATTGCACGTCCAACCTACCAGATTCAATGACTCAATTTAAACCAATGTCAATGTGAAATTTGCCTAAATGTAAGTAGTAGAAATTTTGTGTGTTACGTCCTCTAAAGAATCAGGCGTTACTTCGCAGAAGCCAATAGTTTAAAACTCTAATAGACCAATTTACTAGCAAATTTACGAAAAGCTTCTTCTGAAAAGTCTATTTAAATTTTTACATCATTTAGTACGGTTCAAGGTAAGAAATCTTGTAATAGATACTTAATTAACGAATTAAGGTATGTATTTTAGCGCTAGGTCTAGCGTGACCGCGCACACTGTAAAGTATGCGAAACGTCGGGAAAGTTTAAAATATATTTAAAATTTTGTAAAAATACATAGTTTAATCCGTTAATAAAGTGTTTTTCTTTAAATGAGTAATAGTTATGTCAATAAAAGACAATATTATTTTGTAATAGGTTCGGCCAACCAGCACCTCCACCGGCCGAGGTGTGTGCACATGACGCCGACCTGGAATGCTCCTATTTCCGCCGCCGGCCACGCTCCGTATGTGCACAACCTGACCCCAAACGCTACACCTGGATGCCAGAGGATGAAGACTTCACCCGGATGGAGTGGCCACAGTAAGTTTAAAATGGTTTTAGCGGCAATTCTCCAGTGCTTAATTTTTTATCTGCATTAAGCGATGCAAAGTGCTTTTAATTTTAATTTAATTCAAACCTACTTACAATGTTGTCACAAAAAGTGCTATAAACCTCAGCTGTCGAGAAAGAACTGTAGGAAAAACTCAGATAATTCCTTTTATGTCTTTCTCCTTTGTAGAAATTTAAGTTGTATTTCTAAATTCACTAAGCAGTGTAATAAAAGTTTTATTGACTGAAAAATTTTTAAATATCTTGTATAAAAATAATAATGGGACTTTTTCATACGGGTGGCAATCTTGTAACCAAATTTTGATATCGGTGAAAGTTTGTGTTATTATATAATGTTGGACCAACCACATTCGTTACTTTCGTAATAATTTTTTTAATATTCAATCCAATTAAAACGTACGTTTTTTATGTCTGTTTGAGAATAGCTTTGTTCCTTCTCCATACAAAAATACACATCAAATTATAAAAAAAATAATTGAAATTTCAGTTGAAACTAAGTGATGACTCTTGGGAAATGATCCTATACGGCTTTTCCGTAAAACATTCTAATGACCTTCCTAATTAAATTCTTCATCTTTTATTTTAATTAAAATCCAAATTATTCCGTTACATTAATTAGGCGAAATGTAAATCTGTTAATGAAAAGATCCTAAGTGGCAATTAACAGTGGTCCAATATCGAAAAGATCTTTAATGGCTTAATAAAGTACTTAAGTACCACAAATTGGACTTAATATTTTTAATTCATAGCATAATTCTGAAGTAATTAGGCGTATTAATAGTATAAGGTATATAAAGAATAATATAACCTGAGATGTGAGGAGTAACGAAAGATTTTCTTTGTATTGAAGTGCTTAATGTGGTTCATAGTTTTCTATCCTATATATATCACACTATAACTACTCCGGGTGAACATACCAAAGAAGTTAGAACACTAAAATACAAAAATAATTCAGCCTTATCAAACTATGATCGAAGTACTTATTTCGTATTTATATTTACTGTTTATATCTCACTCCTGGCGTTCCAGGTGTCCATGGGCGGCGGTAAGCACTAATCTAAGTGACCCGCCTGCTCGTTCGCCCCCTGTCTCATACAAAAAAAAACTCTCTCGTTTTATGTAAAACGTATTTTTCATTTGCCAGGAATATCTAAATAATATTTTTGATAAATAATACTATCTATACCTTTGTTGAATAACAATAAATTGCTCTTTCAGATCGGTAATAGAAGATAACGCGGGTTGGCCGCAAAATTACAGTGTCGATCAAATTGCTTCTGTGAGTCGGGGCGGCTCGCTACCCCGGCCGCCTTCCATTATACCGTGAGTATTTTAATATTTCATAAGTTTATCCGGCAATTTCAAATGATAGTCTACAGTTGAACGTTTTTGAATACGTAGCATTTACCGTTGTGATGTTATTTGACATTGCTCTAAATACTGGCTTGGATGATTAACGAATAGAAAAAAGGGCCATAGACATAAACAAAACATAAATTAAAATATTGTAATTTATTTCAAGTACTTTTTCTCGTTAATACAATGTAAACAGAACCTTACCTACCAAGAAAATTTAAAGAAAATCTTTCCCTCAAACTAAGGCAAAGATCCGAAAACAAACGCCGTTCAAACCAATGAAATAATTAAATGCAAGTAAGACTGTAAAAGTGGACCACAATTATATATTTCTTGTTTTTATGTGTCTCAAAAAGACACAAAACAGAAATAATTTGTTCTTCAGTAAGTAATTTGATAGAGCTTTTAGCAACATTATTCGATTTTATTATATGTATATAAGAATCAAAAGTCAATATCGCAGACACAGATGCAGATAGATCACGAATAATACGTAGAATCTAAAAGCTATCGTAAAAGAAAAGTTATAATTACGTGGACGTATTTGGAATAAAATCATACAGCGTTATATTATAACTTGTGTCGATATGAAAAAGAAAAGGTGATGTGAACGCACATGTCTGTTCAATATTTCTGTCCCATGATTCATCAAGAAATATCTTAATATTGAAAATTTGAATTCTATTGCATCACATACTCACCTGACTTAATTATCTTAGCTGAATTACAAAATTAAAAAATTCGTTTCGTGAATTTATCGTATAAAAACAAAATATCGATTTTTAACACAAGTCCATTGTCCATTTACTATGTTCCCAACCCATCAATGCTAATCATGCGTCAAAGCACATAGTAAGCTACATTCACAACATCTAATATGTAATGACCTAGGGGATCATAATATTATGTAGCATATAGGCGAATTCACTATTAAAAGTACTTTTACTACATTGGCCGTAGAGTAGTGCCTATAACTTAAAATAATAACGAAACCTGAATATTAATCTCCCAATCCTGTTGAAGTTAAAAGGTGAGGTGATTTTCTTCATCAAACTAATTTCAAAATGTAAGCATATAATATTCAGATGGAGTAAAAATGCTGAGAATCTGAGTTAAATATAATTATTATACTCTAGATAATTCTTCTTATCTAAGCCATATTGGTATTTCCATTGAGGACGTTATTACATGAAATTCAGATCTTCATTTAAAATTGAAAACTTAGAATTATTCGTTTAAAATATCTCATCTCTATATAAATTGTTAAGAAGAAAAAGGAGATTTTAATCTCCTAGATCAGTTTTTTTCAACCTTTTTCATGATGCCCCCTATAAAAAATATTTCGCAAAACCCACTTGGTTTAAAAAAATATTTCGCGACCCCCTTTGACCTTCGGTTTTTTATGATGTATGTAGGTGTATGTTACAGTATTATCATTAACAATATTAATTGTCTTTAATTTTGTTTTTTTTACTAAAGTACCCATATTTTTTTTTTTTGGGGGCCCCCCCCAAAGAATTTCGGGCCCCCCGGGGGTCGCGACCCACAGGTTGAAAAACAAGGTCCTAGATAACTTAAAATTGCTTCGTATGAGTAATGAATCTATTACTCTGAAAGCAAACTTAATACAATAATAATAATTCAAACCAGTTATGTATACAGAGACAATAATTAATAAAATATATACATTAGCCAATTCCTACATTTGTTTTTTTTGTTTATTTACTGATTGTATTATCGATAGATACCATTTAAAAAACACAAAACACTACTGTTCAGGTTATGTTTTAAGCCCATAGTCTTTTAGACCTTGAAGCGCACATTAAAGGACTAATGCAATGTTCCAGCTGTCCCGCCCACACACCAATACCACCGCCTCCCCCGCCACCACCACTCAGCATACCACCGCACAGGTAACGTAACTCATCCATCACCATCCTTCACCATATAGGATAACTACTTTAAGTTTACTGCATAAGATAGTGTGACGTTTGTAAATGTCATATTCAAATAAATAAAAGTTGTGACGTTGAGAAAAACGCTATGTAATAATCGATTAATGCAACTTTACTTATGTTGGATTGATAGACAGTATTTCTCGTTTTGGTTGATAATTTATTAATAATTAAAAAACTTTCTATCCATAAATAATAAATATATAAGTTGTACATTTGCCATCCTAAATGTCGGTTTAACAGAATTGCAATAGCGTGCCCTATCCCGTTCACTCTAATTTATATAATATTTTGTGTAACATAAGATATATTCTAAAATAACCAGACAACAATCAACGGAATGAATCTCTACAAAATTACACTTCTGTTCTAATAAATGTATCGATAAGCTTTCTTGTCGTGTACGTAAAATAAAAATCTTATTTAATTTAACGCTTGATAAAAATATAGTAGAAATATTTAATAGTTATAGAATATTTTATTTATTCGTACCCGTAATTGTCATGTACCCACAATTATTCGATACATTACACACTAAACACATAATGTTCTGATTAATATAAGATAAGCATTCCTCCTTAAAAGCTTTCATAGTGTGCTAAAGCTGAGTACTTAGAGACTTCAAGAAAATATTATTATTGCCATCTAAAAGCCCACAATGCATTTGTGAGTGTATCTATGGTCGGTGGTATCACTTACGATAGGGTGAGCCTCTCGTTTGCCCCTATTTTGTAAAAAAAAAATACCAATATGATTATGAGATCTATGATAAAAGAATAATCTATTTTTACATATACCTAATCAACTTGATACAGTTCAATATTACATATATTATATAATATAAAACATGTTATATGATTGAGAGTAGCGCCTTTAAATTTGAATCCAATGAGCCGTAATTTAGAATTTCTGCTATGTTTTATTAAGCAGCTTTTATAAAACTAAATCATAACTTCACAATAGCTTTGCTTAATTACTCACATAGGTCTTATAGATAATGTATAGGAAACAGTGCTTGAAAATATAGGTAAACATCTTTTTATACTCTTAAAAATATTTACAGGACAAAACATGTATCCTTCGCTCGCTCGCACACCCTGACGACCTTCGACGACTCAGTGATGCCCGCAGCCGTTAGCGGAAACCGCTACCGGAACTGCGAGAGGCTGATCGATGGACGCGTTGTGAAGGTTCGTAAACAAACTATAAATATTTTTTTCATGGAACATTTAGTTGGAAAAATACTGGTTATCTCATGGAATCTTATCGTGTCAAGGAACATGACGAATGGGGTTAATAAAATGGTTTTCCCTGTTAGTGAATCAATCTATATCTAAAGTACTCAGGATTTAATAATACTGTACATATATGTGAACATTTAGTAGTGATAAAATATCTAAACTAGTAAATGATTCCTGTTATAATTTAAAGCAAATAATAACCAAACCTGGAATTTAAAGTGAGCTCGTAAAAATAAGCTATACATATATGTTAGGAATTTATTGACGTATAAGAATGTTCATTTATTTTACTGGCAACAATACGATAGTGGTGCCATTGATTGGTCACTGCGATGAACATCTCTAGTATCTATGACAATTGACAAGTCTGTCAGTAGTGCGTTGAATCGAAGCTGAAGCGAGTGTTTGAGTCCAGTTGCGATTGTGGAGACGCCTGCGCCTGTTGTACGCACTGACTTACAAAATAAAACCAAATGGCGGATAGTGTTGACCTACCCTACAATTTAAATCCGGTTGAATCCGCGACATATGTAACTAAACCTTTTGTTAAAAAACTACTTTCGTGTCTATATTATTATTTTTATAATTTCAGCCTGAAAATAAAGCATACGCGACGCTGCCAGTAATGTTCCAGCCTTTTTCTCCCTACCCGCAGTATGTTGCACCTGCGCCGGTGCATTATCCTCCTGTTGCCATTCCTGCCCCTATACCAGCCACTTCACTGCCGAGACCGACGCAGACCGAACCCGCCAAAGTTGTGGTACTAGGTGAGTGTGACATTTATAATTTTTTCCTTAATTACACTCGTTTTGAGTATAACAAAATACTCCCTAATGTATTTATTATTCTCATATACATGTGGATTAGAAGTTAGGCCAAGAAAAGCTACACAGAAGAACTTTTGAAAGGAATTCAACTTAGGCACGGATACCCGTAATTTGGTATAATTACGGGTATTCCTCGCTACTCTTCTGGTTGGAAGTAAAATGCATGAACCTCCAAAACGCGAAACCCCTACTGCTAATCGCGACTACACGCTAGTTCTATAAGTATAGCATTATCAATACTTTTAATAATTATTCATTACAAACTATTTTCAGATACAATAAAGAAAGGAGTTATGAGAACACAAGCAACACAAACAGAAGCGACTTTGGGAAAGAAAGCAACAAATTATTTATCACTCAGTCCAAGAACAATAAAGAGGGTATCGTCCTTCATGATATTATAATGATTTTTTTTATTAGTAAAATGCATGCAAAAGGGAATTAAGTGTGAGCATCTCAATTCTCAATCGAAGCTCGATTGTAGTCGTATTTCCAGTATTATTTGTAATCATGCTGGTAGCACTCACGTCAATTTGTGTATTAAGATATTATTGAGATGTGAATTGAATGGAGTGCGAATTGGCCCTTCTGGACAGTAAAAATATTAATTTGAATGGGATAATCTAAGAACACAGTTAAGTTATACAGCTTAGTCCACAACAACTTATATGTACAAACATACACATAAATTTAATCTTACAAATTTTTTATTATATTTATGGGTTTGACAAGACCATAAAAATGAGATATTTTTTCCACCAAAGTTACAGTAACTATTAGTTCACACCCACTAACCAAAGGCATAACATAATGTATAACATAATAATATACGTCTATCTAAGACGGCGCCGTTATTATTGAAACACGCTAACAACAGTTATTATTATATATAAAAATCTGAATCTTTGAATATCTCTAACTATTATCGTTTTTTATTTTTTATTATAGCTTTGCAAGCATCAAATACTTCCATGTACCTCTACATTTTCCTTAGCAAAAGTGTGAAGTCTATTTAATCTAGTCTAATGAGCTATATGTAATAAACTATATAAATATATGTGTGTCAGGTAAAAATGGTAGCAGCTGGAGTGCAAACAAATGGTATTACAGTAGGTGTTCGACGATTAACAAAATCATTCTCTGAGGTTGGAGGAGATCGACTAGGCGGTCATGATGAAGTTGCTGCTGCCATTGAAAGGTTTAGCTTTATTATGTATTCAGTATTAACTGATTAATAAACTGTGTGACTCTATTGTCAAGCAAATAATGAAATATATATATTTAATCAATACTTTACCCATTATAAAATGTATAGCAATTCTACACTTGCAAATACCCCGCGAAAAAACCTAGACTCAAGTGAATTGGGTATTTGAAGGTTTTTGCGGAGTATTGCTAGTAACTTTAGTCTATTAGAATTTTTTTGAATATAATGTCTAGTGAATGTATTTGGTACTTTTTAGGTTCTACTTTCTTACCAGAGCTTAAATATTCCATTAAATTCAATTCGTTTGTTATTCATTTCAACTTAACCAGTAGTTAGTCTAGTTAGCAGAAGAGAATTTCTTATTTAATTAATTATTAATTTTTTTATATTTGATTTAATTAATTATTTCAGTATAATTGCGAGTGAACATGAAAAACTACACAGAACACAATCAGAGGAACCACCTCGTTCGCCACATTCACCTACGAATGCATCTATTTCACAATTACAAAGGGGTGACTCAGATGATGTTACTTCATGTTCCGTCAAATCTGTAGCTTCCTCTCAAATAGACAAATCCTCAGAACTTAGCGCTCTTCAAAAACAAGCCAAAGAATACTTTCAACAAAATTTCCAATTTATCCACGAAAGTGATAGAGATGATACCATTGATGATGATATCGAAAACATAGAAAAGAGCATGGCATTGAACAGACGGAATTTAGAATACTTACAGCAAGAAATCGCTAAACAGGCGAAAATTGATAAATCATTAAGATCGATATTATCAAAGAGCACTAGTGACGCTTCACAAAAGACCATAAATTCTTCCCATCCTTTGTCTAAGACCTCGACATTTCAATCAGAACCATCCACTGAGACATCAGCAACAACTACTGACAGTGAAAAAAATGAAAAGGAAATTATTATAGATTTTGAGCCAAGGCCTGACGATGAAGCCATTCCCTTTACAACGCTTCGAAGAAAACAGAAGAGAATACTCCAAAAAACATTATCGGAAGGAGAAATTTTACTAGATGCGTAAGTATCATCATTACATAATTAACCCTAAATCGTATAAACAGCACAACGGATATGTCTATTAATTAATCATTCACAAAGAACAAATCATTTATATTTTAACAAAAAACATAGAGGACCGAACGATATAATGCATTCGGCATTATTTGCTTATAATAGTTTTTTACTTGCAAATAATTACAGACATTGCTTGAAATTTCAAGACAATTGAAATTATTTTTCATCATTTGAAATCATTTATTATAATTATTATGCTAATTACAAAAACAGATAATTTTAAAATTTCAACCATACTAATTCTCAGATAAGTTATGGTCTTATTATTTTGGTGTTTGGGTTTATATGGTACATATTATCCCAGCTCATAGCATATCGATTAACCATAGAAGTCGATTTTCTATATATTAAATAAAAATGCTATTGCAACCTTGTATTGGTCATCAAACATCATACACTATTAAATCCCTCAAAAGTGAGTGGTTACCGCAGGAAATTAACTTAATTATAATATATACATTATATATATAAATTAAATTAAATTAACAGTGTCTTGCATAGCATCTTTTATACTAAATATATATTATACAGTATTATTAGTGTTGGCTTTGCAAACACTAAATACTTCTTTTGCACATTTTTGTTTTAAATATATATTTTACCTAAGATCCGACTAAAACTTAAAAGCAAAGTAAATTATTAATTTCCAGACGGAAAACAGAAATATCAACCAGCGATGGTGGTAAGGATGCGCCAATAATTATGTCAACGAGCCAAGAGAATATGAGTAGAGAAGATCGAGAAAGAGAAGCTAAATATAAACAGTACATTACTCAAAATTATGACGAATCACCTATTAAGGATGAAGGCATCTTTCCATTTGAACCCGACGGATCATTTAGGTATACTCATTTTGAATTTAAGGATGCCTCAATGCACTACTTACGATAGACGCACGTAATTTTACTTAAAATTCACAAATATTTTTCACGAACAAGATAAATAAGGAATGACTATTAATCATACATTTGCTGACATGACGACACCACAGATTTTCAGTCTTTGGTCAATTTAAAAAAGTAATTTATCTTTTTCGTGATCAATTCCAAGCCAAAAATTCTAAGCCATGAAAGGATTATAAGTAATTTGCTTTACAACAATTCTTCAAAGTGCTTTAAATAATAGTAGTATTGATGTACAGCGTAGCTTTTATTTTCATGTTTATCTCTTCACGGCTTTGAATATGAGCATGGAATAGCAAAGGGCTACTATTCGGCTTTTAAGTAAGCATAATCATATCTTTCGAGCTATAAAGTTTTATGCTTGCCTAAGTCACGTTTCATTCATGTAATTTTCTTCTTAGTTCTTCAGAAGGCAATGCTCCATATGAAGACTTTCATGAAAAATATATTAGTTACAAGCATGATTCATTTAGAATTCGAAGCGTAAGCTTTGAAGATAAAACAGAAAGTATTGACAGAGAAGATAATCTTCAAGACAGGTTGGTGTTAAAGCTAGCTTTATTTTAGGCGTGCTTATGGCTCTTAATTCCTACATTTCCATTGAATAAGTATACCAAGTACATACGTTAATTGATATTAACCTATCGAGGGAATAATCATTTTAATGATGATAGGGAACTTATAATTATTTTAATTGTGACATTAAATTCGTTTCTTTTTTTAATAGGTTTTAAATAGGTTTGTTCTTAATTATTGATCAGAAATACTTATTGATTCAACAGGCTGTCAATGCTTTAGCATTATTTTTTACGAGTGAGATATTTAGATAACAAGCTATCAAAAGTATGATCAAGGTTATCTTCAAACAAATAGTTTGCAGCAGTTAACATTAGCTGCATAAGATACAAAGGTTTAGTTGAGGGAATGTAATTAATAATAGTATTCCAGTGTTCAAACTCTTAAAATTTTCAAGCACATTTTTTAGTTACTCTTAAATTCAAATATTAACATTTTCAGCACGGCAAAATCTAGTCCTACTTCACCGGAAGTAGAAAAACAAGAGCTTGATGAAGAAGAAAAAGAGAAACAAATTCCATCAGTAAATAGTATAACTAAAAGTCTTGCTCCATTAGAAAATAAATCACCCTCTGCATCAAATGAATCATTGACTGTCGATCATAGCAGGTAAATAAATAATTGTAAAGACTTTTTATCTTCGGGGCAATGAAGAGACATATTGCCACTTTTTAATTTTAATTTATTTTTTAACACTTTTTAATTAAAAAAAATTCACCCTTTCAATTCATAACGATTTCTTCGTAGGAGCTTAGAGCATAGTTCTATTGATAGTAGAACTAAATCATTCATAAATAATTTTCTAGTAAAGAAAGAGAAAAAGAAGAAAGTTTTAATTGTTGTTGACTTTATATTTTTAACAATATTTACTTAAAGAAGGATAATTAAACACAAATATTTTATTATAATTTCAGAGACCACTCTGATGGGTTATGGAACGAATCTCAAACGACTGTCTTGCAAATAGATTCCGGAACAGATAACGGGACAGTTATAAGGTTTGTATTCATCCAACATCTATTGGAAAAATTTCCCTTCAGTTACCAGTAGTAATATAAGAAAAGAGTACAGCTATTCAATGGTTGCTCCAGTAGCACAAACGAGTGTGTTTTATATTATGTAATACTTACAAGAGAAAACGAACTTAAAATCAGTATGAATCATGAAAAAAATATGAGTGATTCAGAATATTTATGAACAACATCTGGTTAAACATATTTTTGTATTACATACTCCTTTAAATGAAGTATATTTTTTATTAAAATAATTTTATGATTCCATACAATTTTATTTTATTAATAATTTCAGTTCCTCTGATCTGAGTTCATTGGCAGCTTCCCCCGGAGCATTGGCATTGTTAACTCCTACGTCTCGAAGAAAACAGTTGCTTTTATTACAACATCAACAAAGATCTTCGTTAGATACTGATGCCTTAGATGAAGAATTCGATGCATCTCAAGTAAGAACACTTAGTCATCTCTTGGTGTATGTGTACAGAGACGTTTCTGCACTTTAATGTAGCGGCTATAAATACATAAACATGTGCTTATTATATATTAACAAAAATATCCTATAGGTAGAACTGCACTTTACAGCCTAGAGACAAATAACGGTAAACTTCAAAATCAGCTACAACAACATTTTTTCTTTATTTCATATATAAATGTTTATCTAGTACTATCTCGCAGTTTCATCCGCATTGATTCAAGACCCACCCACATCGTCCACCTTTTCAGCCGTTTAGGAATCTACGTGTTTTTAAGCTAATCTGATTTATAAGCTGCATTTTTTTTTTCAGAGTCAATCGCCAACGTCCCCAAGAAATAAATTAGATACATCAGGTTCAAGTTCCATTCAACAGAGACCATCTCTGTCACCACCGGCCGTAGTTCCAAACATTACATTACCTATGTTACCTATAACAAAACAACCAATCTCAAAAACATCACCAATTCAACATACAAAAATAAATCATACCCCTGCCATTGCAATCACCCATCCAAGCTTAGACCTTAGTGATGCACCATTTAAACGCACCCCAAGTTTTATTAACAAGAAGCGAGAAAGGGCGCTGAGTCCTTCGAGAAGGCAGGAATTACAGAGAAAAGCCCAGCAAAAGGAACCAAATGGTACAATACCAAACCAAATGGTACAGTCACCACCAGAACCTGTTTTGGCTAAAACAGGCAGTAGTGAGACAAGTCTTGCCAGAACTGACTCGGGAAAACTTAATACAGATGTATCGGAGAGTACTACAACTACAGAAGACTATGTAACAGCTAACTCGGATAGTTCTAGAAGAAGTAATAGTAAAACACAAAATAACAGTGAGTATCGCTCTTTCGGTCCGTATTATGTTTTTTATATGTAAAACCTTTTGCAAAAAAGTTAAATATGTTGTACTAGCTATGTTGTTAAGACCTTCTAATTATTTAAACATTCAAACTCAAAATATCTTTATACGATTTTTAACGCGATTATACAACGTCAAAAAACTAAGTCATCCATAAGATGGGATTAACCATCTAGCAAGAAGCACTAACATGAAATTCGGGATTAGTTGCTCTTTCAGACTTATTAATACTTATCATGGCGTAGAGGTGTTATATAAGTGTGGAGTAGAATGTTATATTTGACCCATAAATGATTTGCTTACTCTATTAAAGATCTCATTATATTGTATTTTTGATAATGTATTTCAGGTTCAGAAAACAATAATAAAGCCCAAGAGGGATCATCATTTGAGAGTGCATCTAGTTTGTATTCTTCTACAAAAACTGACAATATTACAGAAGATTTAATTGTGCCAAGTTTTTCACCACCCTTAGAAATAAGAGACGATTTTATAGTACCTAATTTAACTTCACCGCCATTACAATTACCAGATAAGAAGTCTAAGCCTTCGGTAGAAAGAATTGAAGTTAAGGCTGAAATCAATCAATGTGTAGACTATATAAGGAAAAATAAGACTGAACTTGTTAAAATTAAAGAAGAACTATCAGCAAAAACGGTAGGTTTATCTTTTATATGTATAGTTACTACAATAACTTTTTTGATTTTAATATTTAGGAACTGGCCAAAAATTTAACCTTGATTCCTTATATTTAAAGGTTTCTTTAAAACGAGAGTCAGGAAGTCTTAAAAGTAGTTCTAGTGGCAGTTATAGTATAGGCGGATCCAGTTCGAATCTACTAGAAAGTGTAATTGATAAAACAACTGGAGAAAAAATGAAAGATTTACCTGAGAAACCCGAACCTGAAGAAGTTAAAGTAAAAAGGGAGAAACAATCACATAAAGAACAGTTTATTCCCAAAAATATGGTAAGTCTTTTCAATTAAAGTATCTAATTGTATGTTATGAAATCTTACTTTTAACATGTTTACAGGGCTCTTTATCAGACGATGAACGCAGCGTTCACTATTCTTCATCAGGCTATTATGAAAGTCCCATAGAGGATGATGATGATGGAGGATTAAGTAAGATATTTTTACACAATCACAATTCTTTTTATTAACATATCTTTATGTAAATAAAAAGATTTTGTTCCAGCATATAAACACTCGCAAAAGTACAGATCAACAAGTCGTCCACGGCTTTGGCTTTCGGAAGAGAAGCGAAGAAAGAAAAAAGCCTTCACATTGGAATTTTCTAAATCTTACGATGATTCAATATCGACTTCTCAAGATGACTGGGGTAAGAAAGAAAAAGATAAAATTTCAAATCGACAGGAACGAAGCGCTTTGAAGTCTGCAATATCAAAATCTCCCTTAGAAGATAAACAAGAAACTCGCAAAAAGAAAACACATTTTGTTGAAAAGACAAAGAGCTTACAATCGTCACCTAGAGAGCCAATCGATATCGAAAAGTCCTTAAAAGAAAAAACTCAGAAAGAAAAGGACTCTGATAGGAGGCCTGTAGAAAGAGAACGATATGTCAAAAGAACAAAGTTAAAAGCAAAGAGTCCTACGCAAAGTAGAACTGTTGACGCTAGTTATAGAGGCACGCATTATGATAGAAGAGAGGCAATTGGGTCGAATATGAAACTGCATTTAAATATTCCTACTTCTGACGATTCCAGTGAGCAGTATAAGAAAAATGGTAAGCTCATTAATGAATTACTTTATTTTGCCAGCTAGTTTGTCACCTAAGAAGAAGGATCACCTAACAATATTTAGCAAAATTTCTTTTCCGCCATCGATTTGTATACTTCTTCAATGTTATTTAACTTTATTTTACTGTTATCAGGCACAAGTAACGGAAATATATCGCCAAGAAAACACAGACGATTACGGGATAGCCCAAGAAGGAAGACTGGTGCCAATTCAACCACTAAATCTCCTACGTCAAATAGCAACCATTGCAGTTACTCGTAAGATTTCCACATATTTTGTTCTTAATTTTTTATTTCCTTGTCTTAATTGTGTTTTTCAATAACCCCTATGTCCTGTATCGGTTCAAATTGTATCAATTGATTACATAGAAACAAATTACTAGGCGCTCCCTGCGGTTTCCCGCACCAATAAAAACAAAACAAAATAATTTTTGGCAACAGCAGCATCATACGTTGAAATATTTCCTCTATAGTATTAGAGAAATATGGCGACAGCACTGCCGATTAATATGTATTGAAACTATTTAGATCAAGACCGAGGAGAAAAAGTGGGTCAAATGAAAGCATATCACTTCCCGGAAGTTTACCCAGAAGGAAACAGTCCATACCTACATTGCCTTGCATGAGTTCATTGGAAGCAGAAGATATTGAAATCGCCCGTTCTCTTAATGCTGAATCGAGACTGACCCCGTTAAGATATGTGAAAAGCCCAGTATCCACAAGACCTCGTAAACAGGATAATGGTTTGTAGTTTGTAGAAATTTAATATTATTTTTACATCCTTTAAAATATAACTGTGACACTAATATACAAACATTTATGTATAATTTTATTATTAAATAACTATTAGACATTTAAATAGATATCATATTTTTTGCAATTAGCAACTCTAATACGCCTAAGCAAACCCTCAAATTCTCAAATTAAAAATTCATATATTATTGACACAATGATAAATTGTACTGTTGGCGAAAGATGTGACTCTTAAAAACAATGATAACAAAGTTTCTGTAACAGACGGAAAGTTTGCAAAGGCGGCCTCAGCAGAATCCCTCCGTTCCGTTTCACCAGGCTCTGACTCCGTCTTCTATTCGGAACAAACGGAGCACAGCCTTGGGGCCGAAGACGAGGCGAGAGCTCACTGCCTCCACTGCGGTAAAGAAGTACACATCGTCACAGCATTGCACGATGAAAGCAGAACGTCTAAGACCTCGCATACTGATGTAAGGAACTACTATTTTTAGTCATACTATGTTTAAACTAAATAAATGATTAAAAATGCTGTATTAGCCTTATATCCCACACAGAGTTGACGTAGCTTAAACTAATTTTCATAAATAATAATCAAAATCCATTGGTGTTATAATCCCTACAATTATGACTGTCATATTGAGAGTTACTTTTTTGATCTTTAAAAGACAATGACACAATATGACAAAAAAAGTCTTTCAAAATAATATCTTCATCGAAAACTCATATTGTGTCCTAGGAGTCTTATGCAGATGCTACACCAGATATAGTTCCTGCCCCAGCTGGTTTTGCAGACTCTCCTTCTTGTATGTCCACAAAGAAGCATGCGAATGGAGCCCGGCTTTACAAGAAGTTAGAAAAAAGATACCGATCTGAGGATAAATCGAGGCATCATCGGTATAGGCAGGACGTTCGAGCAAAGGTATTTTTGGTTAACATTTATTTATAGTCTACGAAAAATTAAACTAACCGTGTTAATTTTTAAACTACATGTACACTCTTTGAAAGCACAAGAATTAAAAATTTTACTATTTTTTACATCTTCGCTTCAAAATTAAAGTTAATGGGGTATGATAGAAATTTATTAATATTTCTTATATCCTAATTCCTCATTCAAAACCAATCAATATATGTTTTGACAGAAGTTCTCTAAATACTTCAGATGATCGTCAGTCTAACGCCTTGTGATATTTCACTAGCACAGAGCTAGTTATCCGACTTTGCCAAAGTCTTCGGAACTTATTAAAAATATATAGAAAATTAATGTATTGCCTTGAAATTTATTTTAAAATGATGATCATTAGACAAAATCCAGCGTAGATATATTAGAGATAGCCAAGTTATAGGTATAGGGATTTCTCCAATAATGTATTTTAACTTATGATTTGATATTTCATGTTCAGTGTCTTCATTAAAGCCACGTGAACAACCATATTGAATAGCTAGTTTTTGAATAATACTTTGTATGATAATTGACATATATTACTTCCTACAAGTCGGAAGAACGTGGAAAGGAAGAGTATGCTACTTGCGAAAAACCTCAGGACACCCGTATCGCTCGATCTGCAGGCAACAGCTTGGACAAGCTAGCGTCTACTGCCGTGGACCCGGATGGTATGCAATACATATTTGTTAAAAAATGTGTTGATTTTTTGTTCGTATTCATAGTTAGTAGTAGTAGTGTTAGTTCGTAATATCTGTGGATTAAAATACACAGTAAAATATGCACTCATGAACAATCTAACATGTAATAGCAATGTAATCAAGCTGGATTAAAAGATGAAAGATCCTCCGCAAGATACAGATTCATTAATTTGAAAATGGAATACAGCTGCTACGAATAAAACTTACAAATTTTTTTTTCATGCTCCGGTTTCAAAATTATTTTTTCTTTTGTTACCGCAATATATATTTATAAAATTTCAACTACGATGCATCAATATGTTTAATTTTCTATTTCTTTCTTCTTTTATTTATTGTGTGGCTTCCCAACTACAAAAAATGGATTTATTTTATTTATAGATTTAACTTTCTATATAATTATATTTCAAGAAATACTGAACTAATATGATTATTTCATTTATACATGTGTAAGACGGTTAAATTTATAATCTAAACAAATTGGATAATATACCACAGATTATAAGGCTTACGTACTTAAATTTTATAGAATTAATAGAATCAGGCGTTACCTTGCGGAAGTCCATAGTACAAAATCCCAATAGACTATATACAAGCAACACTCCGCGAAAAACCCACAACCACTCGACACACTTTCCGCTCCAACACCGGTGCAGTGTTCGTAGAGGCATTGGTCTATTGGGATTTTGTCTTAAATTTTATTTATAAAATAGATGATACCATAGTATATGATAATGCATAAGTCGATGTAGAACCAGCCTAACCTACTATTATCAAGATTGCTTAGTATTACTTTGATCTCTCGCATTTGTATTTCTTCATTGGATTGCTTTCTTAAATGTACTAAGCAATTCTTAATAATTCTGAATTGTTCTATATCTGGTATCATTGGCCATGTTTTTAATCTACTTACGTAAAAAACGTAGTGTCTTTATATCCCAGCCCTGACATATATAAATTGTATTATGTTTAATTTTTTTCCTTTTTTAGAGCAAGAGGAATGTTCTGGAAGTTCTGAAGGTGCGGATGGTCGGACCGAGCGCGGAGTATATGCGACTCCTTGGTGGTGTGGCAACTGGATACTTCTCTCTGAAACTGATGACCACTGGACTAGGATTCCACCAGGTTAACTATATCATTTCTATCTAAATAGATTACGACAACAAAATTTTTATTCTTATAACAAGAAAGCATCCTCGTAAGTGTACTGCTAATCTTGTCTCAAAACCTCTCTTTATTATTAATCAATGCATTGGTAATGGGCCATGCATGGTCTCGCCCACCAAAGCCTAATTAACTATGTCTAAATTTTCAACAGATGTCACCGTACCATCAGAAGGCCAGGAAGACCCAACGGAGTCTGAAAGCGAGTTCAACAAACGCTACGTTGCGCTCACACATCGTCTTGTACACCGACGGGCATGCATCGAACTGAATAGACGAAAGTCGAATAATACTTTTGGTAAGTTTAAATTATTACCAAGTTTCAATTGTGTAGTCCTAATAGTTTCTAATTTGAATGGTTTCAGCTATTTTATAAATACAAAAATAACTCGCAATTTGGTACGATTTGACAGACCACCATCGTAATTAGCGCCGAAAAGTAAAACGTCATTAATAGATTACGTCATTTTCACTGTCCGCAAATTATCGCTACTGTTCAACATGACGCTAGCTCTATTCTCGTCACCACTATTTAAATTCGTATCGCTATTTACAGAACAACCTCAAATATTTTTGAAATTTCATTTTTAAAAATTACATAAGAAACGTTGTGTACGTCTGAAACAATTGAATGTTCCGCTTTGATGAAATGAAATCGTACAAGTCAAATAATTGTGAAAAATATGTTTTCTTTTTTATTATTAAAATAGCCCACTACTAATGATGAAAGTCATAGGGCATCTAAACATGTAAATCTGTAAGAGAAAATGTATAAGAGCATTATAATATTCAATGAAATATATCAACTATCAACCAATGCTGTTATTAATAATTAATTTATATTAAAGTTACATTATGTAAAGTGTAATCGTGTGTAAATCTAATAATTCTTAAAACAAAAATATTTTAAGTAATAAAAATGTATTTACTTATAGACATCGTTTCTCAAATTATCCTATAAGTAAAGCTGTTATAAAATTTACACGGTTATATAAAATCTATTTTTTTAACAATGCGCTTATTTATGTAAGTAGTTGCTCGATTAAAAATCCGTGGTCCACCATCCGACCATAGAAACAGGTGACAAAAGGAAGTCTCTGAATCATCCTAGGTTTAAATAGAGCCGATAAAAAGTCGTTTCGGGTCGGACGAATGTATGCGCACTAAATTTAATTTCACATAGCCAGCCGGACGTCACTCTTCAGTTGTTGAAGTCTTGCGAATGTAGAGGCACGCCTATACTCTCAGCGGTTTATTTTCTATCGATTTGACATTACGTCTGTGACGTCATAGAAATGTGCGCGCGATCAATAACATCCTAACATTTAGATCAGTTCCGTAATATAAAAGTGTAATAATGGGACACACCTGTAAGTTTATGATTTATTATTCGAAATTATTTTCTCTGACGTTTGTGTTATTCTGAATTGTGTTTTACGTTTTAGTACGAGGAGTTTTATCTAAGCCTGAATATGGTAATTTAAGACAGAAATTGGAGGAAATTTTCAAATTGATGCTGGTAGTATGGTGTCGACAGTGTGAAGTAAACCGACTTGTTGCATCGGAGCCGAGTGGTAATGAATTCAACCATTCTTCCGTACTACAATCAATAACTTATTTTTATTAGTATTTAAAAAAAAATCTATTAAATACGTCTTTCATAGCGGAACTAAACATTTAAATGTAACGTGGAAAACGAGTCCAAAATAATACTTTTTAAGCAATTAATACTAATGTATGGTGGCGCTAGTATGAATGGAGCTATGCGGTCATTGGATATATGCCAATTCCAATGATATGGTTTTAGATTTTTTCGATATTAGGTCTGGGTTTAAAAGAATGTGTGTCACGGCCATTTGATTTGAATATGACGTGGATCTGGTAGAGTGATCTGATAACCTAAATCTATGACATTTATATTTCTTTGCATTTGATGTATTATTTATGAAGTTAGGTTTAAGATAAGAAATTTGTTTCATTAAAGTTATAAATAATTAAATAAAGGACGGATATATTAGCTTAAATAAAATAAGAAGCAAGTAAATTAAATATCCGTTTCATTTATAAGTGATCTTTGGAACGAAATAATTATTCTGTTGTCCAAAATCCAACAAGAAGCAAGTAATTGTTGTTTTGTAAATGCGACGGTTTTTATATATATTGAACGTTTTACTAATAAATATATTGTGCATAACTGTGTCTTCTGCACTGCTCGTTAGTAATATGAACATTAAATTCCAAATGGTATACTTAAAAAAAAATAACAACGTATTTGTTACTTTATTATATTAGTGAAGGTCAATCATTGTCAGTTATCCAACACCTTCCGATTATCTTAACTTTACTAGTTTCAATGACCTTAATAATTTTTCTTTAAGAACCTTCTCCATAATCCTAACACTAAGAAACTTAATCTAAAAAAAATCTAACAGTTCATCCCTTAATTCATGATACGATGACCAAGGAATATCGTGTTTTATTTATCAATTCAAGAGCAACGTAAACTACTTATGTATCATTTAGGTATTCTTTCGAAATTCAACCAAATCTTCAATTAACCTAATGACTTACAAATTTCAGAAAGCGATAAAACTGTCGTGGTGAGACGGGGCAATGAGGAATTTGGGTTTAGGATTCATGGAAGTAAACCTGTGGTGGTGTCGGCGATCGAGCCTGATACTCCTGCTGAGTCTTCAGGTCTTGAAGTGGGTGACATTATTATATCTGTAAATGGTGAGTGTAATAGCTCTTCTGATAAATTACCGAAAAAAATCAATTGGGTATGGGGCAGGCAGATACGTCTCACACTTTTTTATACTACCAATCAAAAAATTTTCCAATACTTAACCGCTGAGAAAATGATGATATTTGAATTTAATTTAAAATTTATTTTCCACATTATTTTTATCGCAGATTTATCAACGCGGTGAAAAATATTCTCTTGTTAAAATGATTGTGAAACTTGAAGTCTTCATCTACAAAGATATGTTATATTACAGGTCAAAACTAAATCATGTTCGATTCATGGTAAAACTATATTTTTAAAACAAAAATTATGTACTATCATAAAGCTACTTACCAACTTAAAAGAACAAACCCGGTTGCCAGTACCTAAAAGATTTCAGCATTATTAGCATAAGGCCTATCCGATCGCGCTTATTACCAAGATCATTTTATTGAGTCTCAATTGTGGTTTTAAACTGTCCAAACAGTTTTCTTATGTTGTTCATTCAATTGGAATTGTTTGACATCTTTGACTTCGAACTTGACGAGTTTATAACAAATTTAGACTGAACAAAGCTTATTTGATTTCATTAAGGTAAATGGATCTTAGTGTAATATGTAGGGATTCTTTATATTTATAGATGTAAATATTGTAATGTATCTATTTAAGGGTGACTCAATCGTGATGGGTTTATTAGATTTATCATCGTATCGACCATCGTAGGCTCCCACTACGGTACGGTACTAAGCTCCTTATGTATACTGGATGAAACAATAAATTTATATTTATAGCATATGTGGGTGAGCAACAGAAATGATACTGTTAATAATTAATATCTCTTGTAAGCGGCATTAGTGTCTTTTTAGTGAAAAATAAAAATATCTTATATTTTAACATTTCCAGGAATCAATGTGTTAGACAAGACTCATTCGGAGGTAGTGAAAATTGCTCACTCAGGCTCTGAAATTCTTGAATTGGATGTAAGTAATTTTATTAAACTTTTAAATTTTATCAATTTCTAATTTTCAGTTTTTTAGCACACTTATTGAAATAAATTCGGTAAACGTCTCTCAATTCTTACAACTTTAAATTCTGTTTTAGTTAAATGATGTGGGTTAAAAAGTAACGCCCTATTAATTATGATGTTGGTTATCTATATATTTTAGTACAGCATATGATTTGGGAATTATTTAACTGATATTTTTTTCGTACAACCTTTTAAACATTGTCCATGTCAAAGTATATTTATTCAAAGAGGTAACGATGTGAAAAATATTTTTTAAGTCTCCAAATTTATATATACTACCAGCTTATATAACAAAGACATAGAAAAGACGACAGGAACTGGTAAAGTCTCCGATCATGTTTTATCTAAGTTATTTAATTTATTTACAACAAAATGCTTTTAAGGAGCAGCTACCGTGCCTGTATTGTAGCAATTAAGCATAAACATAACCAATAATAAAAAAGTAAATATTTTATTAAATATATTATCAAACAATTAAACCTCATATATGTAAGCCAAATGAATGACTAAATAGTAGTACACAAATATAATTATTTTGAGTTGTGTATAAAGGGATTAAACAAAACTTGTTTTTGACCTACAGAGGCTACAGTTACTTGTATAGAGATCGCTAGTTGCGATAAAGTTGGCCCTTATCACTCTCAAGTTTCTCCTACTGTTTGAGTTGTTCACATGTTGAGCAACATATAATTGTTAAAAACAAAAGTTTCTGTAGGATTAAATGTGTTTTTTCAAGAAGTGGTATTTCAAATATAGAACACGATATGTATACTTGTAATTTGTAAATGAGGAACAAAGAAACCATTTTTTATACTTGATTGGATTTTCAGTGAAACTATATTTATCTTTGTAGATACATACACCTGACTTTGAACTCCACAAGTTCCATGCCCTTATGCTATAATATATATTAATATAAAAAAATTATATCCTTAATAAGTCTTATTTTTTATAAAGTACAAAATAAACCAATATTGTTTCTAAATATAACAGGTTGCCAGAACTTGTGAGGTGGTGGCATCATTAGCCCATGAGGGCGGTCCAGCTGCGCTGTACTCAGGCTATTTGTGGAGAGCAGCGCCCTTAAGGCCACATCACCCACCCCGATGGACACGACGTTGGTTTGTTCTGAAACGGGACAACTGCTTGTACTATTATAAGACGGATTCAGTGAGTTTCATTAAATTTTTTAATTTGTAAATTATTCAAATGAAACTAAAGCTTAACTTTCACTACCCATTCCTAATATTTTTAATTTAAAAACTATTCAAATGAATAATTTCATTTCATTTACCGCTTTGAGTATAACAAATGCAGTAAGAACCGAAGCAAGAGGTTTTCAATTCTACGTGATTGTTATATATTTCTGTGTATATCCACAAAGTTTTGGTTTGGAGAATTATTGTATATAAATTATAAAAGCTTAAATGACTACTTGACACCAAAAGTTAGTATTAGTGCTGTAGTAATATTTATATAGAATAAATTAAATCATAGAGCATCCATCCTGTGGGAGCTCTCATGCTGGTAAACTACCAGCTAACCGAGGAAGATTCGGGGAAGCCTCACGGATTTAGACTACAGCGCGGAGGCGGCACGAGGCTGCAACTCGCAGCTGACACTGCGGAAGCGGCGGCTAGATGGCGCGCTGTCCTAGCTCACGCTATTGATGCCAGTAATCAGGTGTGTGGGAAACCCAACCAGGGATCTTCAGTTTATGTACTTGCATTATCTACATAATCTGCAAAAATGAATTCAAATGAAAATATAAAAAAGCTAACCGATATTCAGTTGATCACACCAATTTCTAATAAAATGAATTGCTACCACTATATTATTATTTTGTAAGAAGCAATTATCGTGACTCTAGATAATTAAATTACTTAGTAACTTGCCATCTGAAGTCATTGTATGTACGCAGACTGAACAAAAGTTAATCAACAGTTGGTTGAATAACTTTTTACTTTTCATGCTAGATGGCGCCTTATTAAGTTTTCGTAATGTTGTAGTCTGTAGTAAGTAGTTTCACTTAACAGAAGATGTTAATTTAACTAAATTTCTTTAGTTTAATTAGTATATATAACAGACACTACAGTCTGTTAATAGTATTGAAAAACACTATTCCAACATTCAAAGCATTTTTTAACTTTAATACCTAAAATAAGTTTTAGCATACAATATTCATTACATCAGCAGAAAGGTATCGTTAAAACTTAATTACTGAGACACATTTTGCGATGAAAAATAATTATGTCAGAAAGCAACAAAGCAGTATTTTTATTTCAAAAACAACATGGCAAATGTCAATTTTAAAAACTCGCTAAGTGCTCTTAGTAGTATAAGCACGCTAATAAGATATTATTTATTATAATAGCGAGATGGCTGGCTGGAAGTGACGATAAGAAATATGAAACTGCCACCATCATCCATACCTCGGCCGGACTGCTTCGGTTATTTGATGAAGCTCGGCTCCAAGTGGAAGTCGTGGGCTAAGCGATATTGCGTGCTTAAAGACGCGTGTCTTTACTTCTACAATGATGGCAACAGCAAGAGTGCTTTTGGTAAGTCTTATATTTTGTTGAGATTACCGGAGATAACATTACCTAATACCCAAAAGAGCCGTTTGTCAGACACATAATCTTGCCTATATAGAAAATATTATAATGAATCTGAAATTTGGAAGCACAGATCACATCGTTGTGCTTTGTTCTGTTTTCTCTGCTTTTGGATCGTGACTTACGCTGCAATCAATGCTATATACCAATTAAAGTAAACAACTTTTTCAGGTATGGCCTGTCTCCATGGATACCGTGTTCAGACGTGTACTGCGGGTGGCAAGAAGTACGCCTTCGAGGTGATGCCAACCGAGCCGAAACAACGGCACTTCTACTTCCACACAGAATCCGAAATGGATAGAAAACGGTAATGAAGCGATTTTAAAAAAAGTCGTTTTATGTACTTTCAACTGAATTTTCGATTTCGACCTTAATACTAGAATTGATCAAAAAGTTCTCAGTACTGGAGCAGTAAAAGACACATTGCGAATTTCGACATGTTAAAATGGCTGGGTGACAACAGTGAATACGAAATAAGTCTGCATTTTTGGCGCACCCATGCGGTGCTCTTGTGTATAGAAGGTCATTTGTCTTAAACAAAAGTCTAGTCAATATTTTTCTAGTGATTGCCATTGGAAAACAAGCAACTCTGATGACATCACTTCACAGATTAATTTCTTGAGTAATCGTAATCAAACTAATCGCGCCATCGATTCTCTATTAGGAAACAAATTATCGAACTACGAATCATGGAATATATTATTTGGTCCAAATTCAAATTTACCTTCTTTGAATGAGGTATAAGTAGATTATTAAATATTTAGTAATATGTACAATCTACAAACTAAAAAAATCAGATAAAACTTTATCTGAATAAAACAGCAGGTCGAAAGCACCCATGTATGATGTATGATGAATATAATGAAAGTGGAAGAAGTGAGAGAGGTATGTAAGGGTAGTAGCAAGAGGAGCTATGTGGTCTCTGCCTACCCCATTGGGAAACAGGCGTAATTTCAAATAAAAAAAAATTGTTTAGTGTTGTACTTTTTTAAACCGTGATTTTTTTAAACATATAGTCCTGACGGCCCTGGCTTCCATTCCTGTCAAAACAGCTGCATCGTAGACACGGGCTGATCAACCTTCCTTCCTTTAAAGATAAAAAAACAGACGCGGAAATGTGCTCGTGCTTGCCTTGAATATAGATAAAAAATGACACAGTTTATCACTTTTTTCCGCGTGTAAATTTAATGTTAATTTATAGAATGTTGTAAAATGAATATTAAAGCTTACTTAATTATTTAATTTCAGATGGATGGCAGCATTAGAATACTCGATAGACAGGTGGATGAAGGCCGGTTGACGAACACACTGTATATCGGACTCATTCGAATTTATATAAACCATATAAATATTTTTGTTTTTTATTCAAAAGTTAACGTTTCATGTATGTTTTTAAAATTGCTTAATCTTATATTATATATTAAATAAAGAAGCCTGATATATGAATTCACATGGGACAAAGTTTCACGACATTTGTTACAATTCATGTGATGAAAGATAAAGATTTAGAATCGTATAATTTATTACATGCCCGTCCTTATTAAAATGTTTCAAATATTTTTTAGGAAAAATACTACAATGTATTATAAT
Source organism: Pontia daplidice (assembly GCA_963693355.1). NCBI lineage: Eukaryota > Metazoa > Arthropoda > Insecta > Lepidoptera > Pieridae > Pontia > Pontia daplidice. The sequence goes on along the minus strand of CAVNZL010000009.1, from coordinate 1,461,929 downwards.
ACAATCAAAATATTAGTTGAATTACACCAGTTGACTATTAAAAAGAAATCGTATTCAAGAAATTGTATGTTTACAGAAAGTTATTCAACTATAAAATGTAAAACAACTATAAAAAAATTATTTTAAAAAAAATTATATCGTGCTAACTAATTAAACTTTGTTAAAATTGTATTTTATTTAAATTTTATCAATTTATAGAGTATCGAAGGAGCATCGAAAAACAGAGATAATTAGAAAAACACAACATTAAATTTTACATAGCTATAATAACCACGACATAATCGACCATTTTAAATATTGAAAAAATACTAAGGAGAATGAAAGATAAATGTTAGTTAGAGTTAGTTAAACCAGTGCGATCCAATGATTGTTATGTGTAAAAAATGTAGAGATAGATAAGCTCATTAAATCAGATTACTCATGTGCCAATATATGAAATATAACACTATTATAAATTAAATTATTTATGTTATTGTATATTATGTTAATTAAAATATTATTATGTTTTCATAATATACACATTTTAATATTCACTGTAAGCTGTGTGCAATATTTAAAATAGTTAAAACATTCATTGCGTTGGATGTTGTCTTAAATGTATAAAAAATTTACAGCAACCCAAAATAATCAAAATATGAGTCGTAATAAAATATTGTATGAAAAAAAAACCGTTCGTTTTTCGGTACCAAATTTGAACTTCAAAACGAAGCGTGATCTTGTGAAATACAAGGAGGTTTTAGTTTCCGTATAGTACCAACCGAGAGTAACTTTCAGGCCCCCGATTTATTTAATCGTACCGAAAAACGTAAGTGTACTTGAAAGTTTCTATTAACACCGTTGTTAGACTCTATTCATAATTTCGTTGTTGTCATTAATTTTATAATAAAATATTAGAATGTGGTCCATAATAGATGACTTTAAATAGTGCATTAAAAGATTATATAATAGGAGAAAGTTAATAAATATCTGTATATAGTAATATGTGAGGCTCAAATATATATAATATATAAATTAAAAGACTTGTTAACAGACTTCGTAAATGCTTTTTAGAATAGAATCCTTTTACATTAGTGAGTGTTCCAATATTACTGAACGTGAGAAATCGAATATATTATACTTATAATGCACGTTAAAATTAGACATTATTTTATTCGATCATAGATTTATTACATATGTAATTGTGTTCAAATAATTTTTAAATAAGATCGATAATTTTATTATTCAAAACTTTAATGCATAAATTACCATGCTAAATATAATGAAACTTGTTTTTAGCGCATTGATAAAGCGTAAATCACAGCTTTTAATAATAATTGTTAGGTTTTTATTGGTGTTTCGATACATTTAAAAATTTTATGCGTATAGTTATTTATTATTGAATATTACGTTACTGTGAATTCTTTTAAATGTAGGTATGTGAGTAAAAATAGATTTCGTTGTAAATAAATAATAAAAATTATCTTTATGTGTTTTAATTATTAAAATAAACAGCTTCATTAAGCAAGACCTGTATTTAACATATTCTAGACCGATTTTTCATACAGAAGGACTAATGAACTATACATACAACATTTTCAAAAAATATGTTATTCCTATAATCCTATATTCACAGTTCACACAATATTACAAATACTTTTTATCTTGGCGTTCAGTCAAATTGATAGATAATAAGAATCCAGAACCGAAGGCGGCTTTAATTTACAGAATTTATAAGCTACTAATAACAAAAATAAACAATCCAAAATGTCCTTTTTCTAATGTCAAAGTAAAAACTGGGAAGGCTTCGCGGGTAGCGGGCCGCGGGCGGCGGGGCAATCTACAGGAGCGCTACTGCCTCTGACGACGCAGGCACAGTAGTACGCGCACTCTGCCCAAACGACGCGCGCGCCGCGCCGCCTGCGCAGCCTTATCTCCACGATATCTTATTAGTGCAGTACATAAATATTTTTATGAGTGGATTACAGTGCTCTATATGAACAGTGATGTGATATTTAACTATGTGTACCCGTGATTGATAAGTACGTAACAACTATATAACTGTGTCTTAACTGTTTTATGGGCCGTGCAGTGCGTCTATTGTTGTGTGCACATCCACTAATCTCCTATTCACCTGTTGAAGTTGGTTGTGGTTAGACTGTGAAATGTGACAAAAAATTGCAACGCTTTGTTCAGTGCGGACCCTCGGTTGGTAAACTTTGTGGGCGACTACCTGACTACTGAGGGCTGATGCGTCTGGTGATCGATCGGACGACCCGTCGACTTGTGAGTCCATTTTTTAATAGAATATGTAATTTAATACAGCGGATGTGGAATAAATTGGGTAGGCAGGGTGCGTTTTATGTCGCTACCTGTTTTATTTGAACATGTGACTTCCATACCCAAACAATAACAATTAAATTAACGTTTAAACCACCCAAGAAAAGAATACCCTCAATAACGGTTTGTGGTTTAATACTATTGTTCTCTGTAATGCCTCGTGCCACTGTGTTACTGTAATTACAATTATCAGTATAATTATCTCTTAGAAAAATAAGATGTTAATCTTTTATTTAATGGCACAAAGTATTTGCTGAGTTGAGGATTAATTCGTATTACTACAATATACATAATGGCTTATATATGCGTTGTGATTCTATTTTCCTTCAAGGCACTACGGACTAAATTGTATATCTTCATACTCTTGTTACAGCTTGAACTGAGAACTACGTATATACACTAAATTTAAGCCGCAAAACTTAAAGTGAAGGCTGCAAATCTGTAGGTATATAACAAGGCTGCTTCTCGTTAGCCTGCAATGGACACCGACAAGTTTCGAGTTTGCGGTTAACGACCGACTTTTGTAGTACTACCGTCAATGACAAGGTGGCCAAGATATGGTATAGCTCTGGAAGACAATAATGCATAAGTCTTATTAACTCCTGTATATAAACAAATTATATAACGCCTCCACGTATTGCCACCTCCAGATGGCGTGATTTTTTATTTATCTGCATACGAGTAGTCATATAAACGATTATGCGGTATCACAAAAATATCCTAAAGGTAATAAAACTTAACTAAGTAATATTAGTAGTATCGGTCTAAAGAAACCTTCTTCCAAACTAGAACAAGTATCACATAATAAAGAATTTGGATCAACTAATATATATAATTAATAATTATAATTGCTACCATTGAAACTGGCAGCTGACTTTTGGGATCCAATAGCATATCATGCAGGTGCTTCAAAGGTTCCACAATTATTAATGCATAAACATCTGTCCTAAAACCCAGTAGCGTTGCTCCACAATTATAGTCAAAATTTAAAAAAATGATAAAGCAATTATGAAAAAATAGAGCCTGCGTTTGTTTGGCCTTATGCTGATTTAATCATATTTATATTTAGGCTCCCAGTTTTTGTTGTTACATAGAGTTAGTATAGTCAGCTTCTTACTATTTCAGACCGATTACTCCAAATTGATAATCAAATACTCAAACTCCACTGGATCAATATCTCGAAAGATTATATTTATTATCAACATGTTACATGTTTTTTATCCAGATTTTATTTGTCGTTTGTTTATAACATCCATTAATATTATGTAATTCATCGCAATCTCTAACTAATTTAATAGTACTATTTCATCTTTTTGATATGAAAATTCTCCATAGAAGGCTTTTGCTTATCAAAATGTTTGAGTAGGTTTGAGTCAACATCTGCGATCATATAACAGTAGAAACGTGCTCTTTAATAGAAATGGTAGTTAATCTGTACATTTACAGATAATGTAATCTAATCTAACATATGCTGGTATAATTTATCGTCAGACCAACCTTGCGGTAACAAAAAAGGAATTCCACGTAAAAATTAAACCTAATTGTCTCCCATATACTAATTCACTATTTGCTCATCGAGATTGTTTGGTTTCGATAATCGATAAAGCATTTAAAAGATAAGCTAATCAATAATCATGATTGTGGGGGAAGTACTTCTCCTAAAAACTATTTGATGTACGCCGCAACCATTAAAGTTGATTGCAGTCAAAATGATAAAAGTGAAATCGTTAGTAGCGAAATGCATTTTAAGTTGGACAAGTGCTATACATTCTAAGTGACCTGCTTCGTGTAAGTCTATAATTTAATTTATATTTAATCAAATCATCACATATTTCAAACTCGTCAGATTTAACATACAAATTCTTCTTTATCAATTGACAAATCATTTTGTGCTTGTCTGCGCTTTTAAAAAGTACCTTATTAAACTAATGTCTACTTTCCATAAAACTTATTCACTTACGGACTAATAAGTTTAATAACTAAGAGAATATCTTTAATTATGTTAAATTTAAACATTTTAAACTAAAGATAAATTATTAAATTAATTGTATATTTTAATTAAATGCAACTTCAAACTCTTGTTGCACAAAATGACCAAATAAATACAAATTAATGGAAGGTACCATCTGCTTGTGACAAACATAACAATGCCATCCAAATTACTAACTTCAAAATGATTTCCAAAATCTAAAGTCATCAACCCCTGCCCATTAAATACGAATTAACGAAGTGGAGCATGGACAGGTTCCGTTGATTTAGTGCTTGAACAACATCCGAGAATCCCAGATTATCTGATTTTGTTTATTTCTGACCTCATATATTTGCCTCCAATTTAATTAATAAAACCGAGATGTTTTGAAATGAAATTTCTTTTATAGTTGTTTTTTTTTTAAATTAGATATTTGTGGGCGTTGGTGAAATGCTCTATTACATTATTATTTACAATATGAAAATGGGCATATCATATGAATCTAGTTATATTTAATATTCAGCCTAAAAATATATTTTTATTTTAATATTATTTTTCAAAAGAGACTTTAAAGAAAATACCTTATTATTGAAATCGTTATGACTTATGAATAATATTTGGTTCGAATGAAATATTCAGTGTGAATTAACAGCTCTTTGAGACTTAGTGTGTTTATCTTGAAAGATCTCGATCCATAAATTATTATAGATTTCTTAAACGATTACAATGTTAAATAAGTCTGAGCGCTTATTCATTAAAATTTTAAATTAGTTTAGCGAAGTGCTGACAGCATTATACAAGTCCTAAATAAGTGTATTTTAAGGATTTTAAATTATGCATACAATAAAGAACCAGATTAAACACATGTTGAGAACAGAAATTTAGATTTGAAATAAATATTTCATAAAAACGGACATTAGATGAAAGTACGTACATCATCTCCCATCCATTTACAATAGACTTCACAATCGCCTCTAGAGTATTTACAATTACTTATATAGAGTAATATAACTTAAAATACTCAAAGTAAAAGAGATAAAAGTAGCTTTACAGCTGTAGAGTAAGTAAGATGGTAGAAACTCGATCAGCCAAAGCCAAGTGAGAGGTGTGTCGTACCCATAAGAGCGAAAAGGATAGAGAATCAGAAGGCTTTTACGGTAGAATGGACAACTTGCAGTGAAATGTGGACTCGTTGCGCCTTTTTACAACTCGCTTGAATAAATTGATTGTAAGATTAAAGTGTTGTTTTTTTTATATTAACAAAATCCAATACTAGACTGATGTAGTTTGGTTAAGGCGAATTTCGTATGTTATTTCATAAAGCCTGTTGAAGATGGTAAATAGAGGACACGGAAACCGGAAACCCTACAATAACATCGTATTATGAGCAAAGGGTGATGTTTTATTGTCACGAGCCATAATGTTCATTTCAGTTCGTAAGTCGTAAATCTCAGAATAGCATTCTTTTCAGTTATGCTATTACTGCTGAACAAACATTTGTTCCACTGTAAATGTTCCAATATAAAACCAGTATATAATTTCTTTATTTAGCGCCTAAGAACAATTGTGGCAAAGTAATATTTTATGTAAATATTTTTTTTATAAATACGAAATACCGAATTAAGTATCGATAGATTTCAAATAATGCGTAAATATCTGTTGGAGCCGAAATCCGGTCGTCATTAACATATCCCGATATCACCAGAAGCAAAGAAACGATGCTATTCTGTATAAACTGTTGAATGATTCATGAGCAACAGAATACATTAACATGAAGCATAATTATAAAGTTATAAATAAAAAAAAACAACACATTTTTCAACATTAAGATTTAATCAAACTAAAAAATATATCTACTAAAATGACTGGTACAATGATAACTAACTAACAAAGTCCACACAAAAAAAAATTACAAACGTATATTAATTTTTATGCATTGGAGATACAATGTTCGTATAATGAATTAAGCTTGTAAATCTAAATTGTGAATAGTAAAACTTTCGAAAGCAATCCAGTCCTAACAAAAGAAATTGCTATATACCCGCTAAAAGTATAGCCAAGTTGTGAAAGATCGTAGGTGGATCGCGTGAGATTCGTCTTTTATGTTAATAACGAAGTAACAATGTAGAGCTACCTAATTAAACATGTTTCTCGATCCATAAATCTAAATGTTCAACACCTGCCAAGTAAGTGCGGAATAAAAGTAGGGCTTGTATCGCCAGTCTTACGATCCATAAGTGAAAGCCATAAAGATAAGAATCAAGTGTAGCTGAAGCGTGTCGTGACTATTTTGTTAGACAACTATAGTTTTATTGATGTAATGCAAGGTTCTACATCGGCAATTAAATAGCAGTAGGCATATCCACATCTGCGTATTGTAGTTCCACTATTTCATGTAATATGTGTATCAATTGATTATGCGTAGACAAGCATATAATTTAATATATTTCTTTATTTTCAGATGATTTAAAGACGTGATGTCGGATAACAGTGGAACAGTTGTAACAAGGGCTTCTACACCACGCCCAGTACCTGATAGTCCCGTGAACGCTCCCTTGCGATCGAGACATGATCAATTTCTTGCAAGCTCAGCGGATCGAGCACAGAGGTCTTCATCAAATGGGCGTAATTCAGGAAATTTCGAATCGCCACCTCTACCGTACCATCGACAGATACCATCCGGTACTCTTTTAAATGCTGCACACCGTGAATCATCTGCATTCGTTCCCGTCGTTCCAACCAGAGCAATGCATCCCGTTATGTACCCGAATGATATACATCCTGCGTTAATACCATCTGAAATTATAGAAAGGGAAAGAATGCTGGACCGTGAAAGGCCGGATCAGTCAAAAGGGTCACCGGACAGAGCACCCGGTAATTTTAGTAAAAGAAATTCATTCGATTTAATGGCGATGATGGTGGAAAAAAGGAAAGAGGTTGCGCTGAGGGAGGCCGCAGCCGCCATGCTATTACCACACCACAGAACTCCATCCATTGATGGTATGATGTCCGATGGTTCCTCACAACCACCTATGTATGGTCCGCCTGGTGCTTTTCTTGGTGCTCCGGGACCATCACCGACAGCTACCAACAGTTTTAATTTTCCGGGTGCGGGTTTATTTCCACCAGGGGCGGGACCACATCAAATGCACCCACATCTAGACAGGAGATTGCTTAGAGCTCCAGGCAGAGCATCGAGGCCGAAGAAACAATTTATATGTAAATTCTGTAATCGTCAATTTACTAAGTCCTACAATTTGCTAATTCACGAGAGAACTCACACCGATGAACGTCCTTACTCCTGTGACATCTGTGGGAAAGCATTCCGGAGGCAAGATCACCTGCGCGATCATAGGTGAGTTACATTACTAGTCTAGTAATTTCGTCAGATTTATATTCGTGATAACCTTTCATATAAATAAATAATCTATTCAAAGGAATTAATGATTGCGCTTATCTCGATCACATTTTTGCAAAAATTAATTCATTGCTACTTTGTGCGCGTTTTTTGTATTTTTTTTTAGTTAAAAGACTGGTGGTAATTATATTCCGTTCATGTATTAATTTTCTACTACGCTGATCATAGAAACACATTAACATGCACGTAACTGGGTGTCTGTGTAAGTCAAGTTGCAGATGTTAAGCCGAGTGTGGCCACATCCGCTGCGCTACTTGGAATAGAACATTAATAAAGCTTTTAAATGTTGTTTCTTGGAATTTCATCATGATGGCAACAACTACATAGTTTCATTAAGATTTATATGAATCTGATTAATATTATAATATATTTATCTGACGATATTTTTAATTAAATATCAAACTGAGTCTTTGGACAAGGGGATTTTATTACAATATACAAACAATATACTCACGGTCGTATTTTATAACTGAAGATTTTCTCTATTCCTTTATCATCTATAAATTATCTGTAGCACGGAAACACTATATATATAACTTTCAATAAATCTTGTATGAAATATAATATACCAACTCTTTAACGTATCAAAAATATACCGTTTATCTAAATATCAATATGTTAATTTTCAAAGCATAGAACACTAATTATACATTTAAAACGAATCCGGGCAACCGTGTGAGCTGTCAAGAAATCTACGATAAAGTTAAATTGCCATCCAATAAAATGATTCTGGTTTCCAATCAGTGATAAAAAATAAAAATCAAACGTAGAGGTCCGGGCTTAGTAGTTTTTGATGATTCCTAATACTCGTGGCTTCGTCTCGCATTTAGTTTTTTACGTACATGTAATTAGTTTAAAAATGATGATTCATCCATTTCTATTGGAGGCACGGTAATGGACTAGGTACAGTCGGCATAAATCGTATTTAATTATTAATTTAACAAAAGAACGATATTAGGACATTTCGAAAGGGAACAAGTTGTTTGTTTATATTCAACGTGTTTTTCATATACTTATTTATGTTGTATTTTAAGGTCTCCTACAATTGAATTCACATGAAATTTTATCTCTTTTTTTTCTGGCGCTACCATTATATGATAGTTACCGAACTGAATCATTTTTTGCAAACATCTAAAACTCCTTTGTTGCAACTCAATAGACGAAATGTTAACTAGTTTTTGTACATGGTACGTGCGTAGTTAAGAATTAGAATCGAAAAATAATTGTTTTAGTATAAAGCTTTTATTACGAATTATTAAAAAAAATTGTGTCCTTCTTCCATCACTTTTTACTATACTATAAAAAATGTGTTGCATAAGGTGTTCACTATGCATTAAGGTTTATTAAGAAGCATTTAGATGTTTGTAAGTTTGTTCTACGGTTCCGAAGTCTTTATACAAACGATGATTTAATCACTCAAAATAGTTTTCATTACTTTCAAATGGAATGTTTTATTACATTCGATTATATACCGACAGTATAAATTTTGAATCATTTAGTAATTCAAGAATTGTCAATCTTTGGCTTTAATATTTTCACTTTATTACACATGGACAAACACTTCACTATGAATTGAAACGAGATTTTTTAATGCCCTATGTTTAAATCAGTTTCAGAAATAAATTTATACCACCTTAATCATAACGTAAAAAATCGAGTGATGTCAAGTTCTGAGACATTTGCTTCATTGTTTTCGCATTGCCTTAAAAATCTCAAGATAATATCTGTTATTACCGAGGCATAATTAATAACTCCGGAGATAAAATGCGTGACTGCTTTTGACCCTTCAAGGACGGCACATACTGCAACTTCCTTCAAGTGAATAAAGCCTTTTTATTAATAGTATAGGAGCGATACTGCAATGTATATAAGTATTTGGGAGAAATTTTTCTTCCTCTTTACATTAAAGTCCAAAAATCGAGTACTTTGATGAATATTATCAATAGTTTTGTATCAGGTGTTCGTTGACTTAGGTAATTCAATCGATTTTTTTATTTAGAAGAAATAAATATTTCTAAATGGTTTTATGAATACACTATAATCGTCTTTAGAAATTCACTTTCACATACTTAAAAAAATTGAGGACGTAATCAAAAAGTAAATAGGGTATATATTTGCTTGAAATATTTTATCTCGGCTCATATGCAATTATGAGTCGTCTGAGAGCATATATAATGGGGACTGGTCGTACCTACTCGTTTCAATCGCTCAAGGGGCTGGAGCAAAAAGGGATATCAAATTAATACTGAATCCATAATAAATCAAAGTGGGCAGGTGGACTGAGTCGCAAGAACTGTTTCGCCTACGGATATCTTGAAAAATTATCATGTTGGTCCCATTTGAATTATTTATACTAAATCGATTGTAAGAATGTCTGATATTCAAAACAGTCAAATTATTTCAGAAATTTCGGCTTCGAAATTCGAATTGTCACGCAACTCGTTTGGATCATATTGACACTTTGTTTACCCAATGACCTTCCCTTATGCCTACACATACAATTATTACGCAACTATAATGTAACAATGTTTGCGTTTAAAAAAGTTGATCAACCTCCAAATTGCTGTCCGTTGATTAGAAAATTTCTCATACACTTATATCGTGAAGAGATGAGCCCGTATTCGAAATAATCGTGACCAAAGTCGTGGAATAATTAACTCGAAACATCGCGCGAAGGCTCGTTGATTTTATAGTGGATTTTGAAAGTTCTCCGCCTCTTGCGCAACTAAAGTAAACCTTTTTGCAATTGACACCTGCGGCCTCAAAAAATCAACGCTCTAAGTCAACAAATTGCCTTCTCCGATATCGGAAAGATCTCAAAAATCTTAACTAAAAAGTGCTTGGAAATTGAACCAAACCAGATTGCTGAAGCAAGGTGATTAAATTCATATCGACATAAGGATATTCTATTGTGCTGGTTGCGTGCGGAATTTTTTGCTAAATTCGAAGCAATCAAATTAAGTTCTCGCGTGATATTGATTCGGAGATTTTTAAATTATACGTTAAACCTGCTACAAAAATAAAAAAGCAATGCTGAATATCTGAGATGATTGAGTCTAGATTGGCATTTCATATATTAATTTCACAACATATCTTTCGAGTGCTTAAGCGTAGTACACGAGCTAAAATTAAGGCCACAAGGATACAGAATATTTTTTAAAGTGAACTTTCAATTAACATTCTCTAGATAATATCGGTGCCATTAATCATTTGCACTCGTTAAAACAGAAGGATTCCTCGGTATTTATTCTTATCCGCGCTAAAACAAACATAAGGAATTACTGGATAATTGTATCTTATTTTGTTTTAAATATTTGTTCTCACCTTAATGTTGCGGTAACCAAGTGAATTGTGAGTTAGGCTGTAAAATCACAAGCGAAGACGTTTGTAATGTTAATTCCCTAAATATTTCACAACATACTTTAGATTGTATGAAATTGAATCCGAGTATTTGAATTAAATTTCCAATTGCCTCTTCTAAAACAAATTGTATCATTACTATTTATTTTTATGTACCGCGTTATATCAATTTGAAATCCACTACACCTGGATGGTACCCCATATGGATACAGGGTTCATTTCAGCAAATCATAGTTTTGTGTGGGTTGACAACACGAACATTTATCGTCTATTTAATGTTTCTCAGCTACTTTTTAAGCTATAGAGCTTGTAGTAGCGTATGGAACTCGTGGTTTAAGGTATAAAGTGTCATTGTATAAGTTTCGAAACTCAACTGGTATGTCGAAACTCATAATGCGAACAACTTGTTCTATGAAATACAAATTGCCGAATCTTTTTGTAGTGTAAGCGTGTTCTAAACTGATTTGGAATCTATTACCTTTTTCTGTTTTTTGTTTTACATAAATGGTACTAACACAGTATTAAACTAGTTAATATAGATAAGTGTTACCTAATATTAGCCTTCAGTGAATTATTAATGAAAAAGTGTCCAGTATAAATATCATGCTGAAAGCTCTGCGGTTTTTTTTCTATATATCAGCATATGAACTTATATACTCTGAGAGACCTGCAATACAAGTCAGCGGTGGTTTATTTCTTGAAATACATAAATGGATTTAGAGTTTATCATAAAAAATTAATAATATGTTTATATAAATAAGTATTTTCACATATCAACAGCTACAGGTTATGTACGTTATACGCCTGTAAAGAAGTATAGAGCCTATTTTTCAAGACAAAAATCTCAAACTCTTCCGTGCTTCAAGTTCTTACTTGAAAATATTTCCGAGTGGTGTCGAGAGGCTCGGCAAACAGTGACCGGTCCGTGAACAAACATACGACTTTGCGTCCCAAGAATATTTATATTTACATAACATCTCACGGTATTTGTATATGAATATTGTAATTATCAGATGGATCTACTAGAAATGTGTGTTGAATAAATATATATTATATACTAATTGAAGGTATAACCACTACTCAGTGTGCATAAGTGAATATATCTAGTTTCTTTCTTTAAAATTTATAATGAAAGAATATCTATGGAATAGATATTTATGGAAATTTATTTTAACTATTAAACTTGACAACATTAAAACAGAAATGCGACAAAAGTTTTAATTTCTGAAACATTGTTATTCATGAACAATTCGTTAACATTACTACTATAGCACTCATGCCAAGTGATGAAAATAATTGTCTATTTCTCATACAAATAAAACAACACTGTGACGGATTTCAAGGCCCTTATTTTGTCTCTTAACATAACCTCAAAAACAAGTTTAAAAGTATTCGAACGCTCCATTGTTATTTATGAACGTTGAAATGTATCCCAAGCGACTTTTCTGTTCATTAATCATAAATATTGTCTTATATTTCACGGGGACACAAACTATATACATTCATATGGAATAAATGATTTAGTGTTATGAAGAGTTACAAGCTAAATATTTTAAGTACATATATATATACATGATTCTTTTTTATTAATATTTGTATAAGTGTATGAAAGCACATTTGAATTGTCAATTAGGACGCAAAGTGAACTCTACCAAGAAGAGTCAGGAAGTAGGTGGTTGTAAAATACATTTAAATACGTACTTATAAACGCATAACTTTCATAAGGTTTGTGAATTTAAGTTTAAATCAATGGATTTTCATATCAACGTAATTATTCGATGTATCGGATAAAAACCATCGCGTGGAAAACAACAAATACAGAATAAAATAAATATTTAAAGAGGCTCCCATACAAAAATCTGACGTTTACCTAAAATGATCATACGGAACTTTTCGTTCGCAAGAACGACTCGCACTTGTCCGGTTTTTATATTTCACCGCAAACTACGTAAATTACAGAAACATAGAAAGTTAAATCAATTAATCATTCATTTAAGATCTAACTAATTAAATTGATTATACGATAGAAAGTTTTTCATCGTGTTTAAATAGCATAAAAGAAATTTAAAACATATATTGTAATAAATTATAATTCACTTTATATCAGCAGTTCCCACCTTAATCTATCCAATGACGTAATATTGAAATTTATTAACACCCGAGTAGTAGTACACTTACCAGGGTAGGTAAGGTAGCTACGATAGCAACACGAAATACATATTAGTAATTAGAAGGCTCTAGTTAACGAACGTTAAACTATCTATTATAAACAGTTATCATATACATTAGTATATGATACTTAGCTTACAGACTTTATCATATTTAGTTTAATTTAACAAAAACGAGACAAATACAAAACATTTTCTATTATTTATATGCAGATTGATGCAAAGCTAGGGAAATTGTTGAGCTTTTCGTATATCAGTTATGTACATATAAAAAATATCGACTCCTTGTCAATCACAATGTAATCTTGACAATATTTGTGTGTAATAAACAAAAATATGAATTGTACTGCCCAGCATCCTACCAATTACTTAAGGTTACCTACACATACATTTACTTAGTAATATTACCTATAATTAGTTAGTAGTAAAAATTGTAGGTAAAAGTAGTAGGAGTTGGAAAATGCTTTTTAATGTGTTATAATCAACGAATTAATATTAAGTTTACATTATTTAACCTTTTTTTCATTCAAAAATCAAATAGATGGTACAAACAGAAGAATGTGGAAATGAACAAAATATGTTATTACAAACAGAAATATCTATTAAAATAAACCTCTAACCCTATGACGTAAAATTCCAGATTATAAACTATTATCAGATCGAAATGCTTTAGAGATATTAGAGGCATAGAAAAAACTAAGATTGTATCTGGTGCCATCCATAGCTTTAACTTAACCCTCCCAACTGGTTGACCTTGCTAGTATATACATGTTTCAACATTATTCTGTTAGTTTATAAAATTGTTTATGCTTTAGAAATAAGAATTAGAATATACGTATTGTGTCTATAAACGCAATGCCAAAAGGTTCGCAAGTATGTATTCTAATGGCTAATCTACTACTTATGTAGTCGAAAATTAAAGAAAAATAGACTTACAGAGATTCATAATGTACGTTGGACATAGACAAATTGTAATCGAAACAGCCAGATATGTTTTAATAAGCTAGTAAGTAAAATGAGTACAAAACCCATTCAACAAAGTTCAACGGTATTCTTAAAGCTTAATTCCCAGATTTGAAATTCTCACAAAAAACAGCATCTGAGACGAAGCAAGTTTTGAAAAGAAATAATCGCGTTATTTATTACCACTGCCTGAGAAGAGCCTTTAATCTCTTCTAAGCACGTACAAGCTGATATTATGGGAGATTGGATATTTAATAGTAAAATATAACCTTTTTCAATAGCATTTTTCAAATTACTATGACTTCAAGAATTAACTAATCTATATGCCAATATAGAAATGGAACTTAAGTTTTAAATTTGGAATTAGAGGTTCAATTAATGTGATGTGATTAAACGTAATTTCTAAATTTAATCTGTACATTTTAAATCATTATATAGTTATGTCTTCATTATGAATTTATATTCGATTGGATTTATGTTCTTCATATTGTAGACTGATTAATCAATAACAACCAGTAATTGCACTATATTTAACAAAATATGACCGTTAAAATAACCACACCTTTGCCTACAATAAATTAAATATACGAATGATTATACCCAATCACAGCTTAGAAACTGGACTTGTTATAAAAATTAACACTACCCTGTTGGCCTAATTACATCGCAATAAATCATCAGACGCTCAAGATATAAAATTGGATGAAGGATTCTGAGTATAATTGGTTCTATACATCAATGTATGATTAATGGTATCAAGCGACTCCAATATAAGAGAACGCAGACTCTCATGAATCAACTGTCCGGTCAATCTGATAGTATACGTAACTTTAAAAACTACTTTGACCGGACTGTAATGCTGTCTACTTTTAGTTAGTCACGTACAGGTGTTTTTTGGTATGAACCGAGGCGTGTTGATATTTTTACGCAGTAATCTTATCTCGTTTAATGACTTTATGGAAGAGAAATAAAACAAGTTGTCAACGTGGGAAAGATGTCACAATGTTGCAAGGTCTCCATGGGGGAGTCGAGCGTATCAAACATTTAATATTAGAACACTAATGAACAAAATGCTAATATCGGGTTTCATAAGCAAACAGATTGAAAAATTAGATTGTGTTTCGGAATCAGTCGTGCGCGCTCAGAATCGTATCAACTATCGGTTTTTTTTTTGTTTAGGAGGCGCCACCGCTTTTTCCTTTCGCGATGATGTATTTTTTTAATTAATGTATCGCAGCACTTAAAACGTCAAACGTTTATCTGTATGTGATTTGGCTAAGCCGAGATTTTCGTTATGAAGTAACGCACCTGATGTCCGTGAGTCTGTAAGTGCAATGAATGTTTGCGTCAGTCAGAGGTGAAATTGAGTGTGAAGCGGCAGCGGCATGCCGTCGCTCCCATTAAGTCACTTGGACGCCGACCACACCGACAAACCGGCTTTGGTCGCGCCATAGTATGTACCAAATGCCAGGTCATAACATTTTTTACAGAGACGTATAAAACACTTTTAATACCTGCATTTTTGTATCTTATATTTTAATTCATTTTATTCATATATATATGGGAACACTGGTTTATTAGAGATTTGATTTTAGAATTCGACATTGTTCTGTTAGTTTCTTTAGAATTGTTCTGTACTGTGTTGTACAGAACAATTTTAAAGGAAACTTCTTACCGACCGTATATTAAAATCCCAAAAAACACACTATGGATCGCCCTTAAACGCATAAGTGGCTGGTCAACAGTAGAGTGGCAATTGCCACTAAAATGTCATATTCCACTAATAGTACTTATATGGTAATACTTAAATATACCCTCATCAGTATATCACTCTGATACCGAGTGTACAACTACCGTAACGTTATATAGGCATAACTAGCTATATGCATTGCTACATTGGTTTAGCTCGTCAATACCTAGAAGTACATAGAAGTTCCAACCACATCTTCATAGTTTCAATATAACGTCCATTACTAAACACTACACGCTCGCCTCACTCCATTAGTATTTTCCATTTATTTTTTGTCCACGTACCTGTCCGACTTCGGGTTCAACTTTTTAGATGCCGCGACGAACACAAAATTTCTTTATGACAACAGAAAATAAATGATGTAACGCACTATGCGACTCTGGGACTGAGTTCATCATTTTTTGATTAACTTTTTTCGATGTGAAAATGGAATGTAATGGCAGTGCTTCTTTATTAATGTCCTAATGCGATTTTTTAACTTTGACTTTAAATGTTATGCTACTTTGTTCTAAGTGGATTCATGAAATAAAATTTCAACTCGATGGATATAAAATCGGTAAATATACCGTTATACCTAATTTTAAATGTACTCTCTTACGTATTAAACGAAAAAATTTCCTGGCGTCTCTCTTTCAAACTTTAATGCGTAAAAAATAGCTACATACAACACGCCAATAGGGTTGCCAATTTAATGAATATTGATATTCGCTGTTTATATTTTGATTGAACTGTTTACATTTTGTCTCGATTTCTCAAGTATCAATGACGTTCTCGATTTTTGATTGATTAAAATTTTCTCTTTGCTAGAAATTGAAATTTCTTAGCCCTTGATAATTGAGTCTTTGATAACCCTATGTGTTAAAGCTACAAAGTTGTTGCGAATGATATTCATATTCGCTTAGTCTCATTTGCATATGTCATATACTTGTAAACGGTTGCTACTTGACTTATTTACCATTACAGAATTATTCAGAAGTCGCATTGAATCTTTTGTTTATGATAGAATCTTAATATTTTTTATTTCTTCATTTAAATGATGATTGAAGTATATAGCTTAGCTTAGGTTTAAGATAATACTTATAATACCTACGTGTAATGTAAGTAGCTTTTCAATGTTTCAATCATAAATTATTATATTAGTTTCTTTCGTTATACACTATTATGTTTGTGACGTCAAGCAGGTGTATTTTTTTTAAATAAAATATGATAAAAATGATCCGACGCACGAAAAATGCTGTAAAATCAGCATAATATGGCTCGAAACACAACAAGACTTTATTAATCGCAGATTATATATTTAACTTCTTCATACCATAATATAAATGTCAAGTCTCTTATCTATGACATAAGCTGTGGGTCAAAACAATTGACCATTTACACATTTGTTATCCCGCGCAAAATTCCCTTAACTTAAAAACCGGACACTGCATGAGATGGTCACTAGTATTCTTCAAACAGTAAGTCCATTCTAATGCTAATTAACAGAAAGTCGGACATTTTGTCGTGTTAGAAGCATAACAACAAATCGACTTACAGCTCACTTGTGTAGATAAAACGATGCGTGGGCTGAGACGGTTGCTTACGGCTTTTATGTTGTCGGATACATTATTTAGTATTAGCATAAGCTGTTTCTCCTGTTTTATATCATAACTGAGCCTGCTGTTAGAAAATAGGGCTAATACAAACATTAATATGTGTAATAGCAACGTAATTAAAATATTAACTGAAGCACTGTTTCTACATAACACAAACATAATATATTATGCACACATGCATACCCAGCAACTAATGCATCCAACGATAAAGTATAAATTTATGTACATAACACATTGCTACTGTATCGGCGCTTTCAAATTCAGTATGATTTACATAATGAAGTTGACATTTATCTGAACGAATATTATTCTGAAGGCTTTGATTCCGACAAAGGAATAAATGTTTTAATTAAAATTGGATTGAAATTATGTGAGTTAAATGTGTTATGCCCAAGGAAGCGTGATGTTCGAGGAAATCTTTGTGTGTAATGTTTGAGTTCGGAGACGATAAAGTTTACCGCATTTTCAGAAAATCATTAGGTTTCATCATTTAGGTCATCATTTAGGTTTTTAGAAAATCATTTATTTTTTAAAAAAGATCAAAAGTGAATTATTGCATATTGCTTTAATAGTTCAGAAAATACATATTCGAATTTAAATAAGACAATCCTTGTGTTGTAGAGTTTTCAGGTTTGTAAGAGACTTGAAAATGAAATGATTTATATTATAGTCATTATATTGCAAATAGAATAAATAATTATAGTATGAGTCGATAAGAGCTTCGGCATCAATCTAGGAGATAGAGTGGATGCGGGGAGGGAGAGGTCACTCACCTCTGTACATTCCTTAGAGCGTCCGTAGCGCTCTCTTTATTAGGAAAGAAAATTTACAATATTGTGTCATTAAGTTCATTTTAATTTGGCAAAAATTACGTATTGAAAAGTCCCTATGTAGTAAAAATATATAACAAAAAAAGTACTAATCACAAAAAATGATTTCCACGAAAATTACCAAAAACTTTAAGGTATTAAATAAAATTTTTTACTATAATGAACATTCGTAACTTATAATTTCCATGTCGGTTAAAAAAATAAACTTTAAGTCAGGTTGGGATCTCCAATTTATTCGTTGAGAATTACTCAGTTTTTAGATCTTTTGAAGTTCTTCATATTTACCAATCAGTCGTAATCGAGTCTCACGATCCAATTAAAAGGACCCTGGTGAAAAATAATCACTTTTTAAAGTTAATTCAACAGTTGAGTTTAAGAGTAGTTTGTTCTGACAAGCAGATAAAAAGACACGTCACAATTTGACTTTAACTTGGTTAAATGCTACAAAAAGCACGCGATGAAAAAAAATGTTTTTCACCAGTCGTTGATTGGAAGATTATATTTTCCATTTATTAGTTTGCCAAATAATCCAAAACCATCTAGTAAGTAATGTCAAAAACTGCTTAAAAATTTTGAGTAAAGACTTACTCCAATTTCTTAGACAATTCCTTTGGCTTACGCCTAAAAACTTGATATTTGTCTTGACAAAACAGATTGTACAATGAGCACCAAACCAGTTTCGTTCAAGCGTGAATGAGTGTGTACTTGAACAGTTTTTAGATCAGACAAGTGACCTAAACCTTTTCGGCCACCTCGTGCCACGACCATGTAAAACTATCGTTTAGACAATTTAGTATTACTTTATAGTACTTTCAATGACTTACTTCGACATGCCTTATATCAGAAACCCTTACAAAACGTCACATATTATAAGAGTATGGATTGAGACATTTTTTTTATAAACTTTGGATTGACATTATTACTATTGAACACAATATTTTCTTACAACTATATATATATAACTACAACTATATACTAGTTTTTAAATTTTAGAAGTATATCACAAACATTATCGGATATATTTTTAATGCAAGCCATTAGCGCGAGATTCAAATCGAATTTAATTTTAAGTCTTTTTTATCCTCTTGATGGGATTCTGAACGAGTGTCCATCGTGATCGTTATCACTAAGTATAAGCGACGTTACTTATATTTTTAAAGTCTCAGATCCCAGATAACTTTGACAGAGATTTGTTTATACTTTATGTTCATTATTACTTATATGTTAATCAGAATTCCTTTGTTATACTCGCAGGATGTGATGTTTGCGTTAAAATTTTCTTACGTTTTCAAAGTAACTTGGTAATTGCCTTGTAAATAAATCTGTCGGTCGCTTTGATGTTAAGTTGTCTGACTAGTAAACCCACCTTCGAATTAATTCATTTTAGAATTGAGATGTCGTTCATTATTTTTGTAATTTATTGGCTATTGAGCTATTAACTATTTCATTTAATTGGATCGCACCGTCTCAGATTAGAAATTTGTTTTTTTTTAATCTTCTACATATTACTCATCTAAAATACTAAAAATATACAAACTCGCTATGCTTCTAGTCTTAACTGGTTATATTAATAAAATTTGATGCACTTAACTAGACATCGTTTCCCTGGGAATCACGATAATCTTCATATTAATGTTTATCCTCAAGCGTGAGACTCAAAACCATTGAAATTAGAATCACCGGTTTCTGGATGTCTAGAACCGGTCATTTCATTCGTTTATATTCGCGTGATTCTCGCGATTTAAATGAATGCTTTTTAAATCCATTACCTTATTCAATTAGCAAACTGCAAGCGGTGAATATTTTTTCGCACAACAAGAGATATTAGAAAAACATTCAAATTAAGTCTTATAATTTTATATCCGAGAGTAACACACTTTTATGGGTAAATCAGAACCAATTGTGCAACAAGAGAGTATGTATATAAATCTATGTAATAATAGAAAGTCTTATTTACTACAAAACACAATTTGGAATTAAACCTATATAAATTTCCATGTCTCCTTGATAGATTTAAAAAGAGCTCCAGAGGACTTGAAATGCCAAGACATCCGAACGAGATTATGACGATAGCCATGCCAGTAATTTGAGACATATGAGATCATTATATCCATTTTATTTATCTTCAAGCGTGGCCCATGATAGTAATGATATATTATTTACACGGTACATTCCTCGGCGACCAAGAATTTGAGGACCCATTAATGTGAAACGTATGCTTGGCGACCTCAGTGTTTATTTTTATTGCATACTCGAAAATCTTGAACATAATTTTAGTAATTAAGACTGCATTAACACAATTTAGAGTATTATTCTTGAAGATATTAAGCTAAATGTTCCTAAAATTGTTGCCTTTGATAAGTAACAAGACTGGTTTCCTTAAAGTATCTCGTTTTGAGTAAGACAAAATTTAAATGGTGTATATAAACCGAATTATAACTGATGTTATGTTTAAGATAACTATAATTTATATAATGTAAAATATAACGGAATTGTCATATAATCGCTACTTTAACATTATATTTTTCATCAATGAATTAGTAGTTTCATAAATATTTTTTTCTAACGTCTAAAGTCTCGATATTAATCGAAGCGTTTGGCTACAAAATGCTTTTAACGTAATTCGATTCGGACGAACTGGAACTTAGAATGAAACCAAATAAATGAGATCCCTGGTTCAACCTCTTCCATATGTTAATTAAAGGTCCAGTAAACTTTGTTGAGTTCAAACAAAACTGGCTTACCGCACACTAGCTATACATCGTCTGACTTGCCTTGAGTCTCAAATTACTCGGATCACGTTCAAGGTGTGTGCAGAATAGTGGTCGCTGGATTTAATATATGACGTCGCACAATGTTACATGTTACATAGTGACATTGTCTTGATAACATCTTATGTCAAACAACACATACATATGTACAATTTTCCTTCTACTCTTTAAAATATATCTAACGTGCGATGAACTCTGAATGGATTATTAAGATACATATTTTATGACTACAATATTTTGCAAAGCAATAGCTTAATAGCCATTATAATATGTTAAACTCAACCATGTTTCTACTCCACCCATTGCCAGTATTTTAATTAACTCGTGGAATTTTATTGCTTCAAGTGTTTTATTGTTGATAAATACTACTTACAGAACGTAAAAAATCGGTGTTCATTAAATTCAATCGCAAAATATAAATATTCATTAACTCAAATTATATTTTCTTTTTTTACAGATACATTCATTCAAAGGAAAAGCCATTTAAATGCACAGAATGCGGAAAAGGCTTCTGCCAATCCAGAACATTGGCGGTGCATAAGATATTGCATATGGAGGAGTCTCCTCATAAGTGTCCAGTTTGTAGCCGCAGCTTCAATCAACGTTCCAATCTCAAGACACATCTACTTACGCATACCGATCATAAACCTTACGAATGCAATTCATGTGGAAAGGTATTTAGAAGAAATTGTGACTTACGACGACATGCTTTGACTCACGCAGTTGGCGACGTGCCTCCAGGAGATGTGCTTGACGTCGGTGAAGAAGATATTGGTCGACCTGGCTCAC